>OZ038481.1:3045058-3110058 GCA_964036315.1 Acanthosepion esculentum
TCGAGAATTTGGTTGACTGATCTTTGTATTTGAGATAAGTAAATATATTAGTATGATACTCCAAATGAATATTTAAATCGTGAAAACTGAATTTTTATCGCGTTACCTCCAACTTTTAATGGTGATTAATTCTGCGTTGAATTAATTTTCTTCCGACAGATTAAACATGTCTCCGATTCTTGTTAAAACGTTGTTTGTTTTCTCTTTTCTTTCTTCTTTCTAAGTCCGATTAGCCTCAAATACGGTCAACATTTGTGACCCCTTAGGATGACCCCTTAGGATGAACATCAAATGGATTGTCGTTTTTCGAGAATATGCACTGAAGAAAGTAAGGCAGAATGGGGAAAGGGTCGAATGATTTTGGGAAAAGAGAGATGGGGAGAAGAATAGCGTCGGGGAGATAAGGAGAGAGACAGGGAAGAAGAGAAAGAGGTAGAGGGAAGTATAGCACGAGGGGAAGAGAAAGAGGGAAATAAAGAGTGCGAGATAGAATTAGATAAAGAGATTAAGGGCGATATATGAGGAAAGAGAAAGAGAAAGGAATGAAGGAGGTGAGAGAAACAGGGAGAATGAAAAAGAAAGAAAAAAAGGAAGAAAAAGATAATAAAAGGAACAGAGAGAAAAAAAGAGGGAGAAAAAAAAAAGAAGAGATTTATGTTATCTATAAATATACCCAAAAGAAAAACACATTATTTGGACTAGTGTCCTCATCTTTGTCGCCATATTTATTACAACGTTTCGGCCGTTGTACGCCCCGGCCTTCTTCAGGTGGTTGGAATGTCGAACTTTATTTCGCTCACTGGGGTTGACTGTTCTAGTTTCACGTGCCATGTTTTAATAGATGTCAGTTATCTTCTGTTAATTCCCCTCTCCAAGTTCTCCACTGCCTTAACCGGGTATTGAACTCACACTCTTAGGGTTCTGTCACTGGAACTAACCAACGCCTTTATTCACTGTGCCATGTGTCCTTGAAATATAGACAGAAAAACACATAGCTGAATAAATTATTATTTTATCTCGGAATATGGGTTCATTGACATTCTATAACCTTTATCAATCTTTCTATCATTGAATTTGTTCATTTTTCTACTGTTTTGATTTTAACATTACCTGCAGCAGGTTTTATTGCTGCAAGAGATTTCATTTATTTAAATATTTTTCCATTCTCCAAACTCTCTAAACAAGGGACCACAGGTTTACTTAAATGGATTAGTGTCAGCACAGAATAGGACTCATTCCATTAATCTGGTGTCTTTGAAACCATTTTTTGTGGACAACAGTCAGTATTGTCGAGTGTGAAGTGGAATTGTCTTGCATCAATATACACTTCAATTCAAAGCATTTTGGTTGTAACTTGTATCCCTCAAAAAGTATATTTTTTAAGAACATTCTCTGCATTTCTCTTGACAACCTCATTAACTTTGAAGGGTCCAATAATTTTACTAATCGTAATTAATCGTCACAGACTTTTGTTCCCTAAGTTGTGTTAGTTGGCTGTTCCTATGAAGGGTCCAACCTATAACTCATCCATGTAGTTCTACAATTATCACTAAAATGTTACTATTGAGAAACCAGTTTTCATGTACTACTTCGCCCAACTTCCAAGCTTATCTTTCTGATGAATTATCAACACCAAATTCTGCATATATTTTCTTCATGGTTAAATAACTTTTCTTGATTTTAATTTTTCTCAAACCTCTTTTTGTGGCATTAAAAACACAAAGCATTTTTTTAAAACATTGCCAGTTATTTGAATTTCTTTTTTACAAGAATTGTTTTCATTAAAAAAATATCATTTATAAAGTTTTAAAATTCTGTACTAATTTGTAGCGATTAGGTGATATTGTTATTAAGTATAAAGTATATTTACTAATCATAAATGGAAAAGCTTACAATTCACCCCCCCAGTATTTTTAAAGGAATTTTTGTGTGTGTGTGTGTGCATAAACGTGTCGAGTTTTGTAAATACGGATGTCCATACGCAGTATTATCAGAAAATAAGCGCGGTAACTATAGCAAATTCAAAATTTCTTGGTAATTTTCTGACATTTCCTCAACAAGCGTCTTAAGACTATAAAGCCAAAGTACTTAAAATTCAATAAAAAATTAGATTACTTAGAATATTTTCCTATTTTTTCTTAGATTACTGGGAAGTTAAAAGATTATATAAAAAAGGCGTTCACGTTGTATTCATCGAGTAATTTTTAGTTATGTGCACTTTATTTAAAAATGCCAAAAATGAAGCTATTCATAAATCTATCAACATCTCATAAAAAACAACCAAGGCAATGTTAAAGACGCATTTCTGCGGCATTTCAAACTAAAAGTAATATTTGTTTAAATTTAGATTAATTAAAAGCTAAATCAGTCTCAAATAAAGTTTCAGAAAAGTATATTTTATTTTGGAAATATTTTTTTATAATGACGCGAAATATGTTGTATTGACAGATTTGTCAATATGGCCGATAGTAGCGGTATTAAAAATAATTCTAATCAGTTTAAATTCAGTTTGGCATACAACGAAGTATTTTGCTGATTTGAAATATTAAATTGAATAAATTACCTTGGAATTAAAACTAAAAGCTAATCTAGGCATCGTTTTTCTTTGTAAATGAATCGTTCCTACACCTGAAGTCCTTCTTTCAATGTCTGACTACAACCAACGTTTGTTGTATTTCGTTCCATCCTACTACATATATAAGATTCTATTAGTAAAGATATTATTTAGCCTGAAGAAGTCCTTTTAAAGGACGAAACGCAGTACATATGTTTTTTTCCATTTTGGTATTTAGTTACCCACCATTATATAGAATTTATATATATATATATATATATATATATATATATATATATATATATATATATATATATATAGGTAACTATACTCTTGTCGAAAAACCTTCGAATTCTTGATTTAACAATAGCCAAATCAATCTCGAAGGGAAGAAAAGCTTTTAAAAAAGAAAGAGCCAAGAATATGAAATTCTGTCGAAAATAATCGCACAGATACAGGTTCAAGGCACAAAGAAAAAACCCCGATACGAGTAAACAACTAACTAAAGAGCTCGATACAAACGTAGAGCAGACCTGGTTTCACTTAGGCAGATCGTCAGGGTCAGTTGACCCTGACGATCTGCCTAAGTGAAACCTTGGTAGGTTTGTCTGGCTCATTAGGCTTGACTATATATATATATATATATATATATATATATATATATATTTAATAGAAGTAAAAAGTTTGTCACTTAGGTGATTGGTGTTGCCTTCAGCATCATGGCTTTAGAGTTTCATATATATATATATATATATATATATATATATATATATATATATATATATATATATATAAGTGAACATATGAGTCAACACTTAGAGGCGACAGTCTGTTTCATGCTAGATGCAATCGTCAGGCCTGACGATTACATCTAGCATGAAACAGCCTTTCACTTTTATATTTACACACGCTCTATCTCTGATATTGAGCACTTTATCCCATAAATATAGCACACCTTAAGACTATATTTATTCATATATATATATATATATATATATATATATATATATATAGAGAGAGAGAGAGAGAGAGAGAGAGAGAGAGGGTGTTGGAGATAGAAATATAGAAATGAACATTGCATAGTGATTGTCAAATTAATGTCTCAAAACAGTCTGAAATCAATTGAAGAATGAAACTGACAGTCTCTATGCAGTATTCATTACTATGTCCACACTATGTCTATAAAAGTCCTTGCTATTAGAAATAGCAAAAATCTCACGACAAATTAACTGTTGTAAATATTTCTAATTATAAGCTGAAATTTGTAGGTATATTTATCAGAAAGATTTAAATATCTTTGAAATTTTTTCAAAACGTTAATATAAACTTTATTGTGAAACCATTGAGTTGCATAATAAAATCTGACATTTTTGCCTCTCGTCGAATGTCTCTTGTGTTGTTACTTGTAACAACTAGAAGTCACTAAGCCATCCATTGCTAATCTTGATCCATCGATAATCTGGATAACTCTTTTCTTCCCAGAGATGACAAAAACCCCTAAAAAACTGTTGTATCAATTTCGCACTCAAATCTTAGATCTTTTATACTTGAAGACGGGAAAAATGTCGGCCCTGAGAACAGATTCCACACAGAAATGTTTATGGATTGACGTAATTGTATCGTTTCCTTTCAAGAAAAAAAAATAATTTAGTTTTATTTTCGCAGGCATTTTTATTTTTATTTTCTATTTTTATTGTTTTATTTTTAAAGAAAGGCATAAATCCACCTATCCTTGCGCTTTGTCCAACTGCCGACAAAAATATTTCGTCATTGCATGCCTCCGTGGTTGACGAAAAAAAAGTGTTTGAGTAAGAAATTGGACACATCACTCTCCCATAACGAACCTTACCTGCCCGAACAGGTAGCAGCTAAAAATTGATGCACCTATAGTCAACTTTGACAATACTAGTAAGAAATAAAAAGAACAATAATGCTTAAGGCCATACCACGTTGAAACACTGATGTTAAGCAACGTCGAGCCTGCTTAGTACCTAGAAGGGTGACTGCTTAGGAATACCAGGTGCTGTAAGTTTGGATGTGCGGATGATGTAATTGATAACGGCTTGGAATTGAAAATCAGAGAGCCGAGTTCTAACTTCAGTCGGGTCTGTTATATTTACTCCCGCGCAAATACTCTTGTGAAGGTGTTGTGGATTCCGGGATGAAATCCGATATCAATGAATAACAAACGCCAGGAATGGATAAGGAAAATAAATGTATTAACGTAATAATACAAACTGGTAATACGGGTTGGTAGATCCAGGAATGCGGGTTAGTAGCACTAATATATATACAGTCTTGGTATTGAAGTATCGTGGTATGACTCCTTACTGAGTCTACGTGCTCTCTAACTGTGACGCTTGCCGCCGTCTCTGTGTGTGACTTACTCTACTACCACTGAACTCTACTACTCTTCTGTCGTTCCGTTTCGACTTCGGGTATTCACTGGCAGTAGTATATGTATACACTGGGTGAGTCCATTTGTGTAAAAAGGGGCGACCCCTCAATAGAAGGGTATGAATCCACCCCTTTTACTCCCATCTATGGTTTAATGAGTAGTAACTTGTATCAGTAAATCGTAATTATCTCTGAACAATTCGTTCAATCGATAAGTATTTTCTGGTTTTAAATAACCTGCAAATTGTTGATAAGCCGTAAAAACAAATCAGTCTTTTAACAAGAATAAACTATTAAAACATACATCCAAATCTAACTAAATACATTCGAATATCTAATATACAAATGCGTGTTGAAAAATTCTCAGCCTAACCAAGATGAGATTTCATAAAGAAACTGATATTTGGCCATTTGTTTAGAATTTAAAAAGTGGAACGATCTGAGAACTTGTAGGTATCACTTGGCACTGGTTAACGGATAGCCCAGCCCTTGTCTCAAAAGCTCTGCAGAGAAATAAATCTAATTCCAACAGACTGGAAAACCTTTTAAATGTGTCTGTTCATATATCTGATATGTAGTTACAGTTATTCAGCATTTGAGTAATATTCATCTGAACCCCGCGAACTGTCCATTCAAACGATTATAAAGATTAATTTTCAATATAAGTAAGACGTTCCTGAAATAATCAAACGTATTTGCCAAGTTGGTTATGGCAGTTCCACTTGTTTGAAGGGTAATTATGTCCACTACTTCTACAGCTAGGACATTCCATATAGATCAAAAGCACAAGTCTCGAATAGTTTATATATATATATATATATATATATATATATATATATATATATATATATATATATATATATATATATAAAACATTAATAAACGTTAATAAAAACACTGATCAAAATAAAAAATTATAAATAAATATAGAAGATAAAAAATAAAAATAAAAATAAATTAAAACAAGTAAAGCAAAATAATTTAACCACCCAAAATAAATAAACAAATAAACGACTTCCGATAAAATAACCGCCAAAATAGACTACCCACAATGCACCACTGACCCGTATATATAAATAGTCGAGAAAAATAGCAGAACTCGTGGCCTGACGATTGCATTTAGCATGAAACAGACTGTCGCCTCTAAGTGTTGATGTCTATGTTTACTTTTATATTTACACACGCTCTATCTCTGATATTGAACATTTTATCCCATAAATATATAAATTTTATCCAATATATATATATATATATATATATATATATATATATATATATATATATATATATATATATACTTTTACTTCATTTTTTAAAAAGTTCTCGATACAATGTAAAGCAAAATATTATTATAATATAATTATTACAAAATAAATTTACATTGGTACACAAAAATGTTATAATTTTATTATAAAATATTTTACATAGATACACAAAAATTCCGCAAGTAAATCATTTTCATCATAAGTTATCCAACATCGCCAGATGAAGAACAATTTTACAGTTCCGAAATATGGAAATTTTTGTGTAGCGATGTAAAATATTTTGTAATAAAAATATTACAATATATATATATATATATATATATATATATATATATATATATATATATATATATATATGGAAGATGTTATAGTGGTTCCAACGAGAAAAATGTGTGTATATTAAAAAGAAGAGAAAAACCACAAACATTTTTGGTTGTAATTTGGATTTTTTTAAAAAAATATTATGCTTTATTTTCCATAAAATTTGCAAAATTATGGAAAATAAAGCATAATATTTTTTTAAAATCCACATTACAACCAAAAACGTTTGCGGTTTCTCTCTTACTTTTAATATATATATATATATATATATATATATATATATATATATATATATATATATATATATATATATATATATATAAATGTGTGTGTCTCTGTCTCTCTCTCTCTCTCTCTCTCTCTCTGTATGTGTGTGTATATATTTCGCAAGTAAATCATTTTCATCATAAGTTATCCAACATCGCCGGATGAGGAACAATTTTAAAGTTCCGAAATATGGAAATTTTTGTGTAGCGATGTAAAATATATATATATGATGGACTCTCCCGTCGATTTCGACGTATGAGGTTCAGACAACCTATATTTATAAAACTCATTTATGTTTTTGCCGCTGATGACTTTTTAGTCCTGCAAGGGATTTGCAAACAAGGCCGCAAATAGAACATGAATGTGAATTAACCGCTGCAGATAGTGGTGCCGCTGCTAATCGTTTGGCTCTTTCTCGGTTTTCTTTCAGTTTGTTTATGCTTTCAGATTGAAACTTCCTGAGACCTTCAAAACACTGTGATCTCCATTCTTTGCGGTCACCAACTACATTTTCAAGACTCCCATATGGTATGTTCACTGCAGACAGGTTACTCTTAAACTTGTCCTTGTACCTAAGCCAAGGCCGTCCCACATTCCTTTTCCCATCTGCCAGCTGACTGTACATCGCAATCTTCGGATTTCTGTCATCAGGCAACCTCAAGACGTGACCAGCCCACCGCAATTTCGATTGGATAAGGAATGATTCGATTCCAGATATTTTACATTTAGTGAACAATTCAGCATTTGAAACCTTGTCGCGGAGGCTAAGACCACAAATGGAGCGTAGACAGCTTTTATGAATATATATATATATATATATATATATATATATATATATATATATATATATATATATATATATATATATATATATATGGAAGATGTTATAGTAGTTCCAACGAGAGAAATGTGTGTATATTAAAAAGAAGAGAAAAACCACAAACATTTTTGGTTGTAATTTGGATTTTTTTAAAAAAATATTATGCTTTATTTTCCATAAAATTTGCAAAATTATGGAAAATAAAGCATAATATTTTTTAAAAATCCACATTACAACCAAAAATGTTTGCGGTTTCTCTCTTCTTTTTAATATATATATATATATATATATATATATATGTATGTGTGTGTGTGTGTGTGTGTGTGTGTGTGTGTGTGTGTGTGTGTGTGTGTGTGTGTGTGTCTGTGTGTCTGTGTGTGTGTGTGTGTATATATATATTTCGCAAGTAAATCATTTCCATCATAAGTTATCCAACATCGCCGGATGAGGAACAATTTTAATGTTCCGAAATATGGAAATTTTTGTGTTACGATGTAAAATATTTTATAATAAAAATATTACAATATATATATATATATATATATATATATATATATATATATATATATATATATATATATATATATATATATATATATATATATATATGCATGGTTTGATTAAAAATAATTGTTGATTATTACATTTATATTTATTTCTCGATGTTTCTCTTCCTTTTTTCTGATTGTCGGTTCGTATTTGCAAATATATTTTCTCATACATAAACACTTTCGGTCAATACTAAATATTTTCAAATTTTTGTTCTTTTCTCATCAGTTTAATTTTTTTTTAAATCTCGCGTTTTGCGTGTTGGCCTCTTATTGCGTTTCACGTATTCGCTGGAGGTTCGTGGATTCTACTTTTTAAAAAACTATTTTAAAAGTATTTGAAGTGGACCATACTTATATACAACAGAAAAGGAATACAAAAATATTTACCATCTGATAAACTGTAACAATATTATGGGATAAATTGTAGCAATAATATTATGGGATAAAGTGCTCAATATCAGAGATAGAGCGTATGTAAATATAAAAGTGAACATTTAAATCAACACTTAGAGGCGACATGCTGATTCACGCTGGACGCAATCGTCAGTAAATTCTTCAAGGAAAGTAAAAGGTGAAAAAGAAATAATCCAGACCTTTCTTCACCCGTTTCAAATTAGGTTCGATTTCATGATGGCTCCGTAATGGCAAATCTCTTAAAATATATTTTACTGGATGCTTTCAGAAAACATCTCTTAACGATTTCTTTCACGTCTTTGGCCGAGGGGGGGGGTGATTTCGCCACAAGAAATTAAAAAAAAGAAAGGAAACAGACGAAGGGAGATATGAAAATTAGCCGAAAAAGATTTTCAGAAAAAAAGACAAAATTCAGAATTTGGGTCAAATTTGAGGAATGGGACGAACCAAGAACTTTTAACATAGATAGATAGATAGGAACAAACATATAATTATATATATATAATATGAATTATTCATATAGAATAAAACGATTTACTAGCTAAAAAGATGCAACTTTGTTTCGGTGCATTCAGTTGCACCTCGACTGGTGAGAACCAAAATGGTTAAACATTTTGTGAGAAATGAAAAATGATAATCGTTTTGGTCCTCACCAGTCGAGGTGCAACTAAATGCACCGAAACAAATTTGCATCTTTTTGTAAGTAAATTGTTTTTGTCTATATGAAAAAGTTATAATAATTAATTATTGCTCTACTATCAGTATTGAGCCCTAAGGCTATGAACGTTAGAATTTATATATTTTTTCGTTCTTATTACATTCGGAGATGTACATACATACACACATAAATAGATAGATAGGGGCAGACTTAGATATCATGGAAATATTTTGCTACGCATAGAACTTAAAAAACTTTTAAAAACCCATTTCAATCACAGTACCAATTTGAAGATGACCATGATGCAAAAGCAAGGTATTCATTTTTATTTCATTATATCCTTCAAAAAGGACAAATTTTCTTTTTGTATTATTTACAGCTCCACATTATTATAAAAGTTTAAAAGTGATTTGCACACAGAGTAAATGTGTGACACGTATTTGTTTAGTATGTTAGAGCGTCCATTTTTATTGCGCGATTGATTTTCCTGTGCAAAACTCGTATATTAAAAGAAAAACTGAGCCTGTAATCCCAAACTGAACATAGCTAACATTATTATCACGTTAACATTTGATTTCAGAAAATTCAATGAACCCAAAAGATGAAGATTGATTGTAGAAATATTTATTTCCTTTGCCATTATGAG
Source organism: Acanthosepion esculentum (assembly GCA_964036315.1). Taxonomy (NCBI): domain Eukaryota; kingdom Metazoa; phylum Mollusca; class Cephalopoda; order Sepiida; family Sepiidae; genus Acanthosepion; species Acanthosepion esculentum. The sequence continues at coordinate 3,054,952 of OZ038481.1, forward strand.
CTGCTGTCCAGCGATAGTTGATGTTTTCCCCTTACAATCGCTGGCATATAAGTTCGTGTCTTAGTGGGATATCTCACAAATATGAGTTCGTATCAAAGTTGAATTTGTCCAATACACAATACGCATTGGATCTCTCAGTAAAATAAGTTATTGTCGGACCTTATCGTTCGGCAAGCAGGAGTAATATCCTGATCAGTTAAACTACTGGCAGACATGTTTAATACTTCCTGAATACCCGAAAACTGTAACGGATAAATCATTGTAAACGGCCTGTAAGGCGGCCTGACTATTGCGTCCAGCATGAAACTCCCTTTCGCCTCTGAGTGTTGACTTCAATGTTCACACACACACACACACACACACACACACACACACACACACACATATATATATATATATATATAGTAGATAAAACTTAAGAAGAATTATATTTCGACTAAAAGTTTCGCAGATACACCCCTCGTCAGGATAAGTTAAATAATTGACTTCAAACAAATTTCAAACCTGCTTTATAATTAAAGTATAGATTAACATTTCTTATGATATCGTTTTTAAAATCAATAAAGTCACTAAAACTCATGGAGTTACTGGTAGTGAAAGAGAAGTAGAAGACTTTAATGAGGAGAAAGGAGAATAAAAGACAGTAAGACCCAGGATGGTGATTGAGGTTGCATTTTAATTTTTGAAGATCGTAGCTAGTAGAGGAGCAAGAAACCGGAAGATAGTTTCACAGGTAAAAAGTGCGAGAAAAACTATTAGAATAGAGCTTCCGGTTACAGCTAGCTATCTCAACAGCAAAATTTGCCATTCTACTTAAATTCATGCGATCGAGGTACGCAGGAGGAGAGCCTCATTGGGGACAATTGCCATATGGATATTTTTAGAAAAGACAGAGGGAAGCCGCGTTACGGCGGAGGGAAAGTGACTGAAGACGAGATGCCAGGTTAGGTCCGATTACAGTACAGACCCTTCTTTGGATTTGGCCTAGAATCTCGTGATATATAGCAGGAACACCAGACGGTATATGGTAGTAAAATATTCAATGCACGGTCGAATGATAGATTGATAAATCTGAAAGACGGATTTTAACGAGAAATATTATTTGGCACGACAGTGAACCAGGGCCAGGGGTTCTTACCCACGAAACCCCCAACTGTGAGGTGGGGGTGGCGTTTTGAGGGGCTCCGTTGTAACTTCTGACATTTTTTTCAGCACTGTTTTATGGCCATCTGCCAGTTTTTAAATTATTTTTTAAAATGACGTTACATTGTCATTGACTATACATCGTGTATCTGCAGGTCCTCCGACTTGGTTGGAGCCCCCAAAGGGTTAGTTTCAGCAACGTTTTTTTTTGTACTTTTTGCTTTTTTCCTACCTAAGATATATTGTCAATCGTCAACTATAATCATCGACAGGGCCGGTGCTTACTACCCCGAACCTCTCAACCGCAGGGGGGGGGGCCTTGGTTACTGGCGAGTGGGGGGGGGCAGGTGCTAATTTCAGTAGCGCTTATATTTTAATTCGTTATTTTCTTTCTGAACAGTTCTTTTTAATCATTTAAGAGTGTAATATATCTCGGTTATATCATTTTTATTCCGAGATAATCCATTTTTCTTACTAATAGTAATACTAAGCAGAAGAAAAGTTTCTACTGCAAACTTTTTACATTTCCAAAAGGATAAAACCGAGAAAATGATCGCTTAAAAAATAAAAATATTTAAGATTTCAACACATGAAAATTTTCCCCGAAAACTGAAATACTGTTTAAAAAAAAAAAATTAAGACAATCCCGATTGTGTTGTGTTGAAATTTTCAGTGGACATACGTCGGTGATTAATCTTTATGGTAATGTAGAAAATTTTAGATTGAACTTTTTTTTTTCGAGTAAAATTTAGTCATGAAAATATTGGCGGTTATTACAAAACGAATAACATTTTATCAGATCTTTTTAAAATAAAAACAGAGAGAGATTCCGTATCAAAGTTTCGATTGCGAACCAACTTTATTTGAAGCAGACCTAACAATTCCTTCAATATAATCACTCTATTGGAAAACGTGAGATCAATAAGCTGCAAGTTTTTATCCTGGAGGTTAGCATCAGCCATGATGATGAAAGGTAAAAATGTTTCTCTATGACGATTAAAAGATAACGGTTTCGTTTTGAATGTGTTCAAATTTACAAGCCATTTCTTGCCCCAGTTAGCAACTGATTGGTCATTTTCGAGAACATCTGTCAGTTTTAGTTTATCGGACCTATCAGACGAGAGTAAATCTTTGTGTCATCAGCATAAATACTTAGTTGGGAACTGTGGACATCGGGAAGATCGTTGATGAAGAGAAGAAATAACTTAGGTCTAAGTAGGTCTCTGGTAGATACCCGCATCAAAGTGATAAGATCTCGAAGCCTGTCGGTTTTTGACAACTTTAAGGAATTCATTAGATTTAATTTAACACTGATGAGCCGATCCGCATCTGTGCGAATCTTGAAATCAGAAGATAAAGTAAATCTGAATTTTTTTTCTTTCTACTGACTATTGTTCATATCTTATTTTTTTAAAAATTATTGAACATTTTCTTGACAAAAATTTGCTCGTTTTTAAATGCTTTAAACTCCAGTAATTTACTTTGGTGAATAAGAGAGATGCACTATTCCCGCGCATTTCAGTCGGCAGCCATTGATCCTTGCTTCCAAGGAAGTACATATCCTTTTTTAGAAGTTTGCCGTGACAGTAACAGTCCTTCTGCTACATTTCTCTTCTATACAGAGTCGTATAATTACTTTCAGTATATTTTTTGTAAATTATTATAAATATGCACAATTTCGCAGAATCCTCCCCCTTTTAAGAAAGTTGGCGCAACACAATCTTTTCTATGAAGCTCTGTTCTAAAGCTCTCTATGCGGGCGTGAGATGATTTACTTATTAGATGAGAGCGATCCTTACTGAAAGCTTCATTATTGTAGCGTTGGGTCAGAGGAAGCCCATATTTTTAAATACCTACGTGGAAAGCCTGATATGAAATTGTCCTTTAAAGTATTTAGGCTGCATTATACTAAGCTTATCTATCTATCTATCTATCTATCTATCTATACAAATATCTTTCTATCTATTTACATTATGTAAATAGTGTACATAATACCTCATATCAGAAATATAGACAGATACAGAAAGGCTGAAACGTTGTAATAAATATGGCGACAAAGATGAGGACAATAGTGCGAATAATGTAAATAGTGTACATAATACTTCATCTCAGAAATATAGACAGATACTGAAGTGCCGAAACTTTGTCATAAATAGGGCGACAGTGATGAGGACACTAGTCCGAATAATGTAAATAGTGTACATAATACCTCATCTCAGAAATATAGACAGATCTTTCTATTTTTACAAATATCTTTCTGTCTTTTTACATGTATCTTTACAACTAATTTTTTCCTCTTTCTGCCTATCTGTCCGTTTACGTCTATATTTCTAGCTCTGTTTACATCTACCTCTGTTTACATATATCTTTCTATCTATCTCTGTCTCTTTGCATCTATCTGTCAATCTATAATTAGCTATATGCATGTGTGTGTCCTAGTCGAGATACGGGTCACAGCGTGATTCCAATTGGCGTATATAATTTGTGGCTCCTTAACTGCTGGCGCTACTGTTATTAACATCATGGCTACAATCCTGTTTCTTGTTGGGCGTGTGATGTAATCCAACTTATATGTGACCTCTTTCCACAAAATAGCCAATGAACTGACTCACACAGTGTCTCGAATTCCCTGCCACCAAATCATTTCATACAATCCGATTCATGACGTTCCAATCGCCGTTTACAATGCTTTATCCGTCGCAAAGACAACGTTGTCATTTGAATTGGCCCGGTTATGTCGCAAGTACCCAGCTTTGTAATAGCAGTCTATTGAATATAGAGACCCACAAACGAAGATTAGTAATTCACGAAGTCATGTCTGGCGTGAAGCCATATTTTTCGGGTATTCAGGAAGTATTAAAAATGGCTGCCAGTAGTTTAACTGATCAGGATATTACTCCTGCTTGCCGAACGATAAGGTCCGACAATAACTTATTTTACTGAGAGATTGAATGCATACTGTGTATTAGACAAATTCAACTTTGGTACGAAGTCATATTTGTGAAGTATCCCACTAAGACACGAACTTATATGCCAGCGATTGTAAGGGGAAAACATCAACAGCAGCTCATATTGGCAAAGGAAATAAATATTTCTACAATCAATCTTCATCTTTTGGGTTCATTGAATTTTCTGAAATCAAATGTTAACGTGATAATAATGTTAGCTATGTTCAGTTTGGGATTACAGGCTCAGTTTTTCTTTTAATATACGAGTTTTGCACAGGAAAATCAATCGCGCAATAAAAATGGACGCTCTAACATACTAAACAAATACGTGTCACACATTTACTCTGAATGCAAATCACTTTTAAACTTTTATAATAATGTGGAGCTGTAAATAATACAAAAAGAAAATTTGTCCTTTTTGAAGGATATAATGAAATAAAAATGAATACCTTGCTTTTGCATCATGGTCATCTTCAAATTGGTACTGTGATTGAAATGGGTTTTTAAAAGTTTTTTAAGTTCTATGCGTAGCAAAATATTTCCATGATATCTAAGTCTGCCCCTATCTATCTATTTATGTGTGTATGTATGTACATCTCCGAATGTAATAAGAACGAAAAAATATATAAATTCTAACGTTCATAGCCTTAGGGCTCAATACTGATAGTAGAGCAATAATTAATTATTATAACTTTTTCATATAGACAAAAACAATTTACTTACAAAAAGATGCAAATTTGTTTCGGTGCATTTAGTTGCACCTCGACTAGTGAGGACCAAAATGATTATCATTTTTCATTTCTCACAAAATGTTTAACCATTTTGGTTCTCACCAGTCGAGGTGCAACTAAATGCACTGAAACAAAGTTGCATCTTTGTAGTGTGTAAATCGTTTTATTCTATATGAATAATTCATATTATATATATATATATATATATATATATATATATATATATATATTTGTTCCTATCTATCTATCTATCTATCTATCTATCTATCTATCTATCTATCTATGTTAAAAGTTCTTGGTTCATCCCATTCCTCAAATTTGACCCAAATTCTGAATTTTGTCTTTTTTTCTGAAAATCTTTTTCGGCTAATTTTCATATCTCCATTTGTGTGTTTCCTTCCTTTTTTTTTAAATTTCTTGTGGCGAAATCACACCCCCCTCGGCCAAAGACGTGAAAGAAATCGTTAAGAGATGTTTTCTGAAAGCATCCAGTAAAATATATTTTAAGAGATTTGCCATTACGGAGCCATCATGAAATCGAACCTAATTTGAAACGGGTGAAGGAAGGTCTGGATTATTTCTTTTTCACCTTTTACTTTCCTTGAAAAATTTAAAAGTTGTTTCAGATGTGTTTTGGAAATGATGCTTTTCTTTATGCAAACCAAAGAAGATATTTTAAACAAGCCTCATTACAAGGGAGCCAAGATCCGTGGCAGGAATAGTGTCAAGCGCCTGTGCGCGCTGCCAAACGCGACAAGCGTCCCATTTCTTCACCAACGTGTCAGATATCAATCAGCGAAAAAAAAAGAAGTTCATGTTTATGTTTGTGTGTACAGTTCGAATGATGTACATGATTCGCGTTTAAATAAAGTCAGGAAAATCAGAGAAGATCACGTACGCTCCCGTCAATTAAGTTAAGTTCCAACACGAGTAATGTGCATGCACATTTCAACGCGAAATATCCAAGTGCAGAAACATTTTTATCATGAGTAACTTTTTCTTTTTTGTCTTCTTTTTTCTGTACTGGTTTCAACGATGACAAAAACTGCTTTTGTGTCGCATTGAAATCAATAGGCGAGCAAAAATAGAATTGGATTTGCTCTCAGTATTTTTTAAAACAAGGACATATATGGAACAAATCCATTTTAGGAATAGTGGTAGCGGTGGAGGGGAAGGTGAATCAGATTCGAGAACCTAAATTCCAGTGACCTTTGACATGTTATTTTTTTTGCTTCTTTTTACAGATGAAATATTTCCAGTATTTTACGCCTTTATTTGACGAGTATCTTCATGTTTTTATTTCTATTGATCACAACCTCATTTTGTCTACCTAACAATAGTATAAGTAGTAGTTGTAGTTGTCTAAATTTAAGAGAAAGTATTTCAACCTTTGGAGGAATGTCTGTTACTTTATCGGTTGGCAGTATTCTTCACAGCTTTGCTACGTCCGATGATATTTAATAAACAGGCCTTTTCTTTTTTTCGCTTTTGCATCTCCTCAACCAAACCTTGTGGGAGTGGAAGACATTGTTAAAGAAGACGAATCTACGAATCTGAGTAATATGCCTGTTCCGTTTCAAAAAATAGGCTTACGTCAAACTCTGATAAGGGAGTGCTTTTAAAGGAGTCGTATGACTTAATGCCAATGTTTTGAGCGGGAATTAACAATTTCAGACACATTTTCACATTTCAAGAAATTGTTCTTACAATTTTTGTCTTTTTTATAGTTCGGAGGCTACAGCGGTCGGCCGAAATATTGTGGCAAAAGAGTTTAAAAGATAGGAGAACATTTGCACGAACTAATCATTAAAATGACCTTAATTTGACTGGAGATAGAGAGATGGATAAATAAATGGAGATAGATAGAAAGATAGATAGATAGAGAGAGATAGAGAGAGAGAGAGAGAATAAATATGGAGCATATGAAAAAAAAATCACCAATTCGTCGTAAAATATTTAAAATTAGAAATTAGTATTTCAACGGCTAATTGGTTTCTGTCAATATTTCTGAGATGACGTATTATGTACACTATTTACATTATTCGAAATATTGTCTTCATCTTTGTTGCCATATTTATCAGAACGTTTTGGCCTTTCAGTATCTGTCTGTATATCCGAGATGAGGTATTATGTACACTATTTACATTATTCGGACTATTGTCCTCATCTTTGTCGCCATATTTTTTACAAAGTCTCGGCCTTTCAGTATCTGTCTATATTTCTGAGATGAGGTATTATGTACACTATTTACATTATTCGGACTATTGTCCTCATCTTTGTCGCCATATTTATTACAAAGTCTCGGCCTTTCAGTATCTGTCTATATTTCTGAGATGAGGTATTATGTACACTATTTACATTATTCGGACTATTGTTCTCATCTTTGTCGCCATATTTATTACAACGTTTCAGCCGTTGTACGCTCCGGCCTTTATTTCACTCACTGGAGTAGACTGTTCTACATTATTATCACTCAGAAATATAGACAGATACTGAAAGGCAGAAACGTTGTAATAAATATGGCGATAAAGATGAGGACAATAATTTAGAAAAGGAATTACTTCATATATGGTAATTTTTTTCTCAAAGTGAAATTGCCTGAATATTTGGTTCCCATCAAATATACCTATTTACTAAGGTTATTCTTTTAATGCAATATCAGTGAGTGGAGTCACCTGGAGAAGCTCACACAGGTAGAAAATCAACGTCTCAGATAACCTATAACGCTGATGTGACCTTGGTAGCTTTAACGCTACAGCAAGCGTCCTCACCTCTACGCGTATGTTAGCATCCATCCAGAATTTCAAATCAGTTTTACTAAAATATATATTTGAAAAATGCATTTCTATCTCGTTCGAAAGACTTTTGGGTTAATTTTTGGTCCTTTAAGCAACTCAATCTCCTGATCGAACCTAACCTCAAACTGGATTCCTTTGTTTTAACAAAAATACATTTGAGGTCTGTACTTCTATATGGGATTAGTATCTTTGTCTCTCGTTCCATTTCATTCGATCATTGCAGATATTTAAAAAGAAATCGAACGTATATTGACTTCTACGTGCTGCGGAGGATTTTTGTATGTTATCAAAATCGATTGCCTTTTCGGAAACAAGACATAAGAAAATTGATTTTTGAAATTTATTCGGTAGGCTTTCGGACGAAGGACATCTTTGGAGAAGTTTTACTGATTGCTGCCTTGCCGAATATCATTCAGACTTATTCTGCCTGGCTTTTAACCGATAAATGAAGCGCACCGAAGCACACCCATTACTTTTTACGCCGATCTCTTACACCCACTACCCCCCAAAGCCAGATCAACAAAACCAACTAAAGTGGATCAGATATTGAAAAACGACTTTAAATCTTTTAAAGTTGGCCGACTTTGAAAACTGGTGGGGGTGGTTAAACTTACCAGTTCACGTTGTTGTTTGAAGAGGACGAACTGAACCGGTTTCAAATTGTGTTATCGTCATTCACAAATCGACATATTTTTTTCTATATCTGTACAGTCTTCAATGAAGGCATTTAGATGCTCATAATGACCGCCAGATCGAAGTTTATTATTTATTTAAATTAGTAAAAAAAAAAAAAAAATTCTTAGATGAATAAAAAATAACTTTCTACGAATTTCCTCGTATTAAGTTATTTTAACGCCGAGAAAAAGTAACTAAAAATTAATTTTATTCGACTTAGTTCGTTCTGTTAAAGCTGTAGTAATCCTAAAAAACAAAAATGTTTTATCTCGGAATTCGAATAACTTAAGAGTGACTGGTCATCTCTCCTGCTTCTGCCCAAGGAACAAGGCCCCTGGAGTTCCGGCCGCTGGCGACCAAAATCCCCCTTTGGCCGAGACTGTTAAATCCGCGGCGCCTGTAATGGGCCTACCTGCGAAGCGGACCGATGAGGAAAATCCCTCGGTTGGGTCTTTACCCTCATTACCCCCAAAACCGACGCCTTCCACTAGTGTGGATAAGGAGAAGGATGAGGGGGAATGGCGTGTAGTAGGTAGGGGCAAATCGAAATGATCCTGTGAAAACAAGATTATAAATATGATCTCTGCTAATCATTCATATTCCGTCTCCGAAGTAGTTAAAGTGTCGTGTATGAAAGGCAAGCTGTTCGGACACAGGATACGTGCGCGCACACGAGTGGTCACTGAAGTCAGCACCGAGTAGCGACAGACCTGAAGATTGCGTTCAAGCAGGAATCAGACAGTCGCCATTCTGTGTTGACCTAAGTGTCCACTCATATTTAAACACGTTCTATCAAAGATAGAAAATAAAAAGAAATAAAAGAAGAAAAAGACTAACAAGTGTTTCTTAAACTTTGGTTTCTCTTCGAAATAAGACTGTATTTTTGTGTTAGCGACAGGAACTATTTAAAATCTTTAATTGGCCATAAAGTATAATTTACATTATAAATGTACACGAGTTTCAAATGGGCAGGGTGGCTGGAATAAAAGGGTTTGCTGAAATGTTTTAATTATTTAAAAATAACTTTTTATAATTTTTAACAATGAAATCCCCGCAGCCTAAATTAATTGTTGGAATGGAATTTTTGAATATTTAATTAAAATGGTTGGTTGGAATAAGGGTATCTCGGGTGGATATTTCTAAAGATTAATCGTTTCAGTCAATGTATTTGAAACTAAATTCTATATCATCGCTGTTTTGTGAGAAATGCATTTGCTGACTATTGGCAACATCTTTCGAGTTGAAATTTTTCTGAAATAAATTTTAATTGAAGATTTTCAAAATTCGATGTTTCGTCATCATTTTTACTCTTTCATCTGAAAATCTTCGTTTAACAATGCCTTTAATTAAATAATGGTGTGATGAGATAATGAGAAAGGCATGAGTCAGCCATGATCTATGTGGAGTTGACATGCCGGCTAGCATTGTATCTAAGAATCGATTTAGGTCCAAATTGGAGTATTGCTGTCATATATGGGCTGGAGCTGTTCAGTCAGATTCTAGCCTTGTTAGAACTCAAAATCATTAACACGGTCATGTGATGAAAGCCTTACTTATTCTTCACTATGTAAGTCTCTTTCTCACAGTTGCATCCCTGTAGCTATTCTGTCACTGGTAAATGTTCAGATGAGCTCCATTATTTAGCTCTGCCAGTTCAGGCCTTCACAAGTACGACGCACCTTGCCACTTCCACCGAGTCAAATCAACCTTCCGTATTCCAAAAGGAAGAAGAATGTTTCACTCACAGAGTACCCACCACGCCTTGTCGAACAGATTTTCGCATGGATGCCTTCCTGAATAATCTCTTCAAGTCAAAGGTCAATAGTTATCACTCTTCCTTATCCTCATAATCTTCGGTTTCTTGCACCTCCAATTCCATTCATATCATACACCATATTAATCTATTCCATTTTAATAGTAAAACCCTATCATGATGGCTATCGAGCCTTGTATTAAGCTGATTTTAGTATTAAAATATCTAATGCATAAACTTTTTTTTAATTTAATGTCTCTGCAGTTACTTTGTTTGCTGACGGGATTTATAAACGTCTAAGTTTAAAAATAAAACAGTTATGTCTCTTCCTGCTTTCTGAGACATTTTCGTAAATCAAATTATTTCCGGTTAATCGATTTCTGATCACAGATGACAACGGATTAACACGTACATCTGAAATCCGGAGTTGATGCACTTCACTCAAAAAACTGACCTTTTCTTTTCGCACGAAAAATAAAAAACAAACTGACCTATACATATTACAAGTGTGTCTGTGTTTCTCTATTACGATATAAAATCATATACACGTATTTCTAGACATTGTTAGAAACATAATATTATTATATGACCCCCCCCCAAACCCCCCAAAAAACAAAAAAAAAACAGGTCACATTATTTGTGTACCTGCTGGTTTTAAGTTTGTTATTCTTAAGCAAACAGATTATATAAAATTAACCGAACGCTAACATGATTCGAACTCCTGACTAATGACCTTCTTGTTACAACGGTTTTCTTTTGCCCGAACAGAAAGTGGAAAAAAAACTTGGAACGATTATTTTTTAAAAAAATATTTGTGATTATTTGTTATAATTCCAAGTTTTTTCCTCCAAATAAAATATTGATGCACTTAATTAGATTAAACAAACGAAAACTAAATTTCTTTGAAGTTTTTTTCCTACATTTTAACAGGTGTGTTGCGGGCCGGTATATGCGTTGAGAGATAAACACGTGTGTTTCCTTAAATATCCACAAAAAAACAAAAACAAAAACATGGCAGATTTGGGATGTGAGTCCAGGTAAAGAAATGTAAATAAACGACAAGAATCAACATATATGTACAAACAAATGAGAGTGTATTAACAATAAAGTGGCAAATATAAAGTTAGGTGTGTCAAATGAATGTGAAAATCTAATGGTCCAAATTATGTGTAGTGAGTTAATATGCGTACGTACGTGTGTTGTGTATGTGTGGTTAGTTCATGTGTTTCCCAAGAGGAAAGCACATTCCCCGAGAGAAATTTACATGTTGACGAGTAAGCGGAAAAAGTAAGAAGATAGCGATGAAAATATCGCAGAATATTTATAGTCCTGAGAGCGTCTCCTAGGAGTAGTTTCGAAAATTAAGAGGAGGTGACCCGACAGGTGTTAATTTAAAGTTTAAAATCTATCACCACGTTGATTAAATTCAAATTGTTTGAACTTCAATCTTGGGATATCAAAATGGGGATATGGAAAAATAAAATGTCTTACATAAATTTAAATGTTATTGCGAAAGAAGAAACGCCTACCCTGGCAATATGGATGTGATTTTTTTAAGTGTTTTCTCTATAATCTTTTTAGCTTTAAGAACAAAATGTTTTATTTATACCCTAATTTCGAGTCTTTTCAAAATTGGTATCAGCTTCAATTATTTTTCGACTAAATGTAAAATTTTCTGCAAATTTTCATTTTATTTTAAGTGTAAAGCCGTTAATTTCATGTTCTTCGACTTTTCATTATTTTTTAACAGGACGACGGATGAGTTGACTTCGTAATTTTTAAAATGAGGAAGAGAAACTTAAAAAAAACCCAAGATTTTTCAAATACTCTACAGAGAAAAGCAAAGAAAACACTCCCGTCATTTTTGACGGGTAATACGCTAGATAATGACTAACACATCCCAGGTATGGAGAGATAAATTGTGCTCACACACAAACCTAAATATATACCCTACACACACATATACTACAACTACTACACACACGGACACACAAATATATATATATATATATATATATATATATATATATATATATATATATATATATATGAGCCTGTGTGGTCTAATAAGTGTGTGATTAATGATGTGACTTGGAAATTGCCTTTCTGAATCGTTGATGTAAAGTTCATCAGCGATTGTCCGAATGAAAAGGAATGAAGCGCGACTTTGTTGAATTCTCTTTTATTGTCAGAAAATAAAGACAGAAAGAAAATGATTCGAAAGTTAGTTTCGAGACAAACAGTGTTTATCGACGCACAATTGACGAACGGTGTGTGTGCGGTAAGAACGCAAAATTGGACGCAAGCAGACGGACAAAAGAAAGTGTTTACTTGACGTCAGGCTGCAAGTTGAGACAGAAAGATAAAAGCGAAAACGTGAACAAAGGCACAGAAAATTAAATGAAATTAATAAAAAAAATTACACACGCACACACATAGACATATATATGAGTCTATTTATATATATATAAATGTGTGCGTGTGTCTGTGTTTCTTTCTCTGTATATATATCTATATCTATATATACATACATACATACATGCATATATATATATATATATATATATATATATATATATATATATATATTTATATGCCATCTGAATGGCTGAATATTGTTATTGAAGCATGAAATAGACTGTCGCCTTTCGGTGTTGATCTCAGTGTCCACTTTTATATTTACATATGCTCTGTCTCTGATATTGAGCACTTTTCTCCACAAATATACTATACCTTAAAAGTATATATATATATATATGTATATACTTGGCCGATTGGTTAGAACGTTCGCTTTTATGACCATGAGACCCGAATCTCACCATGGTCGATTTGTCAGGAAGGTGACTGGAAACCATACCACACGTTGACCTAAGCCTTGTGAGTGAAATTGAGCAGACGGATCAGATTGTTGATCACGCTAGATAACACGCTCTAACCCAAAAACTGTAACTAAGGTCTGCTCAGCATAGTTGCAGTATAAGCCATAGGTGGGCTCTGTGGGTGTTGAACAAAAACAAAATGCACCTGAGCGGGCGTCTGCAATATGAAATGGCTAACCGCCCTCTTTTATGCAATTTTTAATTCAACTGACAAGGAAAATGTTTAATTCAGTTTTTTTCTCGTGTTCTTATAGTTTTTCCTTTTATGAAGACCAACAGAGTGGATTCATAGTGATTATTGTCCCAACGTCATATCGGATAATTCATTTTGAAGGTATTTGGATATCTTTCTGTGTTTGTATTCTAAGCAGTGTTGTATATAATCAGTTGTAATTCTAAACTGTGCTGGTGTATTCGCAATTCAATGCTGATACCTTGAAACACGCCTAAAAGATTTCGACTCATTTCGAAGCAAGTAATATAATAATTTTGGTTAAAAGTTCATTAAAAAGTGCTTCCATTATCATTAAATTTAGTTTACAATTAGTTGTTTTTAAAATGATAGTATCATCTACAAGCATTTTTCTGATGACTGCGGGGAGTTGTGTATCAGTGTTTAAGTGCTTCCTTATCAAACTAAGATCATTCAATTGGGTAAACAGTCTTTCACTTAAAGTGCTTGTCACTTGACAATGGTATTTATTTGAGTTTTTTTTATAAGAATCGCAGTTTTGTACTGGCAATAAAATTGATAATCTACATTGGTGGGGTCTGAAATTTGGATTTCATAGCTTTGTTGTTATTAATGTGGTTGTCAGTTTTTAAATTTAGGTCTAATATATTGGAGGTCAGAGTCGATGGGTAAAATATATTGTTTTATGTTGAGTAACCTGTTTTATACGTCTTATTTGTAATTTCATGCACTCGATTGTAGTAAAAGATATTTACTGTTTTGTTGTGCTGTATTTTTATTATTAGTAGCGTTTATTTTGCATAGAAATATTCTTGATATCGATGATGCCGTTGAGGAAACTATTTATAACCAATGTTTTTTACGTTTAAGTTCACTAAAAATTACTTTTTGGAACAAGAGGGTAAGTGTGATTATTTGTCTTCATTTAGGAGGTATTTTTATCACTGTTATTTTATATTATATTTTTTGTAGGAACTTTATAATTAAGAAAATAAGATTTCTAGTTAGTGCTTATATATATATATATATATATATATGAAGAAATATACCCTTAAGGTGTGATATATTTATGGGATAAAGTGCTCAATATCAGAGATAGAGCGTGTGTAAATATAAAAGTGAACATTGAAGTCAACACTTAGAGGCGACAGTCTGTTTCATGCTAGACGCAATCGCCAGAGCACTCGTGACCTGACGATTGCGTCCAGCATGAAACAGCCTGTCGCCTCTAAGTGTTGACTTCAATGTTCATTTATATATATATATATATATATATATATATATTATTTATTATAATTTTATCATATAGACCAAAACAGTTTACTCACTACAAAGATGCAACTTTGTTGCGGTACATTTCAATTGCACCTCGACTGCTGAGAACCAAACATAAGTTGCATCTATGTAGTGAATAAATTGTTTTTGTCTATATGATAAAATTTTAATAAATAATTAATGTTCTACTATCGGTATTGAGCCCTGTTTTGAATTAATACTGTGAACGTTAGAATTTATATATTATTTTCGTTCTCATTGCATCGGATATATATATATATATATATATATATATATATATATATATATATATATATATATATATATATATATATATATATAAATAAATAAAAAGAAAGAACAATAAGATATAAAGTCCGGTGTTCTTATAGATATTTTTATTTTTACACAATAGTGCTCAATGTAAATTTACAGAGCATTAATATTATAAATTAATTGATTTAAAATATGGGTTTTTCGCTACACAGTGATAACCATGTTTCAAAAATGGAAGCTAAAACCTTCGAATTTAATTTTGTTATTAAACCAAAGACATTAGTTCCATTTGTATATATATATACAAATGCTATATATATATATATATATATATATATATATATATATATATATATAGCTATATAGACAAATGCTATATATATATATATATATATATATATATATATATATATATATATATATATATATATAGCATTCGTCAGTAGGACCATATCTCTGTCGCTTCATGTCTTTTGCTAACGTTGGTATTGGTTGGTTCTAGGAAGATAACGCAATATCCTCATTGTGTGCAGGTACCTCATTATAACCTGCCTTCAACAGATTTAAACTCAATTGAGCAGGTAGGGATATCTTTCAAATTTTATTTTCTCCATCGACAACCAACAAAAGTAACTGTTAGGGACATCCATGGTTCATTGTTGGACAGAGGAACTTAGAGATTCCATGTCATGTTGCATCAGAGCCGTTAACTCCCCCTGCCATATTCCTGTGGTATTTTAACACAAATATGGTATTAAGAATTGACAAAAAAATAATTTTATACTATTTCTAGTGTATTATCATCCTTTCTCAGTATTCGCGTCAGGATGGGGTCTGGCACCCGAGACATGATGAATGTGGGTGACAAAGTCACGAGAAAGTTGAAAACCATTACTCGAAATGCTTCTTATTGAACGTTACAGACAAATAATTTTCTTCATTCATACTGAATAACTCAACGCATGCGCACACGTGTGTTCCAACAGCGTGCATGATATATATTTAAAAAGAAAAAAAAATCAAATCGTGAGTGAATAGTCTCCGTAAAGAAGATTAGCTGAATGAAGTGAGCTTAACTAAAAATAGACACTGGCTATTTGTACAGGCGATATTTCGGTTACTTAAAGCGATCGATTCAAGAACAGTGAAGAGGCCAACAAAATGGCGTCAGTGGTTGACCTATCGTCTCTGTGGGTTTAATCAAACAAGCCAGAATGTATAGGATTGACAGTGTAAAACTTGACATGGACACGAAAAGAACCCGAGTACCTGTGTAAACAGTAAACAGCTAAATGTGAATATGTTAGCTTTTCTCACTTTTATGGTCAGAGATCAGCGTTCTTGGAAAAAAACAAACAAAAAAAGCAATTTGTTTATTCGTTAAGATTCGAAATGGTATCAAGTACTGTAATTTATTTGAGTAAACCGTCTTTGGCGCTGCAAATAAGTAATAAGTAGAATTAACTTTATCTTTTTCAATTTGTTTTGTTACTTTAACACAACGTTTCGGCTTTTATCAAGAATATGTTGCATCAAGTGGTCTGTGAAATGTCAACTAGCTTTCTCTCGATTTTCATATCACCAAGAAGTCCAGCATGTATAAACATGGTTGCAGAAAGACAGAAACATGTTTTAGTTGCATGAAAACTGTTAACAAAGACATGTTATTTATGAAATTTAGCAGTTTAACTTGAACCAAACCGAGAGCCCACAGTAAAAATGAATACTTTATGTATATTCATTTCTGAAAACAAGAGGATATTTAACGAGAAGGAAGATCAAAATTGCTTGGTACAAGGCCGAATTTGTTGAGCATCCATTACGATGCAAACTTTACACAAGCACATTTAAAAAAATAATTATGATTTATATTTAAGGGTTAGAGGATTTGTTCAGGAATTACAAAAACCAAAACTGTTGATAACGATCCGATTTAGATACACGTGGCACAATTGAACGAGAAAAGAAGGCTCGGAGAGTTTAATACTGAAAGGGTGCATTGACTGCAAAAGACACAGGAATACAACAGGCTACTTGACAACTTCGGCAAGAATGGCAGAATGAATACAACAAAGACAAGTCAAGATAAGCATTAAAGAAATAGGAAGCTGTGGCGAGCCATTATTGCCCACGTCAGGAAGGAAAAAGACACCCACTCCCCACATATAGATCGAGAGGTACAGAGAGACATTTCAGAAAAAAAGAGAACATAAAAAATGTTAATCTGGCTCAAGGCCTCAAGAATGGAGCACCGAGTATGAATTAAGATTTTTTGCATCTGCATTTCTGAAAGTAATATTTGATGAACAAGGACCCTAAAATTGTTAGTCTGGCACAAGGCCACAAGTGTGAAGCATACAGTAAGCAGTAAGGCTTTATGCGAGTACATTTTTAAAAATAGTACTTGTGTAAATGAAAATTGTTAAAATTGGTGATCTCTCTTCATTAAAAAAATCAATTTTGATTTCTATATGCAATCTTCCATTATTATCTTTTCGTCTTTGTTTTGAATGTTTCACTCAGTATTTTAATGCAATTCTTTTTCCGGCAGTGTGGGATATGTTGCATCAGGATGTTTTCAGAATTCGTTTTCTACATTCCCCCACCCTCATCAAGCAGATCATAAAATTCAAATATAGTCACATGATTGAATATAAGATTTTGGGTTAGTACTAATTTATTGATTTGTTTTTTTTACGGCTTATCACCCTTTTGTAGGTTATTTAAAGCCAGAAAACACTTTTAGATTTTAAGAATTATTTTTGGAGATAATAGTGATTTACTGATACAAGTCCTACTAATTAACTCATAGCTAGGAGAGAAGAGGTGGGTTCATGCCTTTTCCAAGGGTACTTGCGCGTAAGTGAATATAACGAACCCGATTGGAATTGGAACTCGGCTCTCCGATTTCTAATTCCAAACCGTTATCCATTACACCACCTGCACATCCAAGCTTACATCACCTGGTATTACCAAGCAGTCACCCATCTAGGTTCTAACCAGGCTCGACATTGCTTACTTTTAGTGATCGTATGAGGACTGGTGTTTCAACGTTATGTGACTGTGAAGCTTTTGGTTAGATAATCAGGATTCTAGTTTTGCTATTGTTTTAAAAGCGACCTTCGGTTTATTTCTCCATTAAATACAGGGAAGTATAAGGAACATGATTAATTTCTAAATATAGTCGGAAATGATTAATTACCAGAAGCAACTGTCGATGATTTTGTGTTGGATATTGTAATTTTTAGTCACTGGACATTCTCATTACAAGTTTTATGTGACTTGTACCTTCAGGACAATTCCATGGCTCTCCACATTTTCCTCTCCTTTCTAGTTTTTAGTATATTTGCTATCTCTTCTAATCTCTGTCCTGCTATCCATTTACACAAGCTCGTTACGCAAGGGTTATGCGCTGTTTTCCGCTATCTCTTTTGCCTTCAATATGTCCTGTGAGTGTTAAATTCTCCAAGCCCTCTTTCCTCATGTGCTCTAGAGATTTCAACTGTCTCTATCTTTTCTATAAGTGTCTTTTTTGTTTCCATTTTATCTAAAACTACGACGTTGCTCACATGTTCAGTCATGGCATCCTCAGCATGCTTCTGTAGAACCACCTTTCTGCTGCGTCTCTTCTTCATATGTGAGGAGACTGCATTACTCGCCATATAGGAGGACTGATATTACCCAACAGTTAATACTACTTTATTTCTTTCTAACGAAATTTTCATGTTTCTTAATACTTTGCATAACTTTTGGAAGGCATCTTTCCCGATCCCAATGTATCTTTGAATTTTGATGACGCACTTTCCGTCCTCTGTTAAAACACTTCTTAGATATTTAAATTTTTGTATTTGTTTGATTTTGTATCTACAATTCGCATGTTAGGCCGTTTCTTTTACTGACACCCATACATTCTGTTTTGCTATTGATACTTAGTCCTTTCTTCTCGCTTTCCTTCACTACCTTCAGCAGGAATTCTTTTCATTTCCTTTCTCTGTCTGCTATCAACATTGTCATCTTCAGATTTTCCGTTGTTAAGATTGTAGCCGTCATTAATAAATGCTGATAGGACTTTTAATTCTTTTTGAATTACCTCACTGTATAGATTGAAGAAGTCCGGCGAGAAGACACATCCTTGTCTTACATTCCTTTCTATTTTTTGTATATTTATTGAAATTCATTTTCTATCCATATGCAGGTGCTTTACTACACCAGTATAGGCTCTGGATTATTCTAAAATCTTTCCCAAATATATCAAGATGACAAAATACTTCCAACAGTTATTTTTGATGTAATTTATCAAACACTTTTGCATCATTTATAAAACGTGGGTAAATATCAATCTGCATTTGTATTGCTCTTTCTGATGTCATGTGAATGTTATCTATCTATCTATCTATCTATCTATCTATCTATCTATCTATATATATATATATATATATATATATATATATATATATATATATATATATAATATGGAGAAAACAACTGAAAAGTTGCAAATTAAAAGAAAAAAATTGAATGTTTTTTTGTGAAAGTATTTATTTATATTTTTATATATATATATATATTTCATATTAGGTCTTCCGGTTCATCACCACTGTTGTAGATTTCATTTATCTTGTCAATACCGAAAAAAAACCAAAGTCTGCTAGCATTTCCATTACACTTCCATCGGGTCCTTCTTCATTCTGTTTAATTTGGTCAGTGTAGATTCCACTTCAGATTTTAATATTTCTAATCCTTTGAGATTATGTATCTCTTGTGTATGGCGCGTTGTCCTCTTTCGTTGTCGAAGCGAGATTAATGGAAAACTTGATATCGTTTTTTTACAGGTTTATCAATCGCGGCCTATATAAAATGTAAGTTGAGTTTTAAATAAAAAAGGTCTTTTATTGACACTGTAACAATCTTATCAATCGTTGTTATTATAAAAAAGTGGATGTTACTCCCAGTTGAACAGAGAGTAATACTGGCACTATTGCAAATCTATCAATAGTTGTTTTCTTTTAGAAAGCAAAGTCTCACAGTTGAACGGCGATTTGCTACTTAATTTTATTCTATTCTTGGCTCTATAAACGTGTACCTGTTTCACTGTTGAAGTATTTTAAAGTGTCGATTTCCATATTTTTTAATATATAGGAATGTCGAGATCAGAGATTAGGAACGATAAGAGAAATTTGAGCACTTATCGATTTTTGGATATTGTTTGGAGATCTTCAGATGGAACTATGCTGGCTCCAATTTTCGAAATATATATTTCAAATTTCCAATCTTCAGATGTTTCTATCAGTGAAATTAAACGGGAAAACTAAGAGAGAGTGAGTGTGTGTGTGTGTTCTTGAGAAAGAGATAGTAAGAGAGAAAGAGGGAGAGAGAGAAAGAGGGAGAGAGAGGGAAAGAGAGAGAAAGAGAACGAGGGAGAGAGAGAGAGAGGAAAAAAAGAAAGAAAGGAAGAAAAAGAAGAACCAAAATCGTTTTGAAAAAACGAACATATCTGTCTGAGTATCATTTAGTGGGTCAGCTTCGACATTGCTGAAAATAATTAATTTTTTGTGAACAATGTATCAGTGGGTGAAAATATTGGTTTATTATATTTGATCACACAAGTTCTGTTTTCTTGAACATTACTCATCAACCTTTCGAAAAATTTGGCAAAATAAAGTAAATATTATAGCAGCCTTACGCGGGGGCTGCGAACAGAGGGGGCAATGGACATTGTTTCAGATAATACAGTCAGCGAAGTGAGCATAATGGTTAGCGGTGCGGATCAGAGAAATAAAGACCTAGATTTGAAATCCGATTGAGCAATTAAAAAGGCATGAATCCATTCCCACTGACCCAATAGTCGATATCTCGACAAAAGTTTCATCATTAGACTGCCATAATGGCGCTACGGAATCACAAACAAAGAACTATGAAAAATAACAGAAACCACAACACTTGAAGACCTTCAACAACAGAAACATCTAAAATGGATAGCACATAAAACATGAAGAGATTTAAGGCGTAACCAATATACTGACGTTCCACACTACTTCAAACAAAAGTTTAGGAAGGAAACCCCTGTCAATAATGGAAAGAGCAATAGCAGCTAGTGAGCTTGAGAAATTTATTTTTCTGAAAATTTGTTTGAGAAGAAAGATTTGAAAAAAATCAAACAAATGTAGCACAATGGATTCTGTATGTTTCCTTAAAAGGAAACTGCTAATATTACCATCGTCGTCGTCGGCTTTATGTCATATCCAAGAACTTAATTTCTTTTGCTGATCGTTTCCTTTATATGATGATGGCGTTGATGACTACATTCACCGCCAAAGAGAAGCTTCAGGACAGGAAGATTCCAGTTTAACCAAAACCTGCTCCCATCACCCAGTCCCTACTGCCGTTTTGCTTTGCAAGAGTTGGTTGAATGTGAAAGAAAATCAAAGTAGAGAAAAGTGCTGATGGCGTGAATTTGTTTAAAGAGGACCTCAACTTGCCAGGAAGTAACCGAAACAATTGATTCCATGACCTTTCTATGCGGCACGTATGAAATAAGTTATGTAGAATCCAGTTATGAATCTGCAATAGACTGCCGCTAACACGGTTTTAATTCCGTGTGACGCCTTCTGTAGCATATCCGTTATGCGTAGCTCTCTTCATCCGATGGTCCCACCGTTGGGGCCTTTGGGGTTGATATACATTAGATACGAGAAAAAAGGTCCTACACTAGCCCGATGGACGGAGAATGAAGAAAAGACTAACTCGAGTAGCATTGGCTGTTCTGTCAATGTATTTCGAATGTTTCCTTCTAAGGAAACGGCTAATGATACTGATTATGTTACAGAAGAATACAGTCAAGACAGTAATATTTTTCTTCTTGTGTCATGTCTTCTTGTACCTTGGCACTAGCATTTAACAAATTTTGACCCTAGAAACGCCATGAAGTATCCAAAACAGCACTTCGGAAATATTGATAGTTCAAGGAATAAATTAAGAAGTAAGAGAAACAGAGCAACAGGTTTTAATGCACCTAATAGGAATTGACACAACGGATAAAAAGCCAAATATTTTTTCTCCCCCGGGTATGCGCCATATTGTTTATTGCATAATTCTTCATTATACTTCAAGAACAACAGTAGACTTGAGACAGGTGTGTTTCCTTTATCTTGACGCGCTATAAAAATATAAAAATACACAATGTTAAAAAGCCGAGTTTTTCTTACGAATGTTGTTCATTGGATGATATATAATCTGAAGGAAAAGAAGAACAAATTCTTTACCGTTAATCGTACTACCTTACACATGACTTCACTCAACTGATTATTGAACTAATTTCCTCATCCATTGTGTTGCAGTATTTCGAAGGGAGAAAGAAAATTCTCTTTATGAATTGAAAAGAAAATATTCGAAAAAATTCAATGACAAATTTACAGCCATCTTTCCACGAATACTCACATGGCATTTTTAGAATACTGTCTGTCTCTTTCTTCCATGAATGAATCTATCTATCTATCTATCTATCTATCTATCTATCTATCTATCTATCTATCTATCTATCTAATCTATTAACCCTAAACTTGAAGAGGTTAATATTACAGTGATCGGGAAAAGATTATGTCGGGATTCTGTTCCTCAAAGCAGTAATTCTTGGGAAGAAACTCTCAGAGTGGACCATACTTCTATCTCATTTTTTCTTTCTTCCGATTTATTTTAGTATTCTATCTATCTATCTATCTATCTATCTATCTATCTATCTATCTATCTATCTATCTATCTATCTATCTATCTATCTCTTCCAGTCTGTTCATATCTATCTATCTATCTATCTATCTATCTATCTATCTATCTATCTATCTATCTATCTCTTCCAGTCTGTTCATATCTATCTATCTATCTATCTATCTATCTATCTATCTATCTATCTATCTATCTATCTATCTATCTATACACGTATCTGATTTACTATTCGCTCACTGCTCTAT
The DNA here is from genome assembly GCA_964036315.1 of Acanthosepion esculentum. Taxonomy (NCBI): domain Eukaryota; kingdom Metazoa; phylum Mollusca; class Cephalopoda; order Sepiida; family Sepiidae; genus Acanthosepion; species Acanthosepion esculentum. The sequence continues at coordinate 3,077,587 of OZ038481.1, forward strand.
AGAAAATTCGAATTTATTGACAACCTTTGGTTTGGTTCCAGTCCACGAATAACAGGAATACTTTCCAACTCATCTTTCAACCAATTATTACAAGTGAGTTCGATCTTCACTGGGTACCATCCACTTCTTCATATTTACCAGCCACAAACTAATTTTAGTAAGTATTTGTACAAGCATTGTCTGCTCTTGCCATCTCGCGATTTGAATGTCGAAAGAAATATACACTTTCAGATATTTATTAGACATCATCTAATAAAATATAGGAAACATGTGTAAGAAATACATTGAACTACTGGTTTTACTGGCTTTGGCGATAAAACACATTAATATTATTTTTTCGGTTAGTTTTTTTTATGGTTGTGGTCAGTTTGGTGAATGAAATGAATCAGTTAAAAACAAAAATCAGTTGTACCTGTGTCTGTTGCAATTCTTGACAAAATCCAAAGAAAACCTGCAATGTTATTGACCCTGACCTGAAATCTCTGCTTAAGTCACATTCCCACCGACCTAATGTAGCTTCTCGGAGTCTTTTCTGTAAATACTATCATGGTAATTGTTCTGATGAACTTTCCTCTATGGTACCTAGACTTCATGAATTGCAGTACTAGATTGGCGGCAAGGTTTCATCATTTTACATGTGAAATGGCTAGATGTAACCGTAAGTTCTATGCTAACATTTTTTTCTATCGCACTTCTCGCTTGTGGAACTCTCTTCCGTCTTCTTACTTCCCAGCCAACTTTGATCTTCCAAAATTTAAATGCAATGTCAATCGTTATCTTCTGTCTTCTTAATTCCTCTTCTTTTATGGTTCTCCCTCAATAATCATGTTTTTCTTGTTCTTATATTCTTTCACACTCAATAACCCCTTGCGTCTTAGTGACTTTGTTGCCTTGTCTGGGGTCAACTAATTCATTTATATATATATATATATAATTAAGTAATTCATCGAGTCTGAAACCTCAACAGAATGCAGAAAGCACTGGACGGCCGTTTCGTCTTATATTTGGGACTCATGAGCAGTGCGCATCCACTACCGAGAATTGAAACCCTGACAGTTAGGTTATCAAGCAAACGTCATACCAACTGTAGTGGATGCGCTGGTGAGTCCCAAATATAGGACGAAACGGCCGTCCAGTGCTTTCTGTTGAGGTTTCAGACTCGATGAATTACTTAATTATAATTATCAAATCCTCCTAATAATTTCTATTATATATATATATATATATATATATATATATATATATATATATATATATATATATATATATATAGGTAGGCAGGCACCCCACACACAGACTCCCACATATATATATCTGAAGATCGTATTGAGGCTTAGAACTTGCAGTCAATATGCAGTGTTTATTCCTATGTTAGTAAGAATTCTTCGTCTATACAATTTTCAATTACAATGAAACTTTTTCTTCATATTTCTCGATATTTTTGACCATTTTCCGGTGTCCGGTTTCATATATAAAAATAAATCATTTAATGACTTCGTATCTAAGTCTGGTCATATCTATCTATCTATCTATCTATCTATCTATCTATCTATCTATCTATCTATCTATCTATCTCCGGCTGTTAGTTGCACTCTACCTGGACTTTCTTGACCTTCTCGTACAGCATGGAGAAGGTCGCTCCGTCCATCTGCAAGCAATTCTCAGCTGTCTGGGTTGATGTCTGTGAGTTTCAGGAGGCTTTCGTAACGCGGTGCTGGTGAACAGAACCGTGTGTCCAATACTCATTCGGTGCAAACGTTGCAGCCATTACAATCGACGCTGCCAGAAGAGGATATTCATTACGAGGCAGCCAGATTTTTATAATACACTGGCATTGCTGACTTTGTCACGTGATGACGATGATACTTCGCCATTCTGTTTCAGGCCCGTAATGACTGATGAAGCCAGTTTTCATGTCGTACTATATACGCTATAAGAGAAAATATAAAAAGATGGATAGGGCTGAATTTCAATTGACAATAGGTTTTTATCACTGTCACTTCGCAGTACCGGTTGTGTAGCTTTCTCGAAAGGAGATATAGCCAAGAAAACGCTCTGTTGCCATTTTCTCCTATCATTCTAAATTATAAAGAAAAACTGTCCAATTGTTTCTCGACATAATCTACAGGGTGCGATGGATAAATTGCCGTCAAAATTATCCAAAAATGAAAATAACATTGACATCTGATTTTAACAGATATATTCACCAAAATTACACAAAAGTATCTTAAAATACACATGAGTAAATTTATTTAATAAAATCACCATTGGCATTAACCACGGCCTCCAGATAACTTCAGAATCTCCTGCAACTCTCCTGTACGGTCTCCTTGTTGGTGAATTCTGCCATAATCATTTCCTTCAGTTGTTCTTTGGTGTTACAAGGAGTTTTGTTGGTCTCTCGCTCAACTTCGGCTCACATATAATAATCAAGGGGGTTGCAGTCTGGGGAGTTAGGTGGCCGGATGTAAGGTGTGATGTGGTCGCAGAAATTGTCTCACAGCCATGGCTGCGTTCTCCTGCTTGTGTGGTATGGTGCTGAGTCCTGCTGCCAGACATAGGTCTTCCAGCGGGCACCCTCTTGACTCGGGGCAGACCTACCTCCTCAAGGCACTTGATGTAGACTTCCGTGTTGAGTTTGATGCCCTCATCAACAAATTCAGAGCGATCAGAGTGTGTTTCCCGAGCCGAGGTACATTCGTAATCGCCATGAGACTCATCCAACTCTTTCTGAATCCACTGCACTATCCTCAGATTGACACACAAACACTCTGAAATGTTCGCATTAGAACTTCCGGTGCGAATGCCAAACAGTACTAAATGCCGTTTCCAAATATTTAGCGGAGTGAATTGTGTCATGGTGCTCTTTTTCTCACAGACGGTGCCCAACTGACCTTACTCTAATCTGCAGTCGACAAAATCAAAAACAAAAAACGCGCATGCGCGAAATTAAAAATATAAAATGGCGACAATTTACCGATCGCACCCTGTATATCATGTCATCTAACATTTGAATAGAGAAAGAGGATAAAAAGAAACTGGCTAAGGCAAACGAATCTGCAATAAAAGCATTAATCGACAAAGCTGTGCTGACCTTCCCACCTGGATGACGCAGAATCATCGGTAATCTACGCCTTCATGAACGCTTTCATTAGCTCTGCTTTCACACCATTCTCAGTGGGAACTGAAGCGACTTCGTTACCAACATTGAAGGACGTCAAATTAAAAATGTTGCGAAGGTTAGTAAAATAGCCACTCATCAAAGAACATTTTTCAAGCCAGCAAGAACATTTCAAAAGAGATTTATATAATAAGTTTTATGATCTAGTCAAGTAATTGTAACTATATAGACATATGTGTGCAGATTGTTCGGAAAGTCATATCGCATTTTTTAAGTGAAAACCTCCCTTCCACTGTATTCCTCGTAACACACAACCATCATGTTTAATCAGTAGCTTGATCTCAATAATTATGTTATCAGCACTGCCACTGCACCATTCTCAGTGTGCAGTGAAGTTATACAGGTTGCCAGAAAGCGAAAACATGAGGACAATGCTCGAAAAATTACTCTCATTTAATTCCCTTTCAGCTTTAATAATATAACCAAATAAAAATACCAGTTTCCATTGTCGAAATTCAAATGAAATATATTTAGTATTTATGGCGATCCTCTTGTTGGACAGTATTTACATTAGTCGGACTATTGTCCTCATCTTTGTCGCAATATTTGTCACAACGTTTCGGCCGTTGTACGCTCCGGCCTTCTTCAGGTGGTTGGAATTTCGAACGGAACCCTTTATTTCGATCACTGGGGTAGACTGTTCTAGTTCCACGAGCCATGTTTGATGGATGTCAGTTATCAGTTATCTCCTGGTAATTTTCCCTCTGAAAGTTCTAACCAACGCCTTTATCCACTGTACCATGTGTCCTCAAGGACACATGGTACAGTGGATAAAGGCGTTGGTTAGATCCAGTGACAGGCCCAAAGAGTGTGAGTTCAATACCCGGTTCAGGCAGTGGAGAACTTTCAGAGGGAAAATTACCAGGAGATAACTGATATAACTATATTATTTATATAGATACAAATATTTAGGTAAATGCTCTGTTTATAATAAACAGTATTAACAACATTTACCGGCCTGAATGTCCGAGAAATTTCATAGAAAACATGTCTCCTAGCTAAATGATATAGCACGTTAGGCTATGTGACGGTTCCGTGTGGGATACAGGTTCAATTCCTCTTAAAAGACACATTTTCTGTTAAATTTCCCGGACATTCAGGCCGGCAAATGTTGTTAATACTGTTTATTACAAACAGAGCATTTACTGAAATATTTCTATCTATAAAAATAACGTATTAGCAATATATATGTATGTGTGTATCCTTCTAAAAATATTACCGAAAACAATTCTTTTACACAAATTATTTTTTTTTATTATAAAAACCTTTCTTTCTATATTTTCCCCTTCATCACGTGTGTCAGGTGGTTATTTACTAATCACCCTCTTCTGACAGTTGGCAGCATTTTCCTTGTTATCATTGAATAATTTTCACTTTTTAAAATAACCTGTAGTAACTAAAACAGTAGTTCTGCTTTATAATAATTACATTTCATGCGGCTCTCGAGGCGAACATGCCGCCACCTTACCACGACAATAGAATAAATTGAAATAGTTTCGAAACAATAATTCAACATTTCACAATTCAATTCTCTTAATAGTAGGAGACATTTTTGGTAGCGATTAGAAAATTACACAAAGTTAAGATAATAGTGCTTGATCTAACATTTGTCTACATGCCATATTATATTTTCAATTTAAATTTTGTTTTGTTTCGAATCCGGTTAATCCCCCTCGTAAGCTCGTGGACGGTAATCCTCTTGTTAATCGAATGGACGGTAATCCTCATCCCTAATCGAGTGAACAGTAATCCATTTCTTAATTGAGCGGACGGAAACCCTCTTCTTAATCGAGTAGGTTTTAATCTTTTTAATGGTATGAACGATAGTCTCTTCTTATTCGAGCGAACGATAATCCTCTCCTTAATCGAGTGGAAGATAATCCTTTTCATAATTCTGTGAACGGTAACCTTCTTCTTAATCGAGTGGACGGTCAATCTCTTCTTAATTGATTGGAAGTAAAATCTCTTCTTAATCGAGAGGACAGCATCCCTCTTAATCGTGTGAACGGTAACCCTTTTCTTAATCGAATGGATGGTAACCCACTTCTTAATCGAATGGATGGTAACACCCTTCTTAATTGAGTGAATGGTAACCTCGTCATTAATGGAGTGGATGGTAACCCCCGCCTGAATCGAATGGATGGTAACCCCCTTCTTAATCTAATGGATGGTAACCCCCTTCTTAATAGGATGGATGGTAACCCTCTTCTTAATTGAGTGGATGGTAACCCTCTTCTTAATCGAGTGGATGGTAACCCTCTTCTTAATTGAGTGGATGGTAACCCTATCCTTGAATTGCCAAGAAACACTAAGCTGCTAACCTTGTTGATCACAGAACAAATCATTCAATTAAATCTTTTTAAAACAAACTCCGTTGGTTGCGATTAATGATTGTTTCATTAAAAATCAATGTTCAATTTCTTTCTCCGTCGTTTCAAGGAAATGTAACATTCAGTTTCTGACGTCATTTCCTTTATGTTGCATAGCAACCAAAAATGCCATTTTACTTCTCCATTCACGGTCATATTTTTTCTCTTTCTACTCATTTGTTTTACAAGTGATCATTCTTCTCATTGCTTAATATCGTTGTCTTGCAATAAACAATTCTAACCCCTCTTCTCGCTCCCGAAGAAGCCATACATCAATTTTTATAACAGAGTAATTCTTGTCGTATTAATTATACTGGCTTTAAAAACCCCTGCTTTTGTTTTTTATTTTATTTCTGCGAGTTAATTATCTGAATAAATATCATCTAACGAGAGAACATTGTGATATTGGAGGAACCAGAGAATGTTTTGGCATTCGTTTTTAAGTGCAGTGGGAAGGTAGAGTCGAAGAACAAATTATCGGTGCCAAAGTTAATTATTTTGGATCGGTTTAAGCGTTTTCTCAAGGCATAACATAGTTTTAGCCGAAAACCCAGGCATTCATCAGCTTTCTCCGACTGTTTTCACAGCCATTGCTTGGTGAAGTCCTTGCTCACTTAGAAGAGATTATTTTCTCAAACTTATAAAAATATTTCCAGGTTTAGTTTTGTAATTTTATTGTTACGTTTCATTGGAATTTTATTCAAAACCGAAATCCTTCTTGGATGTTTATTTTCACGAGGTTAAGAGACATTTCTATGGAAATGGGAATAATTAAGGGATCCCATTCATTTTGACTCCAAAGTAGGACCCCCTTTTTATTGTTATGAATTATTCGAAGAATTCAGGAAATTGTAATTGGTAATCACAATATTGGCTATTAGAATGTACTGAGCTTATCGTTCCTCTGACGCGTTTAATAAATATTTAGTTTTAGCTTGATACATTTTTAAGGATTTTTCTTATTGTCTTCCAATAAATCATGAACTCTGACAATTTCTTTCTTCCGATTTTACAATGCATTCCTATTATCAGTAGCAATGCATTTCCATTATACATATAATAATATCAGTAATAATTGCATTAATTCCTGACCATTGATAATGCTTTTTGTTACCTCTCAATATACAACATATAGACTGAATGTCGAACCTTAATAAAACGAATTCAAGTCAAAATTTGAAGAACGCTGCCGTTTAATCCTGAAATTCCACCCCTAATTTATTCCACTATATAAATTGATTTTTTATAATAATTTATTTGATTCCACCACTAAGCTTTAAAAGTTACGACGTTAATTTTCGTTCATTCATAAACGTGTGAATTACTTTCACAAATTGCTTTGATTGGATAATGGAATAATTTGGAAATTATTAAGTGATGTCACGTGTCAGAATTATGACGCTATAAACTAAATTTACATAATATCAAACAGGAAGGACATATGGGAAACGAGGTAGCAGTGGAGAGGGAAGGAGGGGAAAAGAACGGGAAGGAGAGGGTGTGAAGGGGAAAATGTGGGAGGCCAGAAAGTTGGGGAAAACAAAAAGAAATGGGTAAAATAAACATATAGAGAGAGAAATAGGAGGAACAGATGTCGTTGAAAAAATAGAGAGACGGGATATTTTGGTTAGATATTAAGTTAAGAGACAATGAACGAAAGTTTGAAAGACTGGTAGGGATGGAAAGGAGTAAAATTTGCAATGCATTCAATTTTGTGGTGAGTATTTTTAATCGTTTTTCGCATCTGAAACTCTACTCCATGTTTGTATAAAATTTTGATTAAAAACATGAATAGGCAGGAGAGACTGGAAAGGAAGGGAATGAAAGAAATGGAATTTTCAGATTATTGTCGTTATTCCAGTCTGCCTTATTAAAAAAAACAGTGCAGACTGGCCGTAATTGGCTACCACTTTAGGAGAAATACAATTATGAATTTAAAACTTAGCCACCCAAACCTGTACAAAGAATGCTAAACATGTAGACACTATATCTTTAAATCAAAAACACGATAGATTTCAACAACTATGAATGATACCACTGGAGAGCGATTATCCAGAACGCTATTGGCACGAACGCACTCTCGGCCCAAGGAAGGATGGCATGATGGACGGATTGTTGTTCTACATTTTTCGTCTAATATATTTTGGGGTTTCCTGTATTGTCTAAAATATTGGTCATAATGCTTCACAAACTGCTGCTAACACTAAGAGAATGGAGTGAAGGATCTAGTATAGGAGAGTACATCTGTGGTTTCTGAAGTTCCGCAGTGGAGAAACGAGTCTTGAAGCTGAAAGTGGTAGATGATTTCCATCAACATCTGAAACTACTATATAGAACAAAACCCACGTCAAAGTGCCAGAGAAGTGTCTCAGATAATCGATGTCAGTATTCCAACAATATCGGACCATCCCTAGGAATTTGTGAAGTAAGTCGATAAGTAGATTCCGCATGAACTCAGTGAAAGTCAAAGACTTCGAACTTTTCAAGTGTGTTCGATGCTGCATCTGCAATATTTGAATGATCGATTTCTTGATCGAATATTGACTTTTAATGAGAAATGGATTCTTTATGACAATCGTAAACGATCGCCTCGATTGATTATGACGAAGCATTCAAAGACTTTCCAAAATCAAAATGGCATCAACTAAAGATTATGGTGACTATCTGGTGATCCACCATTGGCCGTATTCATTACATCTTTCTGGAATCTAACCAAGTGCATCACTGCAGAAGTTTACTGCATGCAACTTGATGAAATGCACATTCAGGTAGCAAAATGCATTTGGTACTGATTAATCGACGTTGTCCAATTCTGAAAATACTCGGCCACATGTTGCCAGTATGACACTACGGAAGCCCACCGACTTGAGATACGACTCATTGCCAATCTACCATATTCCCCATCTTCTCACACACTGACTACTATCTTTTCAATCATCTTGCCATATTTGTTTAACCAAAAGTCATTCCGTTGAAAAGAAGATGCAGAAACTACATTCGAAGTTTTAATGACATCCAAACCTTTAGATTGTTATCGTAAAGGCATAAATAACTCGATGGCAGAAATGTATAGATGTCCAGGGTTCCTATTTTGACTGATTTCAACATTGTTTAAATACATTTTTAATTCAGGAATAAAAATTGATTCTAAAATCGGACATTATTTTCCCAATAACCTTAAAGAAAATGAAATTGTCTACGTTCTGAATGGACACGACATTAAGCATTTTGCCTGATATCTATCTATCTATCTATCTATCTATATATATATATATATATATATATATATATATATATATATTTCAGCCTTCCTGTGTTGTGCGAAATTCTAAATTGAAAAATGATTTATTATTCAACAGGTTTCGCAGGCGGGCGCGCTTTTAATTGTGTTTTGCTAGTTCAGTACCCACCGTTCCGCTGATGGTAAGATGAACAAATTTAAATTTAAATTATTTGTCCATTTAAAATATTAATTTTATTAGAAAATATTCAGTTGAAATATAGAAGGTGTCATAAAAGTAACATCAAGAGTCGGCTTATACACTTTTCCTGTTACCCAAGGGTTTTAACCAGATGGAGAAATTTTAATTTCATTCAAGCGGCGTTTGCTCGTACACATAAATGTCATAATCCAATGACAGGCATAAAATAGTTCTACCATTTTTTTTAATGTTTTAAAAAAATTTCATTTATCCCTGAATAATTTCCGAAAAGTTAAAAAAACCCGAAACTTTATATCTTAAAGTTATAAAAAATATTTTTTTCTTGTCTCCATCTACATGATTTTATTGCTCAGCTCATAGTATGGGTTGTCCAGACTGAGTGGGAGGGGAATGTATTGTCTCAAACTCAGTCAAATTGTGTGTTTGCATGTATATTAAATGGCATCAACATATGTAATTCCCTCACTCACAACACATAATGTCTGTCCAGTCGGTTGCGAGCAACCCTGTCTTCCAAGGCCGTTCTCCAAACCCTATTATAGACACCCGCTCAACCAAGAAATTCCACCTTTGGTTCATACTGCAATTATACTGCGTAGACCTTAGTCACAGTTTATGGGGGTGAGCGTATAGCCTAGCGTGATCAATTTATTTTAACAAGGCAAGAACGCGCAAACCCTCGGTCACAATGACTTGTGAGTTCGTGCTAGTAAAATCGATCGACAAATTACGAACGGTTCCAATAGTATCAAAAAGTTCGACAAATAGACCGTGGCGAGATTCGAACCCGGGTCTCATGGCCAGATGGCAAACGTTCTCACCGCTTGGCCATGTGCACATAAATCACACAGTACGCTCAGAGAATTATATTTTCTTTTGTAATATAGATTTTATTTATCTATTTGTTTTTAATCATTTCACCCCATGCAAGGCAGTAAAGCCACTAAGACACAAGGGGTTATTGAGTGTGAAAGAATGAGATAAAAAAGAGAAACATTATTAAGGAGCGAGAACTGTAGAAGACAGTGGGTAACGATTGATATTGCATTTCAATTTTTGCAGATAAAAGTTAGCAGGAAAGCATGAAGCTAGGAGAGAGTTTCACAAGCGAGAAGTGCGTTAGAAGAAACTGTCAACATAGAACTTACGGTTACATCTATCCATTTCCACAGTAAAATGATGAAATCTTGCCGCCAATCTCGTACTTCGCGTAAATTCTTAAAGTTTAGGTACCATAAGGGTAATCCGAACAATTTTCATGAAAGCATTTACAGAACAGGCAAGGGGAAGCTACATTACGGCAGTGGGAAAGGGATTGAAGTCGAGATGCCAGGTCAGGACCAATAATATTGCTGATTCTTCTTTGAATTTTATCAAGAATCTCTAAATATACTGCAGGCGCACCGGACTACAAGTGGCAACAACATACAAAACATTTATTTATTCATTTCTTCTTTTATCGTGACACTTGGGGGGAGGGATCTCTAACGGAACCTTTGGTATTAAAGGAACATCAGTTGGCATGGGCTGTTGTAGACAGGCAAAAATGATCTATTTCTATGCGCACATATTTTTCCTTGATTTGAAATGGCAGGAACGGGGTTGTTTTGAGATCTGGATTTGACCTGTTCTTCCATGACCATCTACTTGTTTCAGTTTTGTCATTTGACAGCTAAATTGAACAGAAAGTATCCATTTTCTCTCTATCTTTCTCTTTCCCTCTCTCTTTCTATCTCTCTCTCTCTTTCCCTCTCTCTCTTTCTCTCTCTCTGTAGCGGGCATTTTCGTCCAACTATCAAATGTCAACGTCACACTGACGATATTCATCAACATGTGTCAAATTTGGCACACGGATATCTTCATGGAGTATCCATTCTTGTCAGTGATTTCCTAAACTAGATTTGAAGGTAGTACGCAATAAGTGAGGCTACATATTTTATTTGAACGGCTCAGTTTATTTCAAACCAAGGCCATCTTCATGGGCGCTTTGGGAAGCTCACCGTGGGGCAAGAGTTCGCAGACGCTTAATATTGTGATGAGTTCGATCCTCACTAGATCGTCTCAGACCTGTGACACTGGGACAAATTAATCTAAGCAAATATTAAAGGTAACAATAAAAAGTAAAACAGTAAATAGAAAATTAATCTTTTAGACCATTATTAGTTAGCTATATATCTAGCTATGGGTAAAATAGCAGGGTAGACAGGATTATCTAGCCGTCGATGGCAACCAGTTAGTTAAAAGGAAAAGTTTGAATCCAAACCGTGCCGAAAGGAACGGGATACTACTTTACTATCTTTCCTAAGAATGCGTGGTAATTCAAAATTTGTCTAATCCTGAAAGGATATAGTAATTTAATTTTAGGTATGGCTTTATTAGATACTAAGCACAATGTGAAAGAACAGTAGCCAAGCCCCTTGTCGGGATCTAGACATGTATACGCGCCGCTTCGAAGCTTATTGGCGTCTTTTTTTACTCATATTCGCCTAACCTCTTTCACTTCTTCGTAATTGGAGAATCGCTCTACACTCTGAATGCTTCCTTTATGGGCTTAAAGAGAAGCTTCTGAGAGTTACCACCTTTTGTACTACCATTGCACACCTGAAACCTTTCGCAGAGTTTTGCCAAATTCAGCCTTTTGTCAGCTCTAGTGAGAGCCTCAGACTGTTTGGCGTTTTCCGTATTCACGGCACTTGCTGTCAGACTTTCTGCTTTCAATGTCTAGTTAAATTATTATCAATAAAAAATATCGACTTATCGTTCGAGGGAAGCTGTACATTTTGTGTACAAACTGACTTTCCTTCTCCAAAGTGAGTTTCTAACAAGCTTTAAAAATGAATACACAAAACAGGATTCTGAAATTTGTGAAGACTTGATGGACACATGGACATAATTAGTCGGACTATTGTCCCAATCTTTTTCGCCATATTTGTCACAACTTTTCGGCCGTTGTACGCTCCGGCCTTCTTCAGGTGGTTGGAATTTCGAACCGAACCCTTTATTTCGATCACTGGGGTAGACTGTTCTAGTTCCACGAGCCATGTTTGATGGATGTCAGTTATCAGTTATCTCCTGGTAATTTTCCCTCTGAAAGTTCTCCACTGCCTGAACCGGGTATTGAACTCACACTCTTTGGGTCTGTCACTGGATCTAACCAACGCCTTTATCCACTGTGCCATGTGTCCTTGAGGACACATGGCACAGTGGATAAAGGCGTTGGCTCGTGGAACTAGAACAGTCTACCCCAGTGATCGAAATAAAGGGTTCGGTTCGAAATTCCAACCACCTGAAGAAAGCCGGAGCGTACAACGGCCGAAACGTTGTGACAAATATGGCGACAAAGATGAGGAAAATAGTCCGACTAATGTAAATACTGTACATAATACCTCATCTCAGAAATATAGACAGACTATGGACATAATTGTTTGGATCACTATTTACATTGTTCGGACTATTGTCCTCATCTTTGTCGCATTATTTATAACAACGTTTCGATCGTTGTACGCTCCGGCCTTCTTCAGGTGGTTGTAATGTCGAACTGAACCCTTTCATTAATAGGAGATAACTGATAACTGACGTCCATTAGACATGGCATGTGGAACTAGAACAGTCTACCCCAGTGAGCGAAATAAAGGGTTCAGTTCGACATTCCAACCACGTGAAGAAGGCCGGAGCGTACAACGGCCGAAACGTTGTAATAAATATGGCGACAAAGATGAGGACAATAGTCCGAATAATGTAAATAGTGTACATAATACCTCATCTCAGAAATATAGACAGATATTGTTTGGATCAGTGTTTAACATCGAGTCACTGATTTAACATTTAAAATAAATCATCAAAATTCAAAATGCCTTTTTAAATCAACCATTCATCGAGCTTATGGCAACGAATTTCCCTAAATAGAACATTATATTAACATTGTTCAGACTGTTGTCCACATATTCACGACGTTTAGGCCATTGTACGCTCCGGCCTTCTTCAGGTGATATACATCGGAATTTCGTTCCGAACCATTTATTTAGTCCACTGGGGTAGACTATTCTAGTTCCACGTGCCATGCCTTTTTCTAGATATCGCAGTTTCAGTTAATTCATTTTAGTAAGTCAAATCTTTTTGTTCACCTCTGCTGTGGCCAGGTATTGAACTCACAACTCTTTGGATCAAGTCACTGGATTACTTCAACCAACGCTTTTATCCACTGGGCCATTTGTCCTTGGGTAGCTATCCAGAAAAGGCATGGCACGTAGAATGAGAAAAATCTACTCCAGTGTAATAAATAAAGAGTTCGGTTCAAAATTCCATCGTATATTACCTGAAGAAGGCCGGTACGTACAACGGCCGAAACGTCGTGAATATGACAATAAATATATAAGGAGAACTGTTTAAATAGGGTACATAGTTACAATACCTAATCTCAGAAATATAAAGAAGCATATTTGTTTGACATAAGATAAAGACGGGCTCTTGGAGGAACCTACGAGTAATGAATGGCTTGTATTCCTTGCACACTAGACACTGCGAAGTTCTTATGAAAATATTTACAAAGCTTAATCCGGTTCTTAGTAGCAATCGGATGGGGTTGGTTAATAGAAGTGTTTATATTCTGATATACACTTACCATAATGTGACACTAAAGAAACAGTAGACACACCAAATATGGTCCGAAATTATATTTCTAATGACATCGCTACACGATCCAAGCCCTGACGATAAACTATATCCGACAGCAGGCCGTCTAATCGGGACGTTAGAGATTTTGAGTAGCATGAAACCACCTCTTAATTGCTGTGTTCCCAGGTCCACCATGACCAGGGGCGATAGCACTTGTTAAGGACCCACAAGCAATACACGATGAATGTATAAAAATACATTTTAATAGTAGAAATAGCAGCAAAACCTTTTTAAAAGACCGACGATACTTGTCCCGCAATTCATTTTATCTGTAGTTGAAGGTATACAGTTGTGTTCAAAATATATTCAGTTGAAGCCATAAAATTGTGTTCAAAATATTTGCGGTTTGGCATTAATTAACGCATAGAAGTGTTGATATGAAGTTAAACAAAACCAAGCAAAAAGTTACACGACAATAAAACAATTATCCGAGTCAGGCCCAATAGCATGCACGTTTACTCTGTTATATACCATTCCTCGAGGCGGTGTAATGGTTAGCAAGCTAGAACAATTACGACTGAGTAGTGAGTTCGATCCTCACTGGGTGCCCCATATTTTTGGCTTCGTAATTCACTATATACCGTTCTTCAGTGGGTGCAATAGAAGTTTATTTACATTATTCGGACTGTTATCCTCATCTTCATTGCCATATTCACAACGTTTCGGCTGTTGTACGCTCCGGCATCTTCAGGTGATTTATTTCTTCAACCTGGGTAAATTGTTATACTGCCACGTGCCATGTTTCAGTTATTTCCTTTTAACTCAACTCACCAAGTTTGGTTCCCTACTGCTTTGGCCTGGTATTGAACTCACAACTCTTTGGGTCTAGTTACTGGATCTAACCAACATCTGTATCTACTAGGCCATTTGTCCATGTGCATGAATGTTTGGAACTTATAAACCTAATGTCTCAGCAATCATTTTTTTACCAGTGCTCATATTGCATATAGACAGAAGTTTGTGCATAGATAATCTGCTTAGTTTGGCACAAGGTCAAAAGCGTGGGATACTCAGGAATGAAATGACCACACAGTAGTGATGGTCTGCTAGGCTAACTTTATGGAGAGGTTATCTTTGAACATTTGTGTGTAGATATTTATAAGATTTCACTTGTTTTATCGTAGAGACAAACTGGAGGGACCGGTGATTTCAAGAGCTGCCTTGAAAATCAGCTTTCTAAAACCTGGGCACGAACACCGGCTAATGGCGTAGGTAGAAAAGGCATAAGTCGGTCATCCAGAAAGAAAGCTTCTATAACTTTGTCAGAGTAAAATCGGAATATAGTTTCGCTGAGTACAAAGGAAAAAAAATGGCGATGTTAAAGAGTTCAGTGAAATTCCGTCGCACTTTGGAATCTCAGAAGGAATTCCGTTGTAAGATTTTTGTTGTCATTTATTTATTTTGAAATGCGAAATGACATTTACTTCATTTTAGAGGCCCAAATGGTAAAACGAAAACAAGAAAGAAGGACAGAAAGAAAGAAAAACAGAAGACAAAAAACAAAAAAGAAAGAAAGAAAACAAAACTGAAAGAAAGAAATCAAAATACAAAAAAGGAAAGAAAGAAAGGAAAAAGAAAGAAAGAACGAAAGACAACAAAACTGAAAGAAAAGAATCAAAACACAAATAAAGGAAGAAAACGAAACACAAAAAATAAAGAAAGAAAAGAAAGAAAAAAGAAAGGAAAAAGAAAGGAAGGAAAGAAAAAAGAAAGAAATGGATCAAAACAAAACAAAAAGAAAGAAGCAAACAAACTAAACACAAAGAAGTAAAATGTTTGGTAAAATAAACGAACAACAAACGACAAAGAAATGAAAAAACAAAGAAAAGGGAAAAGAAACAAGCATTGTAAAAAAAAGAAATGAAAAATAATAGATGAAAATAACAAAAGAAGGAAACAAAAAAAAGAAGAATAAAAAAGTGAAAAAGAAAGAAAAGAGAAAGAAATAAGAAAAATGTGGTAAAAGAAATGAAAAACAATAAGAAAAGAAACAAACAAAAGAAACAAAAAATATAGAAACAAAAAACAAATAAACAAAGAATGTAAATAGTAGTAAAAGAACAAAGAAAGAAAAAACGAAGAAAGAAAGAAAAAAGAAAGAAGCTATGTAAAAAAAAGAAACGAAAAATAAAAAGTCAAGTGAGGAAAGAAAAATAAATAAGTAAATAAATACGTGAAGGAGGAGGAGGAGGAGGAGGCGAAAAAAAAACGATATAAAAAGCGAAAAAGAAATGTTGAGTGGGAAATATGCAGCCCAGAAAACGAGTCGAAGTTTCCTCTCCTTTTGTAATAATCATTACTATTACTACTAAGGTTGTTAGTACAACTGCTACATCTACTGTATGTTAAAAAGCGAGTTTCTTTGAACGCACCCAATTGGTTGGAAGGGAGTCGACGCGTAAACAGTAGTAGTAAGTACTCACTCTTATTGTAGGTTAGTAAATGACCTTCACGGATCAGTTTTCATTTTTGGCCGAGATTAGAAATGAAACTAAAACTAGACATTTACGGATGTTTGAAAGCAAAGGCGTTACTGCTTCAAGGAAAGAGACGCGTAGACGATTGTGGAGAATGTAAAAACAAATGTCATCGAAGAAATACCGATTAATTTGTATCCCGCTTGCAATTATTGGAGTAATTAAATCGTCGTCTGTAAAATGGAGGCGCGTCTGTTTAGAGGCGAGACCAAACTCTAACGGTGATGGTTCTAGCAAATTGAACAATTGAAAATGAATAACTTTCCGTGATAGCTGAATGAAAACCTTCTTATGATTCTGACAATTATTTTTTGTGACCTTTATCAAATATAGTCTGTTTATTGAAATGTTTCCTGGCCAAGGTTCTTCGTATATTTTCAACTTTCTATGTAGATTTCATTCCCTATTTTCAAACTGGAAATATTTTGGTAAAAGAAGGCACCGTACATAAGGACAAGAACGAAACAGTCGAATCAGTTTCTCCTTAATTTTCCGTTATCATATTTATGTTTAAATTGGATTAGTACCATTGTTTTTAATGTCTTTATTAAAATCTTTCGTCCGCTCTATTCCCCAGCCTTCCTATGTTTACCAAATTTAGTAAACGTCTGTGAATGACGAATGTTTCAAAGTGTGTTTCTTGTTTTTATTTCTTACTTGCCACACATGCCCGACGACACTACCTAGTGAACAAAGAGTAAAGCAGAAGTGGTTCCTTGGATGACTTGTGTTCAATCCCTGTGTAAAGTAATGAAGAAATATCTCCGTAAAGATTCATGGTACCATAAGGACGATTTGGTGTTTGCACCTTTAAAGTTACCGAGGTGACAGATTTAGGAAGAAAACCAACACACTTCTATTGATCAAATAAAGTTTACTGTTCGGAATACGACCTGAGAAAGGCCGAAGAGAATGGAGGCCAGAAAATTTGGTTAAAAACAACAGAAAGACCAGAAAATTGCTCCATATAAATCAATCGATGAACTATTCGGCCTAGCATAGCCATCTTTATTGTTTTATCGATATTTTTCGGTTAGTTTAGGGCCGAAAGAAATTGATCAAAACAAAGATAAAGATTCTCGTCTAATTGACGCATGAAATAATAATCCCCCCCCCCTAAGAGCAGACAAAGTTAAATCGGTTCTTTAGTTTTTGCTGACTTGTCAGAATATCAAGAAAGCGGTATGTTCCAGTTCTGGTTTCACCGTTCATCGTCTTTGATACTGTCAAATTATATTTAAATAGACGAACGAATTAAATGAAACGTAAAATAAACCATTTCACTAATGAAGTTAATTCCTGGACAATTAACAGGTTTTTCTAATTATGATAGCTTCGACGACATTCAGGCGGTAGATCAAAAGAAATAGTTGCCAATGCAGATCTATAAGAGACTTAATGATTTTGCGATGATAGAAAGTATTTTTGATTCAGTATTTCTGTTCTTGCATCTGTGATCGTGTTTGATCCAATCTTGTTGACATTAATGCCGCGAAACCTATTCAGATTCTTACTTAAGCTACAACATATGTCACAGACATGCATTCTCAATGGATTCTTATTTTATCAGGATAAAAAGCACGACTCATTTTAGAAGATGGGTTAAAAAATACATATTTATATTTAAGCAACCCAAAGACCAGATTGAATTGTTAGCAAAAATAAATATATATTTTTTATTCACATTATTTACATTATTCAGACTATTGTCCTCATTTTTGTCGCCATATATATTACAACGTTTCGGTCGTTGTACGATCCGGCCTTCTTCAGGCGGTTAGACTGTCGAACTGAACCGTTTATTTCGCTCACTGGTGTAGACTGTTCTAGTTCAACGTGCCATGTTTAATGGATGTCAGTTATCAGTTATCTCCTGTTAATTCCCCTCTCCAAGTCCTGCACTGCCATAACCGGGTATTGAACTCACACTCTTTCGGTTCGGTCACTGGATCATCGGACATCCATGATAACAGACATCCATTAGACATGGCACGTGGAACTAGAACAGTCTGCCCCAGTGAGTGAAATAAAGGGTTCAGTTCGACATTCCAGCCACCTGAAGAGAGAGAGAGAGAGAGAGAGGGAGAGAGAGAGGGAGAGAGAGAGAGAGAGAACGCGGATCAAGTTTATTGAAAATAAAGCATGCAGAGAGATGAACCAAAAGAGAAAATAACATTAACAGCTTTTACTGATTGCATAAAATAAATTTATTTATGTATTTAGAGACAATAAAAGTCATAATCTTCGTATGACTGACATTGGCGAGAACTATCGCCTCAATTATGGAGGAATACATACATACATACATATATATATATATATATATATATATATATATATATATATATATTCCTCCATCCCACATTGAAACAGATGATATATATATATATATATATATATATATATATATATATATATATATATATATGTATTCCTCCATCCCACATTGAAATATTATATATATATATATATATATATATATATATATATATATATATATATATATATGTATATATATATAATCTGTTTCAATGTGGGATGAGGGAATCCATATATATATATAATATTTCAATGTGGGATGGAGTAATATATATATATATATATATATATATATATATATATATATATATATATATAATCTGTTTCATTATGAATGCTCTAGCATTCCTTTTGACATTAAACCCAAAACTCGTACAAGTCCTTTAGTTTCTGTTATCCAACCGAATTTTCAACTCTCCCCTCATAGGTTCAATGAAGTTAGGGGCAGGATTTAGTAGAAGTCAAAATTCTAACACTTGAATGTCTTCGTCAGTGAGGACGTTTGCTACACGCGATGCATGACTAGAGGATCCACCATATTGGAATATTTTATTTTCTGCTATATCTGATAATAGGTGGCATTTTAGTAAAGTAATATATTTTCGCTGTTCAGTATTCCATCGATTTGTATCATTTTTCTTGGGTCAATGCTTTTGACGTAGCCCCCAAATCCTGAAACCCCACCACAGAATATGACAGTCTTTGATTTTATTTTGGATGTTTTTTCCTTGAGCTAATTAGTCATCAAACATTCTCTCTTGTATTAGAATTCAGTTTCATTTTTGCTTTCCTCACATTTACATATTTTTCATTTTCCCCAAATCAGTTTTGCCGATCGTTTTTGTCTTATTCGATGTTTTCTTTTCTTGTTAATGATTTCTTTTTTTTTATCCTTCATTACTGGAAGAATTTTTGCTTGGATATGGATAATCTCACTAGCTTTCTTTGATCTCATTTTTTTTCAATTCTATGGTCTACCTGTTATTTTTTTTCCATATCCAAACCGCTCACAACATCATTGTGCTTATTCTGGGTGACTTTCCCAGCTTTTCTTCATATTTCAAGCTCCTCACTGATTTCAGGTTAACACAATCTTGGCGATATTCCATATTTTTCCTGTTTTCTAAATTCATTCTTCAATTTTGAAACTTAAATCAACAAGTTAAATATTCCAGACTCTATATGCAAACTATGTTTGATAATTTAACATCAGAAATTTGCCTATATGTATCTTAATCTGGGGATGATGATAATCTTAAGCGGTTACCAGACGCTTATTACTTTTGCATATCTTATTTTCAGCATCACGAGGCACTCATATTGTGCTCAGAAATTCCTGAATGACTATAGTTACTACTCCTGAAAAGTCATTGTAAAATACCTATAGCTTCTTAGTAAATATAATCAAACTAATTATTTTTATAACTTAGTCGCTCATCACTTTAATCCACTTTTTGTCAGGTCTGAAACGTAAGTGATGTTGGTTCATAATTTTATTTTATTTTTTAAGAAACTAAAGAAATAATAAAATTGGGGAACTGTCGCAGTTTATGGCTTGGAAATTATGTAGGTGCTGAAAACAGCGTGACTAAGAAGGGATTTCACCCACCAAATTCTGATGTTGCTCGATTGTTTGGATTTGAGAAAGTGGGTCAGGCCGAGACCTTTTCAGTCTCCCCCACCGTTTACTTATACATAGGCTGTTTATAATTGCCAAATCACAAACGGGGACTTTTTTTTTTAATTTATAGTATTTCTAATCTCCGTTTACATTTTTGTATAATATAATGTTTTCCTGACCAACAGCCCTTAAGCTTCAAGATCGACACGCACGCGCATACGCACACACACGCACACACACACACACACGCACACACGCACACACACACACACATAAATAAATAAATAAAATGAAAATCTCTCTAAGGGGACACTGGAAAAGTTGTTTCAGGTAAATCAGAGAGTTTTTTAAGCTCTCCCTCACATACGCGCGCGCGCACACACACACACACACACACACACACACGCACGCACACGCACACAGTTAGACCCATTGTATCCAACATTAACACAGACCCTGTATTTTTAAACATTTAATTCAACACCTCCCCTATAGTAGAACCTCCGTTGATGGAATTCAAAAACTAAAAGAAAACAAAACAAAGAGGCAATATTATGCCGAGTCTCGATATGAAGTCCCTATACAAGAACAACTCCTTCTATGTGGCTTGCTCCTTCAGGGGGTGGGGATCATGGCTCTCGACAACTTCCTATAATTGGTAGCTCTTAGCCAGGTTTGTCTTTTCACCATTCCTCCCACTCTCTGTTCCTTCCTACATTCAGGGCCGGGGGCGCTCGCTGGCTTCCATGTCTTTTTTGACTTCAACCCGTTTACCCTTTATCTATCCCATATTTTCTCCCTATCCTTGATCCCTCCCAATACGATCTTAAAACATCCCTGGATGTGCAGCTGGTGTATTAGATAGAGGTTCTGAATGAGAAATCAAAGAGTCAAGTTCAAATTCCAGTCGAGTTCGTTACATTTCACTAACCCGCAAATACCCTTGGCAAAGGTATGATTCTATCTATTCTCCACCGAGCTATGGATTAAATAGTAGGACTTGTATCCGTGAAAAATAGTATCTCCCTCAAAAGTTGTTAATTTAATATTCCTCGCAAACAAAGAATTAATCTTATAATCAAAAAAATATGTTTCGGTTTTAAATAACCCCCAAAGGGTTGATAAGTCATAAAAAGCAGTTAAACATTACAACATCCCCATTCAGTAACCGTGTACCTTGAGTGGCACTTAGGCCTTGACATGAAAACCAAATGCTGAAATTGAATATAAAGGCTCCAAAAATACACAACTGAAGTCATTAGGGATGGAGTCATAGGGGATATATGGCTTGGTTAAATATGTATGAGTACTTTTTCAGGTGGCGAAAAAAATATACATGGACTCAGAAAGAACTGCCGAACAAAATAACACAATGATCAATAAATATCCCACATCACTCAAACAGTGGACATCTGAACAGGTCACTTGGATGAAACGTCGTGTCTAAAACAACAACTACAATAATCAAGAAGAGAACAAATGAATTAAATTATATTGACAATTCCTGATGTCTAAAATAAAATACAAAAATAAAGTAATCTTACGACTAGATTCAAAATAAGCTAATGAGAAGCTGAACATTTTATCGACCTTTATTTTCTTTTAATAACGACAAAGATGAATGACAATATGAAACGAATCTGTGCAATAACGTCTATTGTCCCTTCTGGAAATTATACAACAATATGATAAGAAAAATCCGTAAAATAAAAATATTTTATTAAATATAATCTTACCGGAAATGTACGGAATAGTTAACCTCGTTCGTCTGAGGTCTTCACAAATTAGTCTGATTAGTTTATAGGCGAAGTTGTTCAATTAAAAAAGACATTACGAAAATAATCTTGCGAAGAAATACCTTGAATAACGGGCCGAATTATTTTCAGTTGAACATTCTGGGTGGAACAAAAATGATAAGAAATCTTTTGATTCACTGAATTGAAGGTCTTCTAATCGAACTTGTTTGCTTAATCTCCGTTAAGATGCCTAAGAATTCGGATCAGTTTTCGAAGATTAAAGTGATTGGCGGGCGTGGCAGCTTGCCTTGATAGCTGTCACATCACCAAAGTGGCTGATCGTAGCAAGAAGAGAGAGAGAGAGAGAGAGAGAGAGAGAGAGAGAGAGAGAGAGAGAGAGAGAGTTTGCGTTGAAGAGGGTTGTTCGGAAAGACAGATAGTGATTGTGAAAGAGAAGAATAAATAGGGAAAGAAAGAAAGAAAAGACAGAGAAAAAAGAAAGAAAGAAAGACAGAATGAAAAAAGAGAGAGAGAAATCTGGGATGTCGGGGAGGGTTTTACAAAACTTCAGACTTTCAAAAAATGTTTTTGAAGTTGTAAAGAAGAATGAAATCAAAATAAATTTAACATATTTAATTATTTTCACCCTTGTCTGACGCTGTACGGCTCCCTAACACACACACACACACACACACACACACACACACACACACACACACATATATATATATATATATATATATATATATATATATATATATATACATGTATGTATGTATATAAAGGGTGTTCCAATAACTTGGACAGAGTTTACATGTGAATTAAGTTTAAGCGTCTAATGATTTTTTCTTTTCTTTCAGATTTAATAACTTAAGTCTTTGGCAATTTCAACCATGGGAAGATTACCAATCAAACAACTTGTTAAAGTTTCAAGAGATTAAAATTGGAAAAAAAATTGTTCGTAAATTCAAACAAACTGTGTCGGGGGGGGGGGCAGATGTGAAAATACCAATGCGTGCTCATTTACGCCGTTCAGTTGAAAACATTGCTGCAGTGCAAGAGAATGTGGCCGAAAATCTAGACCCCTCTATTCGTCATCGCGCGCAGGAATTAAACCTCTTCACAACATTACATCGTTTCAAACTGCACTCTCGGTTGGTCGATTATGTTGACCAAAAAAAAACCGCGAAGTGCTCGAAATGCATTTCTGTTTGAATATTCGACCTCGGCTCTCCGATTCCTACGATTCCTCATTGCGAGCCGCTATTCGCCACGCCACCGTGTCTCCTTGAATCCATTACATTCACTTACGTGCTAATAGCCTTGCGACAGGCATTAATCCTCATCTTCTCCCTACAACTATGGGTAAATATCAGAACAGACTGGGTTCTATAGCCTTGGATGGTAACTTGGGAAAACTTGTGGCATGTAGTGCACCAGGTCTCTGTATTCGACCCTTCAAAAACTGTGGTTGGATATACACAAAGTCTTTACCATTATGATCAAGTCATATGTGCTGGTGTCTGGGCTGTATATGTATATATATTATCAAACAACATTAAAAATAGTTGCAAATATCTGCATTCGTTCCACAATTATCGTTGTTTGATTGTTAATCTTTCCATGGTTGAAATTGCCAGAGACTTAAGTTATTAAATCTGATTAGATGCTTAAACTTAATTCACATTTAAAATCGGTCCATGTTATTGGAACACTCTATATATGTATAGTGTGATATATATATATATATATATATATATATATATATATATATAGAGAGAGAGAGAGAGAGAGAGAGAGAGAAAGAGAGATATGAACAGACTGAGAAAGATAAATAGATAGACAGAGAATTGTAATAAAATAAGGAACAAATAGGAAAAAGCTTATAAATTTAACATGTTTCGTTTTTATTTAAGTTTCATCAGAATTTTGCGGAACGAAGTTATGGAAGAGAATATCTCGTGACTTTCAATTTTGTCTCGTTTGTTTTTCATTGGTCAGATGAGATCTCACGTGATTTTGTTTTACGCCGTTAGAAATAGGCAGAAATAAGACAGGCTATAATTTTGATTAAAAAAAATGCCACCCTAATAAAAACGAAGATATCCTATTAAGAATAAAATATCTAAAGGGAATATTAATTAATATTCTTCCATTGATGAATACACGCCAGACGCACTTTTTCAAATCAACAACTTTCATAAAGCCCGTACTTAAAGAAAGTAAAATTCAGACAGATACTAATGATGTAACCTAAGTCTTTCAAAACAGGCACTTTCAGGTTTCCTTATACTCAATAAACGACCGAAAACGCTTTTAGCCAATAAACACGGACATATGTGTGCGTGCATGTGCGCGCGAGGTGACACCGAAGATCGAGAAACTTATTTATTATTTATTATTATTATTATTTATTATTTCCTCTTTTTACGCGCCTTATGTTCAACAAAATATTGGGCAGCAAATGATTATCTATCTATCTCAGTCTGTTTCTATCTATCTATCTCAGTCTGTTTCTATCTATCTATCTATCTATCTCAGTCTGTTTCTATCTATCTATCTCAGTCTGTTTCTATCTATCTATCTATCTATCTATCTATCTATCTCAGTCTTCTATCTATCTATCTCAGTCTGTTTATATCTATCTATCTATCTATCTATCTATCTATCTCAGTCTGTTTATATCTATCTATCTATCTATCTAAGTCTATTTATATCTATCTATCTATCTATCTCAGTCTGTTTATATCTATCTATCTATCTATCTATCTATCTATCTCAGTCTGTTTATATCTATCTATCTATCTATCTCAGTCTATTTATATCTATCTATCTATCTATCTCAGTCTGTTTATATCTATCTATCTATCTATCTATCTATCTATCTATCTCAGTCTGTTTATATCTGTCTATCTATCTATCTATCTCAGTCTGTTTATATCTGTCTATCTATCTATCTATCTCAGTCTGTTTATATCTGTCTATCTATCTATCTATCTCAGTCTGTTTATATCTGTCTATCTATCTATCTATCTATCTCAGTCTGTTTATATCTGTCTATCTATCTATCTATCTATCTATCTATCTATCTATCTATCTCAGTCTGTTTCTATCTATCTATCTATCTATCTATCTATCTATCTATCATAAAGATTCTGGTGAAGATGTGTTTCCGCTTAATGACAAACGCCTGAGAAGTCTGTTGGGGTTTTTCTTTTTTGATTCTGGCAAATAGAAATCAGTGAGTCTTCAAGTTTTGAAAATTTTCCAAGAAGGTCATTCCCCTCTCCTCACGGCTTACGGAACTGATTCTTAACGGTCGATTATAAAAGATTGTCTGACTTTGGAGCCTGATGTAGTTGCGGTAGAGAAAAAACAAATCCCTGGACGCAAGTTGTCACGTGTACCGTATAGAACATTATGATTGGCTCGTTGGCCTTGACCAAAAAAAAAAAAAAAAAATGGAATCATAAAAACGGATCCTCTGTGAAAGAGAAAAAAAGAAACAACGAATTTGTCTGTAATTTGTTCCAGCGAATTTCGTTATCGTCGTTGATTGGGAAAAAAATTAAAGATGTATTTGCCATTTGTTTCCGCTTTTTGTTTAATATGGAAAAATATATATAAATTTTTCTTTTAATTTTATTCTTTCTCGTTAAAATAAGTTTTCAATTTTGTCTGACTTTTCTTATCTCAACTAAAGCAGCAATTCCTTCGAAAGATCGACTCTTTTAAGATATATTGGTTTTCTTTCCGATTCTCAACCGAAACACTTCATATGTATTTTTAATAGTCTTTAAAGATAGTGAATGAGTTTAATCTAGTTTCGCACAAGGCTATAAGTAGCGCCCATTAATGATCTTTCTCTCTCTATCTCAAACAACTCAAATGTATTCTTTGTAAAACGTATATCACATTAAACTACTCTGAATAAAGAAAAAAAAATGTACGCAGGCCGGAGAAGCATCGTATTCCAATATTTACTTGCTGGCTGGAGGTTGCCTACCGCTGACTTTGAGTTTTATTAATTGCAAAGCACTCGTTACACCAGTCGCGTGGTTACAAACGTCTTATTTTTTTTTATTTGTCTATTTTTTTTTACTACGCACTGAAGGGAGCGGCGCAAATTGTTGGTTAGCTGCGAGCGACTCTCTTTCAGGGCACATTCCAATCTGAAACCGACTTTTTGGCAACGAGAAAGTCATTTAACCCTAACCTCGTTTGCAAAGCGAGTTCCACTTGGTTTTCTTGCGACCAAACAGTCGTCTAGCGTTTCTTATTCTGTCTAATTCTTCTCCTTCCCGTCTCACTATCTTGCAAATTGACTTAAAACTTTATTCTTCCAACTTCCCTCCTCTTTTCGTTTCTCATTTACTTCTGCAATTATTTTGACTCGCGGTCCACCTCTACGGTGCCATTTCATTATGACGGAAAAATGGTGAGGTCAGATTTTGATCACTTCACTGACATCAACCGTATCTTTCCGCTGAACCTTCAAGTTGGATTTTCGTATGACACTCGATACAAAAACTGCAGCCAGAAAGAGAATTAATATTTTGACTATGAACTTATTTTTTACACGAAACAATTGTATAATTTTTCAAACTTCTCGAGACGAATTGAACCAGTCAGATGATATTTGGGGACTACCTATCTGAAGTTCGCTCTCTGTAAATTCTTGGGTTATTTTCTTTACCTAATAATCGGTAAGCTTCCAACTGTAACTTTGCTTCGTGACCCATAAGCAGTCGTCTAGCCAATATTTTCATTTTGGAAAAATGTAGATTTGAAACATGGCTCAGTATAAAAAGCAGAATTTGAAATTGGTTCAAGATCATTTTATCGAATAATCATGCACCCTTATATCCACCCGGACCCCTGTGGCTTTTCAGCCCATGCTATGCATACATTCTGTAGCAGAGGGATTATTTGAGTCTCGGAAAAAAAAAGTAAAAAAAAATAACAATCAGGAAAATTATTGAATATGTTGCTGAAAAGTAGCCCCCCCCCACTAAATGCATAAATTCATTGTCGAATTGGAGATATAGATATAGATATATAAAACTGTATAAATGTTTTTATAAATCAAGTAGGACTTTTTTATCCTAACTTTTTCGCTGATCTTTTTTTCTGACCAGAAATCAAATTAATGACTTTTTTAAGCTGAGATTTTGACTTTTTTTCATCGACTATTTCTGATTAGGTTTGAACTTGCTCATCATGATAGCCCTTCATAGTATGGTTTTCTAATTTGATATTCCTTGATTGTGAAAAAATAAATAAACCGCCCTCAACTACTATCAGTAAAATAGGGAAACAAACCTCGCCTCTTCTGATTTGCACGTGATAGGTGTTTAACTTGCATTTACCATGTTTAAACCAACTTGAAAATTCATTTGATAAATTCCAATGGGCGCTGAATTGGTTCTTTTAACATTGAAAATCTATCAAGATAAAAGAAAATTTCATCTATAGATAAATAAATAAGGTTGGTTCTCATGTCACATAAAAAACAGGTTTATATCTTTAGATTCTGTCCGGTTTTTCTTTAGTTTCTTTTGTTGGTTACAGGTGTCTTTTAGAGAAATAGAATTTATGAGCTAGAGTGAGAAACATGGGGTAATGGGTGGGGCAAAAGGTTGGTTGAATCGTACCTAGTCACGGTTGTCATAGGAGGAGGGTAAAGGCTTTTGTCCAGCAGAGAACATGCTATAGTTGTTGTGGTTGATGATAATGATGATGATGTACTTTAAAAATATTTTTGTCTTTTCTTCCTCGAAATCCAGTAAGTGTTGAAATAAAGCGCGAAGTTCTATTACTTAGTAAATATAGATTTCTTTGCTGCTGTTTTGGTGAGGTTGCATGTCAGCATAAAATCAGAATTTACACGTTACAAACACGATTCAAATCCAGCTAAGAAAATGACGTTGCTGGATCTTTTTGCGACGTTACATCGGGGTTGCAAGAAAGTTTAGATGGTAATGTTGCCATGTAACGTCACATTAACAGAAACTGAAGAGTAAATTACAAGGCTTACGACCACATCACGTTGAAACACCGCTTCCCGGACGATCAACGGTGTTAAGCAACGCCGAGATTGGACAGTATCTAGATGGGTGACCGCTTCGGAATACTATGTACTGCAAGCTTGGACGTGCAAGTGATGTAATGGCTCGGAATTGATAATCAGATAGCCGAGTTCCAATTCCCGTTGGGTTCGTTATATTCACTTACGCGCAAATACCCTTAGGAAAAATAATTCTTCTTCTTCTTCTTCTTCTTCTTCTTCTTCTTCTTCTTCTTCTTCTTCTTCTTGCCGGTTTCCTTCAGGACGTTGGCTATGATGGCTCTCCACAATTGTCTATCCTTTTTGGCTCTTAATAACTTTTGTCTTCGTTGCCATCTCTCCCAAACTCTGCGCCGCCATCTATTCGCTCAAGCTCACAAGTTAGGTTGTGCGTTGCTTTACGCTGGTCCTCTTACCTTCAGTCTGTCCCGTGAGTATCAAATTTTCCAGGCCTTCTTTCCTCATTATGTGCCCCAGAAATTTCAACTGTCACTTCTTGATGTTAAGCATAAGTTTCCTTTTTGTTGCCATTGTCTCTGACTTTTGAGCAATCTAGATTTTAAAAATGGTTGGATACGTTCCGAACAGTTCATGGAATCCTCAGAATTTTTGTTTATATTTCACCAAGTATCAGTCGCCGATTATCTTTGATTGCAGACGTCCGACATTTTCAGGCCTTCCAGAACGTGCATTGTTTTCATCGGATTTTCGGCAAAAATGGTTATTTTTTCTGGAATTCGCTAACTGAATCATTGCCGAAACCCTTTCAATAGTTTCCGTGGACGAAAGTAAACCTTGACGTACATTCATTGTAAATGCAATCGTTACAATATACCCAAACTCAGTTACTGGCCCTCTTTCTGCTGGCTGTGTAATATCACGCATGCGCAGTAAATTTCCTTCTGATTGGTTACTAAATTACATGGAAACTGCACAGATGGTTCTTTTTAATTGCAGTTGTCATAGAGTTGATAAGTAGTATAGTGTGTCTAATTTTATTAAGATTATTTATGTATATTGTTAACGATTTCTGATTTATTTTTTTATCTTTATATACTTATATATTCAATATCAAACGGAAAGCCCTTCAACTTTTAAAAATAAAATGTGTTGCGTTCTCTGTCGTCTCAAGATCTCCACGTTACTACATAAAACGATATCGACAAAAAGGGTAATCTATTTTTGGTATTCGTTTTTATTAAAAGAGGCAGCTTGGATTCTAAGAGTCTGCAGTAAGACTGGTGTCACAGGAACGCATGTCACCGGTTGGCTCAGCTGCTTTATGCTGGTGGTATTAGTCTGTCGTAAACCAGGTTGTGGGAGACATATCGACGCTTCAGAATTCTTGAGACCCTCTGTTGAATTCGCTCCGTTTTGGACTTATATTCGAAACCTAGACAAAAGATATCCATCACTGTCAGAATGCCACACCCACGAGTTACACCATCCAGTCGCTGACCATTCTGGCCCTGTCTTAATCATTTTGTACCAGGCGATTTTCTGTTGGCTGTGTAACGGGAGACCCAGAGAAGATCGAACTCACTACTCAGCCGTAATTGTTCTAGCGAGACAAGCTTGCTAACAATTATATCATGTCGAGATGCCCCCACCCCCAAATAAAAATAAAAGAATAAGCTATATAAAAATTCTGATAAAAATCTAGACAAATTACACAACTGGTTCATGAGATATTAAAAATTCCCTGTGTCCTGTTTC
The DNA here is from genome assembly GCA_964036315.1 of Acanthosepion esculentum. Taxonomy (NCBI): domain Eukaryota; kingdom Metazoa; phylum Mollusca; class Cephalopoda; order Sepiida; family Sepiidae; genus Acanthosepion; species Acanthosepion esculentum. The sequence continues at coordinate 3,107,190 of OZ038481.1, forward strand.
GTCCCTGACATGTCACACTATTTGAAAAGTGGGTTGGCGTGTGCTTGGGAATACCCCCCCCCCATCATAAATAACTTACTTGTTACCCGCCAAAGTCTAAATTGACAAGAAAAAAAAAGTTTATCTGTAACTGCTGTCTATTCATCGAATACTGACAGTCGATAAGAATGCTGTTCGGTGTTACTTTTATGTTTTGTATGCAATATCTAAACAGTGCCATTGCAAAAGGGAAAGGCAAACGATGGCGGACAGAATGTGAAAGCGAGCGAGCAAGTAGGACGCACGTGTTTCAATCTAGCGTGTTCTCTAACCCCGTCCGTTTGGGCTCCGTCTGGAGTCGTAAGATGATATCGCCCACAGCCTGAAAACACTCGCATACGCACATACACTGGTAGGAATGGTAACTCGTAGAGAAGAAGGAATGTTAGTATTTGGCGCTCGCAGAATAAATACGACCTGTGCTGAAAAGTTATTGGCCCGACCTACTTCTCAAAATCTGACCAAACATCAGTTTTTTTTTTTGAAAGAGCTACTTGGTCGCTGTGAAAAACTTAAATGAATTCCTCGTATCATAACATAGCAATAATATATATATATATATATATATATATATATATATATATATATATATATATATATATATATACAAAAAATAGCAGTTGAATTCGTGGAAAATCTGTAATTTTTGACACCTCCATTTATTTTTGATTTTAAGTCATCGCCTTTGCTTGTATCTTCTTATTTCCTTCCTTATCCTCTCCAATCTTCGTCGGCAATCAAAGCTTTTATATAAATATTATATGAACATTAGATTAGTTTTATATGCGACAAAGGGATGAGAAATGAATAAATATTTTCTACTGTGCCCTCTCTTTTATCTTTCTTTTACTCTGTCTCTCTTTCGGAAGTTTTAACGTATCGTTATGTTTAATGTTTTTCCATATTTAACTGTCTTTCAAATTCTCATTCATCATTTCTTGATATCTAGAAAAGAAGCCCCTCCCTCTGTGCTTTTTGTCTCTCTATATTCCCTCAACTTTTCCTCCTCAATCTCTCCCCCTCCTTCCAAACATTCGCTAACAAATTAGCATGCATGCTGAAAAATGGCCCAAACTTAATAAAAACAAAGTTTTACAGTCACAATGTTATTATTAAGAGGAAAGACCAAAGGGTTTTTTGATTATTAAATTATATTTTTTTAATCCTTTTTTAAACCTTCGAAATTTTTATTAACAATTTTGTTTTTCTCGCGTCAGCGGAAGGCCATGAATTTGTATGGAGAATTTGAACGTCTTTTGCTGTGAAAAACATTGATCTGGAAATTCTTGCAAAAATCAAAAATTAGATAATTGTTAAATTTTAATGAAACTTTCAGGACTTATTCGCAAATGAATTAAATTAGTTTAGAAACGTTTCTTTTTTACAAAATCTTCATAAAAACATATTTTTACGAAGATTTTCTAACCACGCACAAATTATTTAATTTTATTAAATTTCCAGAAATTCATTTTTACAACGCTTAATTATTTATTTATCAATTCACCCTAAACAAGGCGATAATGCTACTAAGACGCAAGGGGGGCTACTGGGAGTGAAATAAAATGAGAAAACTTTAGAAACTCAATTTTAAACAAAAAACAATGAATATACCTCTAGTACTATTCAAAAGGACAAGAACCAGAGGAAAGCGATACTATCTTTATATTTATTATAAGCACAAGTCCTTGGAGAATTTAAATCATTCCTTTTTTGTGAAGCGGGACCCGGTTACATAAAATCTGTTCTTAAATGTAAAATAAAAAAATGCGAAAAAAAAAAGAAAAAGTAAGACATTTAATTAGAAAAGCTTTTAATTGCTTTTATGAATAAGATATATTATGTACATTATTGCCTTAAGAAAAAAATGTTTTTTTATGAATAATGCGTTTTCACAAGATGTGTTTTCATTTAATAAAGAAATAATTATAATGATTTATAAAGTTTTAAATCTTTTAAAACTCTGTATTTATTTCTATCGGTTAGGTGATATTGTTATTAAGTACAAACTATATTTACTTTGTAAGTAACATTATAAACCAAAGTACGTAAAATTGAATAAATATTACATTACTTAGAATATTATCCTAAATTTTAAAGATTACTGGGCAGTTAAAAAATAAATATATAAAAGCATTCACGTTGTATTTGTCTAGTCATTTTGACTTTTAAGTACTTTATACTTCATAATGTCAACCATTATGCTATCGATAAATCTGTTAACACCGCATAAAAAAACACTTTCCTTCGTATTAAAAATAATTTCTTGCGATATTTTAAACTAAACGTAAGTAATATTTGTTTTACTTCAGATTAAGTAAACCTTAAATCAGTTAATGTTCCTCAAAGAAAGTTCCAGAAAAGTAAATTTATTTTTGAAAGCTTTTTTGATAAAGAGAATTATGTTGTTTTGGCAGATTTAACAATATGGCTGATTTTAACGATTAAAAAATGATTCCACTCAATTCAAGTTCGGTTTGAAATACGGCAAAGTATTTTGCTTATTGGAAATATTAAATTTAGTCTATAAGCTTGGAATTAAAACAAGCTTCAAAATAGATTTTCATTTTAAAATGCATTTTAAACCTTAGGTATCTATCTATCTATCTATCTATGTATCTATCTGTGTGTGTGTTAAAAAAATATGTCTCGACAAAAAAAAACAAAATTAAAAAAAACAAAATAAAAAATAAAAAAGTAAAAATAAAAAAGTAAAAATAAAACTGAAAATGTTCGACCAGGACGTGGCAAACAGGCTTTGTAATCAGCAATAGAGCCTGACACGTAATAGATGAAATTACACTTTCATTTATCTTTCCCTTACTATGATTTT
>OZ038481.1:3112558-3117558 GCA_964036315.1 Acanthosepion esculentum
TTTCCTCTGTTGTTACATTGAACTCACTGGATTACATCCTCTTTGGAATTATCCACATGGATTACCAAACCCTTCATTACCTTACTGTATATATATATATATATATATATATATATATATATATATATATATATATATGGAATCGATCCTCGACTATTCTCTGCTCATATCTGAATATCAGACACCCTTTCCTCTTCTTTCACTTCCTTCGCCTCCTGATCTTTATTTAAAACGCAAGAAAACTTTATTTTCAGTTATTCAGTTAATTTTAATCTTCTTCTTTTCTTCCATTCGTGTGAGGTGTTGACATTCAGTCATCGTCATTAAATAATATTAAATAATATTAAATAGCTTCGAAAATAAAACCTTGTAATTACTTGTAAATAAGAAAAGCGTCATAAGCAGCTCAACCGACAGGAACAGACCTGCGTGAAAATACACTTGGATTCCCCCACGTCTCGCCCAAATGGGACGCGACGTGTATGTCGCCTACATAACCTTGCCGTGAAGCAATGGCTAACAAGCTGACTATTACTACTATAAGAAATTCGATTTCACTCCACAATTGTTGAGTTGAGAGAGAGAGAGAGAGGGAGAGAGAGAGAGGGAGTGAGAGAGAGAGAGGGAGTGAGAGAGAGAGGGGGGAGTGAGAAAGAGAGAAAGAAAGAAAGAAAATGAAAAAAGTACGGGGTTGGCTGTACCGTGTTGGAAATATTTTTCCTGTTTGTGTTTCGCTAAAGTTTTCTTCACTAGAAAAGCTGGATTGATCAAGCCCTTTCGATTTAGCGTAAACATTCGGTTTTGATAGGACAATCGTGTTGCAGGAAAGACTGTCATAATTGACAGCTTTCTGCGGTGCGATAAGGATAGATAGATTGGGGGAGGGAGAAAGAGACAGGCAAAGAGAGTGTGGGGGAAAAAGACGAAAAACTTCAATCGAAATTTTTTAGTCCGTTAATCTCTCTTTCTTCCCCTCTTTCTCTCCCTCTATTAGAATCTGTCCATCTTGTCGTCTGTCTGTCTGTTCGTTTCTCACTATATGTCTATCTATCTATCTATCTATCTATCTATCTATCTATCTATCTATCTATCTATCTATCTATCTATCTATCTATTCAGTTCATATCTATCTATTTAGTTCATATCTATCTATCTATCTATCTATCTATCTATCTATCTATCTATCTATCTATCTATCTATTCAGTTCATATCTGTCTATGTATCTATCTATCTATCCATCTATCTATCTATTCAGTTCGTTCATATATATCTACTCAGTTCATATCTATCTATCTATCTATCTATCTATCTATCTATCTATTCAGTTCATTCATATCTATCTACTCAGTTCATATCTATCTATCTATCTATCTATCTATCTATCTATCTATCTATCTATCTATCTATCTATCTATCTACCAGTTTGTTCATATCCATCTATCTATTCAGTTTGTTCGTACCTATCTGAGTTTGTTCATATCCATCTCGTCACATAAAACTTACGTTTGCCATAGTTTGGCACAAGGCTACTAGTCTGGAGACAATAAAATAAGGATAAAACTCACCACAGTAGTAGTAGTGGTCTCCGATCTGAGCTTATTGATTCCTCCTCCACGGCTGGTGACGCTTAAGTACATTAGTCGGATATAAAATCACATTGAAGGGTCAAAAGTTACTTTCTGCACTAGTGAATGGGACTAACTAATTAATATAAACTGACTAATTAATTGACTGTAGGCGTCATAATTATTGTTACTAACGTTAAGGTTTCGTGAGGAGGAGGAGGAGGAGCAGATTGGATTGAATCAAGTGTTTCCTTCTGTTCTCAGCGTTCTCATGTTATTTACACCAATCACAGTAGGTTTTCTATTCATCGCTTGCAAATGTCACTATTTTATGACCTTGCCTTTCTTCTTTCTTTCTGGCAAAAAAGCCCTGCGTGTGTTTTGAGTTGACCAATGTCGACTCGGCACCGTCTCTACCATGCCACGCATTCTTGAACAATGCTGTGTCCCAGGCAAGAAGTTTCTTTCAACAGAGTTTAGTTGCCAAGAAAGAGGACACTATTCTGTGCTTCATCCCAACAAAAGAAGAGTTTACGATAAATAGGTATTGACTAATCTTGGATTAGTGTCGCGCATGAGTAAGAAACAGAAGGTACGAATACTGTGTTGCGTCAAGCCTCCAAGTGAGTTTGCTTTTAATAATTAACGTTCTAAAGTCTGTTTTTTTTTTAAATTTATTTATCGTTGATAAGTATGACACACCGACCTCAATCAGCAAACTGTTTTGCCGAGTGTAGTGTCAAGGAGAATAAATACTGGTTAAGAGTCTGGAATATATGGAAATGGAAGGATTGAAAAATAAAATTAATGTGAAAAGAAAAAGAAATTTCTACCGAAAAGTTACGAAAGAGGCTTATATAATCAAAGAAAGTGTCTATTTCGATAAAACGGAATTTGTGTCGTCACAAACAACAGTTACATAAAATAAAATCAGAAAATACAAATAATTCGGTTTAAAATCCGGGAAAACCTTTCAGACATTTTGGCATTCATACAAGCGTATTTCATGTGTCTGTGTCGTTTATTGAGTACTGGAAAGTGATTCCGACAAATATTTGCTTTGAAAATTTTGGTGGAAGTCAGACAATGTTGCATCTAAATATTGTCATTTTGAAAAATGCATTTATTCACTGGCAGAGAAATGTCTTTTTCCAGTTCCTAAAGAAGTTATTAAAATTAAAAAAATCAGTAATGAAATAAATTTTTTAATAAAGAGCTAAAATTTATGGCTTGTGCAAAAAGAAAAACAAGAAACTATGAAAAATAAACTAAAAATTAAAACAAAAACGGTAATATCTCACAAAGTTTCATTTGCAGAAATAAATCGAAAATGAAACAATATTAAATATATGTAAAGATTTACATATTTTTTTCATAACTATTTATTTGTCATGTAATGGTTAACGAGACTGGTCTGACCGAGCGTTATTAATAAGATCAATCCTGACAGATGTCACATATATAATTCGATATTTAATAATGAAAAAAAAAAAATCCTTAATTCAGGCAAGTCATATATTAAACACGCAATCGATGGCGTACTGAAAAGCTTTGAGCCGAATCAATAAAAAAAAGAATGTGATGTTTGGTCCGAAATGACCAAAGAGTTTCTGGCAGCGCCTCTTAGACGGTTCGAAAAATAAAACAGATTTTGGGAGCACAATAACACTGCGGATAGAGCAAGTTTTCAGTTACAAAACAATGTCACCAGCTCGGACAATGAATTCACTTCAGCGCCGATAAAGAGCAGGCATACTGCGATTGGAACGTGGTTAGTTAATCACATTGATGTAGTCAACGTTGAAACGTATTACCCACCTGTTCACTGTGCTCACATCTATTGTTTGGTCTCCGTAAACACTCAGCTGGCGTTGTTGAATGTCAATGCAAGTTGACCTGTATGTTCGTACACTCAGATACATTAAATGTCTTACACTTACATATATAACAATATTTGTGAAATCTGATAAATCATATATATATATATATATATATATATATATATATAAGTTACGAAAAACTTGGTAATCCGCATGGGTAGATCCAAGGAGGATGAAATCCTGAGAGCTCAATGTAAATTCAGAGCTAATAATTTAAAGAAAAAACAGACCACTGTAAGGCTCCATGTAATAATTTATTTCACCATAGCCCTTTTAAAGGACGCTGGATCATCAGACTTCACTTCCAAAAGTGAAACGAAAAATGAAATGAACATTTTCATTTTTGACGGGTAGTATTAAGTTTATGTAATTTAACAGACAGGGTAATGAGGAGTGGTGTGATAGACATGATCGAGTTTAGAGAAGGTTTATTTTAATATTTCTATCTATCATACTTAGTATTAGGGGAGGAGGGACCAGACATGGACCTATTTAATCGGTTAACTTAACGGAAGGGAAGAAGAGAGAATTGTATATAAAATATATATATAAAATATATATATATATATATATATATATATATATATATATATATATATATATATATATATATATATATATATATATGTGTGTGTGTGTGTGTGTGTGTGTGTTAAAATATAGTTTTAAGGTGTGCTATATTTGTGGGTTAAAGTTCTCAATATCAGGGTTAGAGCGTATGCAAAATAAAATTGGACATTGAAGTCAACACCCAGAGGCGACAGTCTGTTAAACGATTGCGTTTAGCATGAAACAGACTGTCGCCTCTGGGTGTTTTGCTCAGTGTCCAATTATATATATATATATATATATATATATATATATATATATATATATATATATATATCAGCAAACATAGCCTGAAGATTGCGTTTTAGCATGAAACAGACCATCACTGCTGTGTGTTGGGACCACTTTTAAATTTGCATACACTCTGTCTTTGATATTAGTCGTTTTACCCATAAATATACCACGTCATAAAACTACATATTTATCACACACACACACACACACACACACACACATATATATATATATATATATATATATATATATATATATATATATATATATAGCGAGAGAGACAGAGAGAGAGAGAGAGAGAGTTTACTTTTTTGGTAACGAATAGCAGAAAATCCATGATGAATCGAAAATTAAAAGGACTGTGAGCCTGAAGATGACTGTAGAATGAATCCACTGAAAATTTGAAATGAAAATAACAAATCGAATTTGACCAAAAGTCCGGTAAATACTTAGCATATTAATATCTGATCTCAAAATTACAGAAGAACATTCTCTCCTATTCAAAATACCGGCAGAGTTAAGGAAGGCCGTACTAAAGGTTCTTTCCGGATCGGAGATATTTGTTATCATATTAACCATGTTAACATTCGTCAATGTTTTCACCATCCATCTGGCTTATACAAGTTCAATACTTGTAAAATCCACAAAGATCTCTGGGTGGAAATGATTATTAATAGCTTATTTATATAACCAATTCAGACCAGATATATG
>OZ038481.1:3122558-3170058 GCA_964036315.1 Acanthosepion esculentum
AAACAGGATAGATAAAATTACAATAAATGCCGGTAATAAAATGAGAAAATGAAGCAAATAATCGTTGAAAGAATCATCATGAATGGGTGGAAGAGCTGATCTATTGGGAACTGTGCAAGCGACTGCAGTTAGACTAAACTGACTGATGATAAATGTAGAGAGCAGAAACAGTTGCAGATAAAAGATAATATCCGCTGGGTCATCGAGATGCAAACAGATCGTCCAATCCAGATGAGCGGATCCAGTTTTCGCCAACAAAAAGAAGAAAACTTGCTAAACAGCAAATTTCTCACAACGAAATCTGGAAGAAAGTGAAAAGAAAAGTAGTTCGACCCTTCCTGAGAATAAAGGAGTGACAGTCGTACCAGTTGTTATCGGAACACTGGGAATTGTTCCAAAGGGCCTATGAAATAAAACCGAAATAGTCCCAAATAGCTTAAGAAAAAAGACTGAATGAACTGGAAATCAGAGGAAGAGTAAGGACCATTTAAATGGCGGCATTGTTGAAAACAGCTAGCATACTGAGGAGGGTGCTGCAGTACTGAAGAGATTTACTAGTTGGAAACCACTTGTTACTACTGATATGAACAGTCGGAAAATAAGGATATAATTATTATTATTACTAAAAAAAGAGGAATGAAATGAAGAGTCAATCTCAAGTTTAAAAGGAAAATCTTTTACATCAAGTATACGTGTTAATATGTACTACGAATTCGAGATTGTTACATTCACTTACATGTCAAGACGTTTGAGAAATGTATGAAGCCATCTAATGCCCCAGCTATGGGTTAAATAGTATAATTTGTATCTGGAAAAATAATTGTTATTACCAATATTCACTGACAAAAAAGAATTATTCCTCCAATCCAAAATAGGTTTCGGTTTGAAATGACGGACAAAGGGTTGATAAACCGTAAAAAAGCGACATATGTGTGATGTGAAGAAACATTGAAATAATTAATCATGTCAACTGTGTTTCATTCATTGATTACCGAGAAGCACTGGACATTTTAATAACTTTAAAAACATTTTTCCGTGCATTTGATAATAGACGGAATTACTGAGGAGAAAGAAAGATATATCTGTTGAGGAGGAAACCTTTCTTGGTATGTACATAAGTGTATAACACACACACACACACACATACACAGAGAAAGAGAGTGAGAGAGAGAGAGAGAGAGTGAGAGAGAGAGAGATGAACAGCAGTAGACAGGTTTAGATAGATATGAAATAAAATAAATACGTAAAACAATACGGAAAACCACTTTGACATATTTCGCCGATGAACCGGCGTCATCAGAAAAAATACTTTTATTTCAACAAAATCCACATTAAGGGAAAAACATATAGATAGATTTAAGAACGCATAATAATAATAGTTGGCCATTCGTATTCGAGGATATCCGTCTACTAGGGCAGCTATTCAATCCCTACTGCAGACGCCGCTCCGGCATATTTGTGTTTGCTCAACACCCACACATCCCACCTGGGGTTTATACTGCAACTATGCTGAGCAGATCTTAGTTACAGTTTCTGGGAGAGGGCATGCTATCTAGCGTGATCAACAATTTGAACAAAACCAGCACACTGAAACCCTCGGTCACGATGACTTGTGGCTTTGTGCTAGCACAGCTATCGACCGCCCTCAAGTTTTCCGTCTACTCAATTTCATTCACAGGCAATTTCCAAAGCTGCCGCATGCTGGGATCTACCTCGATAACATAGCTACATACACAGACGCACGCACATTCACACACCCGCGCACACATATATATACATATATGTATATATATATATATATATATATATATATATATATATATATATATATATATATATATATATATATATATATATTTACGCATACACACATACTATCTATATTATTTTCGTATGTCTTTCATTTTATGCATATATATATATATATATATTTACGCATACACACATACTATATATATATATATATATATATATATATATATATATATATATATATATATATATGCATAAAATGAAAGACATACGAAAAGAATGAAAGGGCCTGATGTGTCAATGTACTCACTAACCAAAAAGATGCACACGTTATTCAAGTTACGCATGGTCCATACACCTTTTTTTCCACGATGACGTGTGAATACTGAGAAAGATTCCAAAGCAGGACAGATTGTCCAAAAAGAACAGAGAAATTCTGTAAATTGTTTGAAGAACTGAAATCGGGTTAAACAAAAATACATTCTATAAATGAAAATAAATGAAGAAATTTTTCGCAAAATAACCGTTGAATATTCGAGGAAGTTTTGATAGTGCCGGCAACTGTAAAAGTTGGTGAATTTTGAAAAGACTTCATCGTTCTTCTTATCATTCATTCTTCAGCGGCAACTACAAGACATCTGCCGTGAACATGAAATAATAACGACAAATCTTAAAACACCGCGCAATGCACTGGAGTTATGTGGAGACTTGCTGTCAATTGATACCCAGCGAATGTCAGTAAATACTGCATTGTTCTGGAAATGCAACAATAATAATAATAATAATAATAATAATAATAATAATAATAATAATAATAATAATAATGTGCAAAATCATGGGAACTCTACGAAATCCGCATTTTTCTATATACCACGGCTTCATTTGTGTGTCATGCTGCCCCCTCACTCAATATAATAATAATAATAATAATAATAATAATAATAGTTATTATTATTATTGATGCCCCCAAAGAGAGTTGAGAGGTCATGTGGTGCAAATCTTAGCTACCCAATATATTAATAATGATTCACAACTTCGAGTAAGTAGTGAACCATGAAGATGACAGTTATGTCAGTCGTTATAGGAGCACTGGTAATAGTTCCGAAGTGCTCTGGGAAAAGAAAACAGAACTGAAAATTAGAGAAAGAATTGGGTCCTTCATGATAAAGATATTGCTGGAATATTGCTGAGACTTGTTGCCACTTAATCTCTAGCATAGACCACCAGTTAATTCTCTAGCAGGAACACGCGATAATAATAATAATAATAATAATAATAATAATAATAATAATAATAATATTAAGTCCATAATTAATGATGAGTATTGCTGTCACTTGATCTTCAACAACTAGCGGATATAAATCTGGTGCGGTTAATAATGAAAATCGAGGGAAAACGAGAGAAAGTTACAATTTTTGGTGCAACATTTTAGAAATCAAACAAAAGATAAAAAAAAGCTCTAACGAAAAAAAAAAAAAGAAAAAAGAATTTGTATACACACGCACGCAAACACATACCAAGATAAAAATCATTCTCACCTGCAATATTTTCGTCCTGTTTGTTTTCTATAGTTTACGTAAATTCCTTGTCTTGTTACTCCATAAAAGAAATCGAAGATGGTAATTCCTTTGTGAAATAATTATACAATCCTTTTTTCTGTGAGGCTTGTATCTTAATTCCTTTACACATACACATACGCATCCAACACGTATATATAAAGATGCATATGTGTGTCTTAAGTGTGTATACAAGATCTTCCTGACTCTTTTTTGTCACGAATCATAAAAAAACAAAACAGAAAATAAAAATAATGTTAATTAAAGTAAACTATTCAAAATTGGTCGCCGATGCTAACAACGGATTTTTTTTTACCCATTTTCCTCCTGATTTTTTGTAGGTTGTCTTGTCTGAGTAATTTTTTCTCCTTTTTGTAAATTATTAAGGGTCGCTTTTCAAAGCTCGTTGAACCTGATGCTTCGTCAAGTAAAAATCCTAATTTAATATACAAGAAAATGTAGGAATCAGTTAAAAAAAAAACTCAACAGAATGTCATGGCCAGATGAATGCTCAGCATATGTAAACAGTGCATCTCGAGTCTCGAGTCTCTCTGCATTCATGAAACTCAAAGCGCTCGCTGGCGCAGTGATAACGGTGAAAGAGGCTTGCATTAATTTGTTCTGTACGTCAGAGCGAGCGAGCGAACGCGCGTACGCGAGAGAGAAAGAGAGAGAGAGAGAGACTTTCTTTCTATTATTTTATTATTAGTCGAGCTTACAACTGACTGAGTGCGCGCAGGAGTTTCTACAAGCAGGAGGGAGAATAGCAAAACTTACGAGGAAAGGTAGGGGAAAAGCAAACGAAAAAACAGAGAGAAGTTGGGCTCTTCTTTTCACAAAGAAAGTGATCTTTGGATTGAGAGTAACTTTGAAACAAATCTCCCATTTTTTTTTTTTTTTTTTGGTTCTGAAACTTTCTTGTTCGTCTAATCATGTATCCGAGTCCGGGCGTGTTCACTTCTTTCATAAAAGAAAAAAAACCACACACAAGCACAGACTCTTAGCGTAACTTCTTCAACACAGACCAGTAGTGTCTATCGTAACTGAACAATCACTCTTTTCATTTTAATTTTACCGTTGACGAAAAATGTGTAAAGTTAACATTTAATATGGCTGTTTGTTTATATGTTTTATTCGGGACTGGTTGATGAAGAATAAATTAATTTTATTTCGTAAAGTAGCCAATGTTTAGCAACTTTTTTCATTTTAAAATTAAACAAAAGCAGACGAAATGATCCCTAAAGAGGATACATTTCAATGAAACCCTGAAAATAATGTCTTGAAAATATTTAAAGAAAATTTTTTTTGCGAAAAAGTGAACATAAAAATTATATAAAAACTTCTTTCGGTCTCCCCACGCCTCCCGCGCCTCCCACGTCTTGTGATAGCGCGCTGGTGAGTGCGCGAAGGCATGTAAGCAAAGTTGCAATATAGTCGAAGTGAGGACGGGACAGGGCCGTCAAGGCTGGGTTAGGATTAGCGTGTCAAGAAGTAGTGGTTAGTGGCGAAAGTTAATGACAGTGAAAAAAAGGAATGACAGACATAGTCAAACATTTAGATAGATAGATAGACAGATAAATAGATAGATAGATATGAACAGACCGAGATAGATAGATAGATAGATAAATAGATAGATAGATAAATAGATAGATAGATATGAACAGACCGAGATAGATAGATAGATAGATAGATATGAACAGACCGAGATAGATAGATAGATAGATATGAACAGACCGAGATAGATAGATAGATAGATAGATAGATAGATAGATAAATAGATAGATAGATAGATAAATAGATAGATAGATATGAACAGACCGAGATAGATAGATAGATAGATAGATAGATATGAACAGACCGAGATAGATAGATAGATAGATAGATATGAACAGACCGAGATAGATAGATAGATAGATAGATAGATAGATAGATAGATATGAACAGACCGAGATAGATAGATAGATAGATATGAACAAACTGAATATATAGATAGATATGAACAAACCTGTAGGTAGGTAGGTAGATAGATAGATATATAGATAGATATGAACGGAATAGATAGATAGATAGATAGATAGATATAAACTGAATAGATAGATAGATCTCGTGTCTGGCTTGTAAATGAATGTATTAATAAGCCTGGAAGTATTCCATCTGCAATTGTGAACCTATTAATTTGGGTTAAAAACAATAAAGCAAGTAGTGAGTGGGAGAGAGAGGGAGGGAGAGAGAGAGAAAGAGTGTGTGTGTGTGTGTTAAGGCATAGGTAGGCGAGTGAAATTATTCACACGTTTTTAGTTGCACACCCGCAAACACTGGAAGCTGAAATAACAATTACAATAGCCTCAATTATGACCGTGATGTAGTTTGATTCCAAGTTTGGGGCAGAAAGCAAGGCCCAGTTAGGATGGAGTGGGGTGTGGCGGAAACAAGAGGCCGTGAAGTTAGACTTGAAAAAACATTTCGTCTCTTTCTTTCAACAAGTAGAGTGCCTAAGAAAACTAGCTTCGTTTCCTTTACGCACAACATCACGTTCTTTTTTCTTTCCGTCCTCTCTCTATCACAGGCTCTCCATACCTACCTGTCATTCTATCTCTTTGTCTCTCTCGCTTTTTGTTTATTAGAGTCTTTTCCTATCTATCTATCTATCTATCTATCTATCTATCTATCTATCTATCTATCTATCTCAGTAGTGAAGTGAATCGACGTTCGCTTCGAAAAGAGAAAAAACAAATGAAATTGGCTTCACCAACGTGTGTTCACCAATAGCAACTGCTAGACACCGCTTTCGTCGTCTGTTCCAAAGTTTTCTCTTCCCTTCTTCCGTTGAGACTCTTTTTTTTCAAGTCGCAACTTTACATGTCAATTTACACTTGCATTATTTTTTTCATAATTTGTTTTATTCGTCACAACTTCGTTTTCTTTTATTGACAAATTGTATCCACCTGCACAAAACTTCCTTTCCTTCTCATTTGTGCATAAAGTTAATTCTTTAAGAAGCTTACGTAAGTCTGACATACCACAAGTTGCTTATAAATCCGTCTTGTTCTTTACATATATCAATTTCAATGTAAGTCTTTGAGCTACATTTAATTTTTTTAATTAAAATCTTAGTGATTTCCCAAGTCTTCCTGAGTTTCATATACATGTTTTTATTTATTTATTTATTTATGTTTCATTTAATTATCCCGTAGGGCCGTAAGGGCACCTTGTAAACTGCAGCTGCAATAGAAGTGGTGTTTCTTGGGCAAGATAGCCTGACGGAACCCACCGATCTCCAGGACGGTTTGAAATTCAGAGCTTTTCCTTGTTCTAGACCGGTTGCCATTCAAGGCTATAGAACCCAGTCTCTCCTGCTATTTTCCATGGTTGGAGGAAGGGGAAGAAGAAGAGGATTCATACCTTTCCCAAGGGTATTACCACGTAAGTGAATGTAATGGATTCGACTGGAATTCGAACTCGGCTCTCCGCTATTCATTACTTCACCGTGTTTCCCATATATAAGCTTACAGATTGCTTACCCCAACGAGTGTTCAAAAGTATTCACCATCCAAGTATTGTCCAGATTCAATACTGCTTAACCTGTGATTAGATAAGAACAGGTGCTTTTCGTGTACACTGTACATAACTTAACCCCAAAACTCGCTCATCTCACTGTTGCAACTGTTAATAATTCTAATTTACAAAGGCGAAATAAGAAGTCAGGCCATGGGCGCAAATGAATAAAATATGCTCGATCCCTAAAAGGCCGTCCTTCAGGTAATACATTTCCAGGCTTGGGCGCTTGAGGCGTCCCCAAAAGGGGAAATGTCGAAGAGGCTTGAGCAATGTTTTTCCCCAATCCACTTTACGCGTGGGCTCCCAATCCACTGTAAACTCGATTCTTTCCGCCCCTGTAGACGTGCGGTTAAATATATACGTAAATTTAAACTTATTGAAATACGCATATCTTACAGTATTTCTGATTTTATACACCTGCCGCAAGGTACTATTGAATTTTAAAACTAGCATATTACCCGTCAAAAATAAACAGATCTGCAATTTTACATCTGAATAGAGTATGTGTTTACATTATCAAGTAACAAGGTGTCACTCCCAACGCTCTGCTTTTGAATCAGTTTAGTGTCTGTCGTCTTTTCCTCTTAAATTATGAGGGATGCCTGGTGCCGGGGATTTCAACACTATAGCAGTTCCTCCATCAATGCACTAAAGAGGGTGGGTGAGGGTTGGTGGATACCAACACCAGTGTGCCAGGGATCGCGGGAACTGGGGAATTATGGGCACCTCACATTAAAAAGGACCTTGTTGAATTTAGCGGAAATTAAAATTGCAATTTCACGCTTACTCGCGTGGACCAAAATAGGACGTATATAGAATACCACGAAGCCAATCAAAATCGCAAGACCCCTTCTTCCTCCCTCCGGACTTTGGTCATGAGGCACGTCTCTTTTCTCGTCGTTTCATCGTTGTAGATAGCCAGTCAGTTATGTGCCATGCGTGATACACGCTTAGGCGATCATGTATCTTTCGATACATGACTGACGAGGCAGTTTTTTTCCCGCATTTTTTTCTGCGGTAGACCAGTTGCCACCCAAGGCTATAAAACCCGGTTTGTCCTACTATTTACCCATAGCTGGGTTAGGAGAAGAGGATTAATACCTTTTCCAAGGGTATTAGCATGTAAGTGAATGTAATAGATTCGACTGGAATTCGAACTCGGCTCTCCGATTCCTCAATCCGAGCCACAATCCATTACTCTTCCATGCCTCCTAATAAGCACACATAATCATAAGAAAGAAAGAAGAGATGGATTCATACCTTTCCCAAGGGTATTAGCACGTAAGTGAATGTAATGGATTCAACTGGAATTCGAACTCGGCTCTCCGATTCCTTAATCCGTTCCACTATCCATTACTCCACCGTAATGAAGCTCTCACAAAAAGAATACATTTCATCGTCCTAAAAATGACTCACACAATTGTACATTTCAAGTACGGGCATTTTATATACCACATGTAGATGTATACATTATTTGTTTGTTTTCTATGTATGTCACACTAAGTGGTTCAGTCTTATTTACTGGTTGTATCCGGTTTCGCATGATTTGTCTTTCTTTCCAAATCTGCTTTTTACGACTGCAGGGATTAATGGAGGTGGCTGACAATAACACCCTTCGTTATGCCGCCTGAACATATCTCTTAGAGTGTTGTTTAGGGATTTACCTTTAAAAGCTTCTGCTAAGAAAAAGTTTGTACCTGCAACAATCTCATGTCAGATATTTCCAACCGTGGGGAGGTGAGTAAGTACAGGATCAGTATAGTATCTGTGTTTTGTGAAATGCCGTACACACAAAAATGTATGTGTGACTATTTTCATAACTTTTGAGTTTTGTAAATATTTATTTCGAAGAAATCTTTTAGCCTTACGTGACACTGATAAATTTCTCTGAATTTATTTACCTATTGAATTATAATCTACGAAGTTACAAGTGCGTGGTGTCTCGTCGAGAAGACTCCTTTTCAAATGTCTTTTATTTGCAATATTTTCTTAGTAGATAAAAAAAGCTTCAATCTAAAATTCTTCTCAAATAATGTTGTTATAAAAAGGGATTTTCTTCGTATTTTCTCAGTCCAGTGGTAGTGTTTAATCTCGCGTATCGTATTCTACCCATTTCCTGACTGCTTAGACACTTATATAGCCTCTGTGCCTTAGCTAAGCTAAGTAGGCAGTTATTTACATATCACTACAATTGTATTCTACAATTTCTATTCTTGTAAAATTATGCTTGTTTTTTCTTCTTTATTATTATTATTATTATTATTATTATTATTATTATTATTATTATTATTATTATTATCAGACATTGAACTATTGGATTTAAGAATATACTAATCGCAAAGAGTATTAATAAGACGGGACACGGGAATTATAGAGTTTAATCTTATGTGTATCTCTGTGAAATTTATGTCATCATCATCATCATCGGTTCCTTCGTCGATTGCTTCAATCGTCGGCTTGTTGGGAGGGTACCCGAGGGCAGAAGAAACAGGCTTTGATTCTTCTGCCTAAATGATCCTTTCAGTGGGCTTTCAGATAGATTGGCGTCACCCATCTCCTCTCCAAGCACTCGAATGACAGCCGAAGACCGTGGAATATGGTGTGGATCG
This sequence comes from Acanthosepion esculentum, assembly GCA_964036315.1. Classification (NCBI taxonomy): domain Eukaryota; kingdom Metazoa; phylum Mollusca; class Cephalopoda; order Sepiida; family Sepiidae; genus Acanthosepion; species Acanthosepion esculentum. The sequence goes on from OZ038481.1 coordinate 3,132,034, forward strand.
CCATCTTCTAGGTCATTCGCCACCCAAGGCTATAGGACCCGGTCTGTCTCACAGACGGTGCCCAACAGATCCTACGATACTATGCACTCGACAAAATCCAAAACAATCAACGCGCATGCGCGAAATTAAGATATAAGATAGTGACAATTTACTCATCGCACCCTGTATATTAATATCATTAGAATATATCATTGTATTGAGCTTGTTCCTCACTTGGTTTTTCTATACTGGTGGCCCTTGTGCGAGACTCTATGCCTATGATGAATTTATTTTTATTTCATACGTTAAGTGTTGTACATGCTTTAAGCTGTTCCACTCCTTTTTATACAAGTCAGGATTCATTTAAGAAAATAAATAGAAACTTTATCTTGACTCATATAACAAATGTACTTTCTATGAGACAGTTAACAGCACCTCCACCTACCTACATCTTTTGGTACAATGTAAACAAATTTGCCAAAATTTTGACACACAAGCAGCTGGAATTGAAAATTCGTTCAACGAATTTATGAAATAATTTTTAGTCAATTACTAGTTTAGTGAGACGCCAAACATATTAGAAAATAATCTTCGTAAGCCCAATGGTCCTATGTAGGCCTATTTTAAATGGCAAATAAATTATTGTTTCGAAAATTCGTTTTAAGCAACTTCGCATTTATGAAAGATCTACGTTAGTACAGATTTGTCCACTATCCGATCGAGCGTCAAACGAAGAAAGATTTACTATTAAGTTATATATATAAAAAAAAAAACAAACAAACATATTGTGAGCATTCCAACCCCAAACATCTATGTCTGATTTTTCCGAGTCGAAGTGTTGTCGTCTGTTGTAGTTTGAAATAAAGCAGTATATTCCGTTCATTCATTTCTTTGTGATCACTCGGAACATCTTCCCGAAACCCATTCACTTTTTAAAATAAATAGAAATACAGTGTAACCCGGATATAAGAGACCCGGATATAAGATAAACCCGGATATAAGAGAGATTTTATGTGGTACCAAATTAGAGGCTGTGTTAATGTATATATAATAGACCAAACCCGGATATAAGAGAAACCTGGATATAAGAGACTTCTTCTCCAGTCCCCGACAACTCTCTTATATCCGGGTTACACTGTAGTATTTCTGCAATCATTAAAATTAATGTTAATTATAGCGAACTCGGAAAGAGAAATGGGTGAGACAAGTTCGAAATCCGATCGAGTTTATTGAGTTCACTCTCGAACTAATACCGTAATGACTTCATTTCGTTTCTTCTCCTCACATCTATGAGTTAAATAACAGGACTGACTAAGCTGCCTTTCACTCTAAGAGGAGTAGGAGTAAGAGGAGTGGGAGGAAAAGGACGAGGGGGATTGGCGCAGGGGAGTGGGAGGAGGGAGGAGGAGGGGTTTGGAGGGGGGAAGGAGAGGGTGGAGGAAATCTCTCATCTTTATTCAAAACCGTCCTGAATAGGGATAAGCTACGTCAGACTATTTTTTTCACTAGACACAGCAAATTGGGGGGGGGGAGAGGAGCTGAATTCATACCGTCCTCGGGGTTAATTGCGCGAAAGTGAATACAACGAACTTGATCAGAATTCGAGCTCGGCTTTTCGGGTTGCTAAGCGTTACTCGGACTGCCGGTTTGTAGAGTTACAAATAGAGTTACAACCCTTAAGAGAATGACCTGAAAAAAAAAGTGTTTATTTACCGAGCACGTGCAGAATGCGGCTGCAAGTATGTGGCACGCAGTGTGGATCAGATTCACAACTGATTTAATCGTCGAGTAGATGAGCTTTGCAAATCAATAGCCAAATGGCGAGGTGCCGTCCTATGAGGTGGCACCTGCTTTGTTTCTCATATTCTGTCACGGAGGACGCTGAAGAGGACCAAGCACATTGCCAAATTGGCACGGCAGATAAGCTTGTTAACGATCGCGCTACGGAAGGCGCCCTACGTGAAAGTACGACGTGTACATAAGAGAGGGAGGTAGAGGTAGAGAGAGAGGTAGAGAGAGAGAGAGAGGTAGAGAGAGAGAGAGAGAGAGAGAGAGAGCGTTTTAATCGAGCTCTAACAAATCTACATGAAGGAGGCGTGATTAGATTTTCGCTTGTGCGAACGCACTCTCCCTTATTTCATGTGTGTCCGTGTGTGCGTTTGGCAGTTAACAGACACCTTACCATAAAGTAATTCCAAGCTAAGTAGCAACGAGAATTCTGGTTTGTGATAAAACCAGCTTCATCTGTCGCATTGTTGTCAAAAAAATATTGCCATTACCTTGCATAATATCATATCGATAGCTACAATTCTTCGCCGTGTAAATAAAGCTACAGGAACGCAACAGACATTCACCCGTGAAACGATTGTTGCCACATCTGGGCTGATTCTTCTGCTATATATCTCCAGATTGTCGAAGAAATCCAAAGAAAGGTCTGTAATGTTATTGGTCCTGACCTGGCATCTCGACTCCATTCACTTTCTCTCCGCCGTGACGTTGCTTCCCTCTGTCTTTTCTAAAATATAATTTTCATGGCAATTGTTCTAATGAGTTCTCCTGCCAAGCTATGGCTAAAATCCTATCACTTGTGTATGGAAGAATTATTGTTTTCATGTTAATGCAATATTCACTTGCAAAAAAACAAAACAAAAAAAAAACAAAGAAACAAAAAGAAATATTTATACAATTCAAAATATGGTTAGGCTTTGTATAAGCAAACATATTGATAACCACTTAACCATGCAATATATATATATACATATATATATATTTATATATATAATCAATTTGTAATAGGTAGGGATAATTCCAAGGATGACATTGATCAAAAGAGAGCTCAATGTAAGTTACAGAGCAATATAATAAGCAAAGACTATCCTTACAAATTCATCACGGTTATAATTTATTTCATGAAGATTTTTTTGTTCATCTCTTCAGATCGAAAGGGTTTATAGAAATGAAGTCAATTATTTTTCTTTTTTCCTTATTTTATTATAATTTTTTTCCTTTTCCTTTTCCTTTGTCTGGGTGGATTGACTCCATTTCTAAAAACTTTCGGTTTGAAAAGATGGATATAAAAATATTCATGAAATAAATTATAATCGAGATGGATTGTTAAGGTTTTTCTTGACTTCTTCTTCTTCTTCTTCTTCTTCTTCTTCTTCTTCTTCTTCTTCTTCTAATAATAATAATAATAATAATAATAATAATAATATATATATATATATATATATATATATATATATATATATATATATATATATATATTCGACCTCGTCTCTCCGATTCCTACAATTCCTAATTCCGAGCCGCTATTCGCCACGCCACCGTGTCTCCTTGAATCCATTACATTCACTTACGTGCTAATAGCCTTGCGACAGGCATTAATCCTCATCTTCTCCCTACAGCTATGGGTAAATATCAGATCAGACTGGGTTCTATAGCCTTGGATGGTAACTGATCTAGGGGAATTCAAAATTCTGAATTCAAAACTTGTTTGGGAAACTTGTGGCCTGTAGTGCACCAGGTCTCTGTATTCGGCCCTTCACAAAGTGTGGTTGGTTTTACATAAAATCTTTACCATTATGATCAAGTCATATGTGCTGGTGTCTGCGCTGTATATGTATATATATTATCAAACAACATTAAAAATAGTTGCAAATAACTGCATTCGGTCCACAATTATTTCTACTCAATAGCCCCTAAAATAATTTCAAACATATACGTCACCGCCCATCCAATAACCGTTAAGATAATACTATAGATCTTGCTAATCCATAATGCACCATTAATCAACATATATAAACAGTCAATCCAAAGCAAAACACATGGCCTGAAGATTGCCTTCACGCATGAAACATACTGTTGCCGATCGGTGTTGATCTCAGTTTCAACTTTTATATTTACATACGCCCTATCACTGATATTGAGAAGTTTTACCCATAAATATAGCATACCTTAATGCTATATGCTATATTTATGGATAAAATATCTCAATATCAGTTATAGGGCATATATATATATATATATATATATATATATATATATATATATATATATATATATATATATACAGAGTGCGATGCGTAAATTGGTGCCATTTCATATCCTTAATTTCACGCATGGGCGTTGTTTGTTTCTGATTTTTTTCGACTGCAGAGTTTACATGGGGGTGTTAGTTGGGCTCTGTCTGTGAGATAGTGAGCATCATTAACGAAAATTACTCCGACAGAAATTTAGAAACAGCATACTGTACTGTTTGGCATTCGCACCGGAAACTCCAATACGAACATTTCATGATGTTTGGGTATCAATCTGAGGATTGTGCTGTGTCCCCAAACGATGTACCGTGAGATGAAAACCAAATGTCTTTTCAACACCATGGTGTTTGGAGTGATGACTAATGATGGCCTCGTTATGTTCCCATTCATCTTCCCACCGGTCCTCAGACGCAACGCGCAGTCCTACATCAAGTGCATTGAGGAGGTTGTGCTGCCCTTGAAATCGCCTGAGAATATTAAAAATATCTAAAAAATGAGCTAAATATTGATGCCGATACTTAGGATTGAACGTACGACCTTCAGAAGTTCTCACCTGTATCATCTTTTTCAAGCGTGCTACAACGATTTGGAGTGATGACCGTTTAATCTGCTACGAGCAAAAACATCATTCCTTTCTTTGCCTTCTCAAATATTTATTAAGTCTCGACTGTCACAAAACTTGTTGGTTACGCAATAAATATGGAATTCCCAAAAGTTGCAATGGGGTTTATCAAATATTGATTGCCAGCACGATGTCAATTGGTACAAAGTTACCAGTATTGAACACCAAGTAAGAATCGAATTTATAGAAATAATGAATGAGGCACTTAATATCCCCTACAACACGATCTCAGAATGTAGGCGATCATGGCTCTCCACTGTTTCTTTTATTTTATTAATTATGAATTGACTTCAAGTAGAGTGATATCCTGTTACCTTCTCGGTCATTTCGAATTTAGACTTGTCTTTCTCCGTTCAGCTCTCAAGTTCTTCAAAATGAAAAGTCACAGTCTGCCTTAGTTGGAAATGGTAAGAATAGGTAGTTTTATGACTTTCACTGGAGCATTAATATAAAAGTGACTTAATTTCTTTTTCTTCTTCTTTGTACAGTGTCCTTTCAGGAAATGGGCGATCATGGCTCTCCACAATTTCCTATCTTTCGTAACTTTGAACAATACCTACTATCCCTCCCATTCCACGTTCTGCCATCCATTTACACAAGCTTGTTATATAGATTAATCGCTGTTTTTATCTGTCCCTCTTGCCGTCAATTCGTCATGTGAGTATCATATTCTCCAAGCACTCTGTCCTCATTATGTGTTCAAGAAATCAGAAAATAAAACATACTACAGTAGGAATAATTAACGAGATTAACTTGTTATTTCACAGCCCTATCTCAATTAATTCAGGTATGTTTATATTCGTTAATCATTACTTGGAGTTTTTTTTTAATACCAAATACAAGGTCCAAGTGTGTAATGTTGTACTGGAGTCCCCCATCATTATATCGACGAATGAGGGTCAAGCAACTCAGTTCCTAGGAACCGACAGCCAGACACCTGTACATATGATTTGATTATAGTGGTGAAGGCATTGTGCAGAACCAACCACACTTTTTGAAGAATACAGAGACCAAAAGACCCTCCGCAGGATTTGAATTCAGAGTTGTCCAAGGCTATAGAACCCAGTCTGTCCTGATATTTCCCCATATCTTGGGGGAGAGGAAGAAGATTCATACCTTTATTAGCAGTGAATGTAATGGATTCGACTGGAATTCGAACTTGGCTCAATCTGGACCGCTATCCATTTCTCCAACGTACCTCCTGAAGTGTTGTATGAACGTAATAAAACGCAAGCCGTGAAGTTAACAGATAAAAGATAAGAGTAGAGCCTGTTCCACAAAGCAGCAGTTGTTGGAATAAGCTGTCCAAATGGAACTTCCTGCTTACTAATCAAATACGAAAGAAATGGAGATGATTCACCCTTGTATACGTGACATGGAGGGGCTTAGCTGAAAAGAGAATTGTAAGGAATGGAACTCGTCAGGAGACATGCAAATTGTGATAGAGTAGCGAGAGGCTCGCAACGTTTCGTTTGTGGAAAAGGAGTGGAAATAGTTCAAGAGCCCCAATGCCGTGTGGACACTTCTTAACTCTATCAAGACAACTAAGTGAGGACTGGACAGCCCAGATATGGCAGCCCCAGCTCAGATAGGGGAGCCCCAGCCCAGATAGGGCAGCTGTGCTTTTCTTATGACAATTTAAGAACGTTTTAAATATTTCAAGCCAATGTTTATGCAAACGATGAAGAAAAGCAGCCATGGAAAAAGCAGATGTGCAATTAGTGAAAGAATATGAAAAAAAAAGATTAAATTAAAGAAATTAAATCACTTGTTTACTGAGTCGATCAGTTAAAACCATGAGAAAGACATTGGTTAGAAGAAAGAAATGCTATTTTAAAGAAATTCGTACGAGTTAAGCTCGATGGTTTACAAAGTTTATGAATCGTGGATATTTAAAACTCTTAGTTTGGGCGAAGAGACAGCAAGCCTCTTTCACGAAACAGCGAGCTTGATCCTCACGGGCGCCCTTGCTTAGTTTGGCTTTATGGTAGTTCATCTAGCTGCGCATAGAATGGGTTACATTTGGGATAATCAATGCCAGGTGGATATATAACCACCGAGTCAAGAAATACGACGGATTGAGTCTCTTAGATCCTCGCGAGAATCTAAGATCTATTCGGTAACTCGTCTAAGAAGCTCAGCATACTTATTACAAATGCACCATTCCTAGGGACGTATGCTAAAACTAATATTTACTTAGTAAATAAAAATATAAAAAATAAAATAAATATTAAAAAATACAAATAAAAATATCACTACAAATTATTTCCACAAGTGTTCTCATATTTATTATTTCGATCTCTACTGTAGTATATAACTCGCCCCAAACGATGCCAAAACAGACTTTGCATTCAGTCCATCAGAGACGCCGGGTGCATCAGCAAGTTGACCTGAAAGCTGATTTCCTAGCTACCGCTCTAGGAATGGTGCAATAGTAATGAGTCATGTAAACAGGTGATACATCTAAATCTATGTTCGAAGAGAAGCCCAACGCCACCCGCCGATTGATCAGCTTGAGATCAGACGAACGTGAAAAAACTTCCGACAGACCAACAACTCTTTGCACAGGTGAAAAACATGGAGAGAAATAAAAGAAAAAAAGGAATAGAAAAAAAGAAGAAACATAGGAATAGGAAGACAGTGTTCGGCCAAAATCGTCCAGGTGAGGAAGGAGCTCCTATTTAGAAGATCTGCCTTCAAAAAGTGAAAGTTTCTCGGACATTCAGGCTGGTAAATGTTGTTTAATACTTAAAATACTTGTATCTATAAAAAGAATGTATAAACATAAAAGAAATGTCTTAAAAAATAATTTTCGGACTTTGTCCATTTCATAATATATATATATATATATATATATATCATCGCGTCTTTTGAATTTAAAAGGAATTTAACGTTTTTAGTTTGTAAAAAAGTAGCAACATGATTACGCTACAAGATAATTGGCAAATGTTTGTTTAAAAAAAAAAAAAAAAAAAAAAAAAAAAAATTTTGACTAAAATATTGACCCTGAAGATGAACAATGATGTTCGAAAGCGCTAGGTCATCGTATGGAAAATACATATTTCGGAACTATTTTCAAATAAAAAGTCTCATTAGAGAATATGAGAAAATTCAAAAGAAAATATGTAAGACTATGTTGTCTTTAACATTCAACACTACATGTTTGAAAGAAAAGTTGCTGCCAAATTACACATATATATATATATATATGTGTATATTGTTCAAGTAATTTCAAGGGAAAGTTTATATTTGGTGAAAGCCAGAAATCCATAGCATTGTACCAGAATTAACTAAGTCTAGTATATAACCATAAAAGATGACAATATGTGTGTGTTTCCGATGGAGAAAAGCTTAAATTTAATAAACACGCTAAATCGGTTTAAAATATAAGAATCGTTGCTAAATCGGCTTAAAATATATGAGGCGTTTTGATTGGCTTGATTCTGAGGCTGCCGAATGGCCAATAAATTTTGGAGAAGCTACAACCAATGGCCTTACCCTTTACTCGAGATGACGTTCATTTTTTTGCTAGCGTTTTATATTGGCGCGGAAAGTGTTGCCAATAAAAAAATGTAGATTTCTTAAAATTTAAGAAAAATAACGAAATACATACGAATAAGAAATAGAAAGAGAAGAAGAATGGGATAAAAAAGAAAAATAATAAGAGGGAAAGAAGAAAAAAGTAAAAAGAAGAAAAAAGAGAAAAGAAAAAATAATAAGAAGGAAAGAAGAGAAAAGGAAAGATAAGAAAAAGAGAAGAAAAATAATGAGGGAAAGAAGAGAAAAGGAAAGAGAAGAAAAAATAATAAGAAGGAAAAAAGAGAAAAGGAAAAAGAAGAAAAATAGAAAAAAATAATAAGAGGGAAAGAAGAGGAAAGGAAAGAGAAGAAAAATTGAGTAGAATGAAAAAGAGACGAAACAAAATTCAATCAAAGAAGCGAAAAGGAAAAGAAGCTATGGATCTGTACGTAAGCAAGAAGAAAAAGAAACCAAGAATTGTCAGACGAAATAAGAGCAGTGAAAGGATTGGAACTTTTCTTTGTTCTTCATTTCCTTCGTCTGAAGTACATCGTGAAAAAGAAGACCGTATATGAATCGCGTTTCTTTTTCTATCGTCTGCTTTTTCATCAACTCTCTTTCATTATAAATAAATTCTAATTATTCCTTTTCTTTTTCTTTAACGGCTGCCTTCTTTCCTTTCTTCTATACATTTTCATCTTCATCTGCATGTCTTCTAATCTTCAAAAGGATCTTTGCACTGAGTTTCTTTTCTTCTTCACAATTTCCTTTTGCTCATTTTTACCGCCCACTCCAATTAAAGCAATTCACAAACCCGAATGACCAAGACACTTGCTGCTCTCTCTCTCTCTCTCTCTCTCTCTCTCTATATATATATATATATATATATATATATATATATATATATATATATATATATATATATATATATATATATATATATATATATATATATATATATATATATAATCTGATAGTTCTCGTAAATTTACAACGTTCTTTTTCGATAACGGATGCAACGCTTATATTTTTTTAAAAGAATTACGCTGATTTAATGGGCCTTTGCTGTGCTGTATTTGTACATATCGTGGCCGAATGGTTAGAACGTTCGCTTTTTGACCATGAGACCCAGGTTCGAATCTCACCATGGTCGATTTGTCGGGAAGGAGACTGCCTGATGTTATCGGTCTGGAGGGGTCGATTCCAGCGTGCGGCACCTTTGGAAAGTGCCTGAAAACCATACCACGGGTTGACCCAAGCTTTGTCAGTGAACTGGGGTAGATGGAACTCTAGCACGAAGTCACAAGTCATTGGGGCTGAGGGCTTGAGTGTGCTGGCCTCGTTCAAATTGTTAATCACGTTAGATAACACGCTCTTTTTCAGAAACTGTAACTAAGGTATGCTCTGTGGGTGTTGAATAAACTCCAATACGCTTGTGCAAGCGTCTTTGCCCGCCCTAGTAAGACGGTTATCGTCGAGTTCAAGTGGCCAACTATATATATTTGTACACGGAATTTGTATTACGCCCAAACCTAAGGTGTCTGCCTTAGCTAATGATTTTTAAAGGTCATCTATATTGTAGTGAATTCAATACCAAGTATGTGCCGCAAAAATGTAGCCCAGTATTTAGTAAGAGTTAGTAAATTTCTTTATATCAATCTACGAGTGCTACTGGTATCATGTCAGCTGCATAGCTGTGGGTTATCGACAAATAAACCGATTGAGGAGGGTGGTTAGAGACATAGCAGGATAAAAAAAAGCAAAGCCTGTCAAAGGGCGCATGAGCCTTCTTGTAGGATCATCTAGTACAGTAGGGTAGACTGGGCTTTATAGCTATGGATGCACCCGGTGTGATGAAAGGCACGATAACACTGGGCGGATGACCTCCTCGACTGAAGGCGAACGGAATCAAAGGCCACACGTTCGGGACAAAGGCGAGCCTTCAAACTAGGGAACATCGGTCGTGGTTTGACGTGGAGAGGGATGGGTTCCGCCGATTCACAAGGAAAATTCATCAATCAAGATCCGGTCACAGTCTGGACGTAGTGGGATTGTGAACCCCACAATCCTTTCATTGGATCCAGTGTGTACCAAACTTTTTTGTTTTCTCGGGGGTCGCATTTTGGGAATGAAAATTTACTCGCATCACACCATATTTTATGTGATAAAAAGTATATTTAAAAATAAAAATAAACAGAGAAAAGATTAATGGGAGATAACCGCGGATTTAAAGTCAGAACATTGTCATGGATAACTCTCTCCTTCAATTTGCAGACCCTAGTTACTATATTCTTAATACTTGATATAATGCAAAAATATCACAATGGTAAAGAAGCTCAGTAATTCTTTACCACTATTTATACTGGGACTCGTGCATGCAATTACAAGTAATCCATAATAATATATTTTAAATTTTGAAATCATATTATTTTTGAAATATGAAGTTTTTAAACTTTGATTGTCTTTCAATCATTCCCTTTCCCCTGCTATCCTCTCCGGGGTTGCAAATGTGAAGGGAGCGCCGCATCCTTTTGGAACCACCCTAACCTTTGTACTTTGCTGCATACGGTTTTTGAATTCAGAATCGTCCTTCATCTAGAAGAATTGTTAACTAAGACAGAAGCAACACCCAATCTCTCCTACTATTTAACCCATAACTAGACGGAGAATTCAGGGGTTTCCTTCTCCTAGACTGGTTGCCAAACAAGACTGAACACTTTAGCCAATGCTAGAGAGACAAGGTTTTCCTCTGTATGGAGTTGCTAGTCTCATGCCTAACCAGTTTTGAACTCAAAGTTGTCATTCTTCTAAACTGGTTGCCAACCAAGACTGAAGACCACAGTCTATCCAACTATTTAACCCGTATCAAGAGGGGGAAGGTTTTTTGCTGTATGGAGGTGCTAGTCTGATGTTTAACCGATTTTGAATTTAGACAATATTTCTTCTAGACAAGGATGAAGTATCCATACTTAACCCATAGCTGTGGGGAGAAGAGTTTTATACATACCTTTTTCAAGGCTATTTGCGCGTAGGTGAAGGGTCCGTCGTTTTCTCATTCCGAGCTGTTATCCATGCCATCAACTGCACTTCTTACAGCACCTGATATTACCGAGTTGTCACCCATCTAAATACTGACCGGGTTTGACTTTGCTTAACTTCATTAAAGTCTTGTAATTCTCTTTCACTTTCAGTAACCATTGGCGTCTTAGAGGTGTTATCGTCTTGCTTGGGGCGACATTATTGAAAAATATAATTATAACGTTAAATTGTCACATATATTATGGATATCGTATGTTATTATCATTGTAGCATACTTATTGACGATAATGGGTATGTGCCCATTTACATAAATACAGTAGTGAGTACTGTATGTTGGTCTGCAGTTGGAGATTCATTGTGGAATTCACTTGACTCTCTCCTACACACCGCTGGCGAATCTTATATGCGTTGTTCTTGTCCTAAATATTATCGTTCATTACCAACCTTCGTATGATTATTCTATTCATTAACCTTTCCTAGGTTGCAACAATTATCGTACATTATGTCATAGTATGTCGTATTATTATCATATATTATAGATATCATATATTACGGATATCATATTTGCACAGAAGCGCGTAGTTATAAATATTTTTTTCTTTTCTTGCGGAGGTGTAAGGTTGACTGGCAATTCTCATGTTTAAGCAAAAGTCAGTTATTTTATGTTTTTGATTTGTTACTGTAAATGCTAATACAATTTTACGGTGTTCTATTGTTTAAATTGTTTTGTATTCAATTCGACTCTTTTGTCAGCTGATGTAATTAGCACCTGCATGAAATAGGTGGGTGTGATTTTTGAGGACGTTCTCAAATAAGCGTCATAACAACTTTGACTTTTTCACGTATGCTTAAAGAAGGCAATAAAACTGAAACCGAAGTCTATTGACCTGTATAATAGTGTCCTATTTTAATGAGCCTCGGTGTGCGTCTCACTGTTACGGACGAGGACTAAACTGGGTTTTAGATCATTAAAATAATTGCAGGTTTTTTTCTATCATAAAAATATCGCTTTTGAATTTGACAAGCGAAAGTTTTATTCAAGAAAAAAATATTACATTCTGGAAGATGTTAATTTGTTCTCTATTTTAAATACAAATTAATTTGTTTTACACCCACGTTCAACAAAATTCGCACCATGAAAATGAGAGACACACTTAAATATATGCATACAATAACACTTCCTAATCGACTGAAGATATGTTCTGGATGTGCGTATATATATATATATATATATATATATATATATATATATATATATATATATATATATATATATATATATATAGGGATGCCAAAATTCAAGCTACCACCCTACTCAGGTTTTGACTGTTACATCTCTTCAGGCAAAGTGTGCCTTCTGGAATCTGGCTGGATTGCACCTTCTTAAACACAGCAGTTTACAGTCTCTTTTTACAACATATTATTTTATATTGTATTCTAAATTGATATAAAATAAACATTTGCTATCATTTAACTATGGAAGATATAGAAATAATACCGTATATATATATATATATATATATATATATATATATATATATGTATGTATGTTAAGACAATTTTTATAGGTTCTTTTTACAGGTACAAATATTTAATTTTTATACGTTCTTTTTATAGACACAAATATTTAAGTAAATGCTCCGTTTATAATAAACAGTATTAACAACATTTACCGGCCTGAATGCCCGAGAAATTTTCATAGAAAATATTCGTTCTCCGACAGGATTCGAACCAGTATCCTATACGGAACTGTCATTTAGCCTTTAACAGTGAAAAGTTATTTAGAGACTTTCCTAGTCACAGATTATAAACTATTTAACAGTGAAAGGTTATTTAGAGACTTTCATAGGCTCAAAACTTAGGGACCTCGACGTGGTGTAATAGCAAACTTATCTGGCTCGATTGATTGCGATTTAATCGTGAGTTCTATCTTCACTGGGTGTCTCGGAGTGTCTGCCTTGCGATGCATATAAGCTACGCTAATAAAATCATCACATTCTTAAAATATGTACAAGTCTTCCTTTTTTGTTTCTTTTTATTCTGGACTTTTTATGGTTTCGGGTTTAAGAGACATAATTCGATTATAAACACGTGCAATCCACAGGAAAATCTAAAAATAACCCTTATCATGAGGCTGACGATATAAGGTTCTCCGTTCTTCAAAACATTTAATCAAAAATGTTTACGATAAAATACAAGGAACAGCCAGGTGGAAATACGTGGATAGCGTGAAAATCAGTCGCAGAATTTTCACGTAAATTGGTAAGAAATTCGAGCGCAACTTAATGCGCCTGGATGGGCCGAAACCTTCCTGTTGGGTTACTCAGTCGGCAGTGAGACGCGATTGAGTTTGCATGCTGTGGGGCTTTTGCATTTACAATGACCGAGAGATCGGATTCTTCAAATCCCAACCTGCATCATCTTCAAACGGTTTAGATTTGGCACCCTGAAAATCCAGGCTTTTCACAAAGCAAATACAGCGTAACCCGGATATAAGGGAGTTGTCGGGACCGGATACGAATTCTCTTATATCCGGGTTTCTCTTATATCCGGGTTTGGTCTGTTTTGTTTAGGTAAGTATGGCTGTAATTTGGGACCAGAGAAAATCTCCCTTATATCCGAGTTTCTCTTATATCCGGGTCTCTTATATCCGGGTTACACTGTATCGTCATTGAAAGAATGGCGATTTCAGACTGTGGACGAGATCAAAGAGAACACCACAAAAAAAAATTGATATGAAACTCTGCACACTATTTTGAAAAGTTTTCGACATTGGGTTAAGTGTGTGTAATCTCAATGGGAGAAAAACGTAAGTAATTAAGGCGCCACTCACAGACAGGGGCTATTTTTTCAATAATATTAAATAATTGCCTACTTTTCGGGCCGACATCATATTCTAAATGGAGTCACTCTCTTACAATCACCATTTTTGGCGGAGAGTTTCTAACTCTGAACGCAGAAGCCAGAAAACAATGAGGCAATTGTGAACTAGAGGTATTTTAATTTACTGCTCCACTTTGACCAGAACGAATCTGTTTTCATCAATCGGGGTAACTCAGCTCATGCCATATATTTTGTTCAGTAGACCCGTTCAGAATCTGAAAATAGGGCGGGAAAAGAAAAAAGCGACTTAAGTGCAAAATATATTTGATGGACGTAAAATAAATGCCGTAGATATTTATGAACCGCCACAAATTTACTCATAAACACTTACTGTAACTATTTCATTACCTCTAGCGGTTATTTGTCTGACGAAGCAGAAAAAAACTAGCAGTTTTCTAAAGTTATGCATTAAAGACATACCTTAAACAATCGGGTTGAGCATCTTTGGTGTGCTTTTTAGCAAATTGAATGTCTCAACAGAATTTGATGATAGACCCCTTTTTCTGTCAGCGTTTTAGTGGAAAGAAAAAGTTTTTCTTGTAAAGAAATAATGGCGATATACTATGGCGACCAGAAGATATGAACTAGCTCGCGACAAAAATCAATTTGCTTCATTTCCTGCTAAAGATTCGACAAAGAATGTTATAGAGTAACATCTGTGTCCATTCAAGTCTGTCATGTAAGTTGTGACATTCCCATGGACTCAAAAGAAAGAGACACAGACCTGAAGCAATCAATTTACTGGAAATATGGAATGCAAAAGCTACAGACTATTAGATGAAACGTTGATTTAATGACTTCTATTGATGGGAGGTAAACAGAAATTTCTCAAGTTTATTTATATCTTTAAGGACATCAAATGTTATAATCGGTATTTAATATGGCTTCAATTGCCACACACTACGGCTTCATTTCGACCTTGGACAATATAATTTAAAAATTTTTTGATCAGGAATATTCTGAAATTCCTCTTGAAAATAAATCTAAGCCTCTTGCAATGTAGTTAACTTTCAGATACACAACCGAATTATCAACTATCTGCTAATAGGCTTGATTATGTTAAGATCAGGTCTTTGGACAATGGCTAATGTTGCAGAACTGTAATGTCTTCATCATCGAGAAATTCATTGTTTTAAGGGATGTATAGCAAGAGGACCCATAAAGTCGCTTTATTTTATATTCTACATCATTGTTCTTGGAATTTTACTATACTGTCGACATAGAAAAAACTTTTAGCATAAAGGAAATTAACATTAGCCAGAAAGAGGCTTGCCATCGCCTCCCTCTGTCTTTTCTATAAATACTTTCACGGTAACTACTCCAGCAAGCTACTTTCGCTATTTCCCAGTCTTCATGAATTTAAGCGTGCTACTCGGCTGGCATCACGGTCCCACCGTTTCACTGTGGAAACGATTAAATGTGGCCGTCTCTTCTACACCAATAGCTTCATGCCTCGCACCTCCCGCCTGTGGAATTCCTTTCCTATTATTTGTTTCCCTGATAGATATAATCTCCAACTATTCAAATGTAATGTCAATCGACATCTCCAGATGCCCTGTCCTTCTCTTCATCCTTTCCTCCAACACGCCTCTTTACTCTCGCTCCCACTCTGTAACTCCTTGCGTACTAGTTGCATCCCGCCTTGCTTGGGGTGAAATGCTTGAAAAACAAAACATTTCGCTTCAGTGTCTGCCTAGATAAAGTCGGAAGACGAAATGCGTCGACAAAAACAAAGATTTTTCTCTATTGTCATTGTTATACTAATTCTATATCATATAGTAAAGTTGAGATTAGTAAAGTAATATATTATTCGTTGTTCAGTGTTCCATTGATTTTTAGTAAATCTCATGAGTCATTTAGTTTAGACGTAGTTTCAAACCCTTTAAACCTCCCTATTGAATTTTACTATGTTTTTTTTATTTGTATTTGTTTCTTTTTAAGCGTTTCACGCCAAGAAAGGCAGGAAGCCACTAACACGCAAGGGGTTACAGAGAGTTGGAGCGAGAGCATATAGGAGTGATAGAGGAAAGGATGAAGAGAAGGATAGGGGATAGATCAGGGAATCTGGAGACGTCGATTGGCATTATATTTGAATAGTTGGAGATTATAGCTATCAGGGAAACAGAAAGAGGGGAGGGAGTTCCACAGGCGAGAAGTGCGAGACATGAAGCTATTGGAGTAGAAGAGACGGCTACATTTAACAGTTTCGACAGTGTAAGGGTGTGAGCGAGATGCCACCCTAGTAGAACGCTTAAATTCATGAAGTCCGGGAACCAGCGAAAGTAGTTCATCGGAGTAGTTACCGTGAAAGTATTTGTAAAAAAGACAGAGGGATGTGAAGGCACGTCTATGAGAGAGCGACTGCAGACGAGATACCAGGTCAGGGCCAATTACGTTGCATATATTACGTTTATATTTGAGATTATATCTTGTATTAGAATTCAATTCTATTTTGCTTTTGTCACTATATATCTAGTTTTTTCATTCTCCTAATCAATGTTTTGGGTTTATGATTTTTTCGCTGCAATGCATCCTTTCTTATTGTTGCTCTGACCCTCCAGGACGCGTCGATGATCGTATCTTTCCACAATTGGCTTTCGTTTGTAGCTCTTAATACATTTTGTCTCTTTGACATCTCTCCCAAACTTTGCTCGCCTGATAGGTTGTGCGTTGCTTCAATCTGTCCTCTGAGTATCAAATTTTCCAAGTCATCTTTCCTCATTGTGTACTCCAGATTTGCATGAATTATCACTTCAGTAGTAATGCTGCTCTCATCTATTATTTGACGAGCAGTTAATTTTGGTATCTGTCTATATTTCTGAGATGAGGTATTATGTACATTATTTACATTATTCGGACTATTGTCCTCATCTTTGTCGCCATATTTATTACAACCTTTCGGCCCTTCAGTATCTGTCTATATTTCTGAGATGAGGTATTATGTACATTATTTACATTATTCGGACTATTGTCCTCATCTTTGTCGCCATATTTATTACAACCTTTCGGCCCTTCAGTATCTGTCTATATTTCTGAGATGAGGTATTATGTACATTATTTACATTATTCGGACTATTGTCCTCATCTTTGTCGCCATATTTATTACAACCTTTCGGCCCTTCAGTATCTGTCTATATTTCTGAGATGAGGTATTATGTTCACTATTTACATTATTCGGACTATTGTCCTCATCTTTGTCGCCATATTTATTACAACCTTTCGGCCCTTCAGTATCTGTCTATATTTCTGAGATGAGGTATTATGTTCACTATTTACATTATTCGGACTATTGTCCTCATCTTTGTCGCCATATTTGTGTGACCCAGTGTGTCACACAAATAACCCAGTGTGTGAAATAAAGGGTTCAGATCGACATTCCAACCACCTGAAGAAGGCCGGAGCGTACAACGGTCGAAACGTAATAAATATGGCGACAAAGATGAGGACAATAGTCCGAATAATGTAAAAATATACATAATAGCTCATCTCGAAAATATACACATATCTTCATCTGTTCATGCATATCAATCTGATTTCTTCCGTATATAATCGAGACTGTCAAACATGAAATTTATGTATGTATGTATGTATGTATGTATTCATTTTGGGTTCGATACTGATGACAACACTAACCGGGTAGATTGTTCTCACAGAACGCTCTACCCGGTTAGTGTTGAATTAATGTTGGAATTAGGTGGCGTGTAATTGCGAGTTCAGTCCTTGGGCTCGGTAGTAAAGACTCAGATTCTGTGGCAACAGGGTGTGAAATAAATGAGTAGTACTAAGAAACAAAAAACAAAAAAACAAAACAAAGCCAGATATCCCTAGACAACGAAATTAAAACAATCTACCATTCCATGAAATTCCTCGACAGTTACCCCTGAAGTAGTCCAGATAGAATAACGGTCGAAACGTTGTAAGACTCAGTCACATGTCCTCAGAATTCACCAAGCAAAGCAATATATTTTAAAGTAACATTTTCTCGCTTAGTGGGCGGTAAAAATTCCTCTTTGTGTCGGCCGCCCAGGCACCAAGCACTGGTAAAATTCACTCGTCACTTTAAATACCACTTTTCTTAAGGCCTTTCAAACAGCCACTTCTTTTAAATAGCTGTATACGCGTCAGTACTAAATGTTATTTCCGTGTTAATAATTAGGTAGTCTTCTTTATTCTCTGTATTGCCTCGGGCTGCTTTTAAAACTGACTTCGCTGGGAAGAATCGTAGGTATTTTTCGGTATGGCTCAATGGTAGAGCACAGGGAAATAAACAGAGTTTTTATCGATAAATCTGCAGATTTCTTTTCGTGTGCCCTTAAAAAACAAGAATTTTTAAAAGGTTAAATGAAACTGTATACATTGGATAATACAATAACTGTTGCATTTGATGGTTTGTAAAAGTTTACTTTTATATTACAGTTTTATGCAGAGTTAGACTCTGTCAAATTAGAGGAAATTAAATGATTAAATATGAACCTACGATATATGCTTCAAATTTGCAGATTTCATAAATATTTCGGACTATTATTTGGAACAAAAAGAGATCATTATATGCCATTTAAATACATTATTTATGTGAAATGAAATATGGAGGTACAGAGGATCTTGGTTCCAAGATGGTTATTGCTTTCAAATAGAAAAGAAATCTCACAGGTCCTGAGTGAACAACACTGCAATAAAAATACTACTACTACTACTACTACTGCTACTGCTACTACTACTACTACTACTACTACTACTACTACTACTACTAATAATAATAATAATCGAAGATCGCAAAACAAGAATGTGCATTCTTATTGACATTTGGAGATCATAAAAAAAAATTCAAAATACAAAGATCTTGAAGTGGAAATCTCAAAAACATTTGCCACACGAGGACATCAATAATTCCAGTTGTAGTTGGAGCCCACGGTTTGATTGGAAATGATTCCGATAGACTAAGTGAATGGATTCCTGGTAGGCCAAGCCTTAAAGAAATATAAAAACAAGTGCAGCTCACATCTTACGAAGGGCTTTATCCATGTAAAATGTGTTTGATGTTAGTTTTTTTGTTTATAAAAATGATCAGTGAAAAATGTCATGAAGCCATTCTGGAACTTAGGTCTCTGCTTGGGACCCGGAAGGAAACGAATGTACAACGGAAATCTTAAGATAATAATAATAATAATAAAGAGAAAAGCGCGATCTATGAAAAGGTAAGAAAAGAAAAAAAGAATCTTTGACAATATTAAACAATATTTCAACAGAATCTGTCTCCTTTAAGTTATATTTAAACAAATTTTTTCACAAGTATAGCAATATATAAATCTACAAAAAATGATGAGTCTTTGTACAAACGTTGCTTGTCTTGTGAAGGCATGAAACTAAAACGTACTTCATACGGTGGTGATTTTTTTCATCTTGAAAATTTCCGTTAGTTGATTAAAGAGGAACCAATCAAAGAACTTAGCATAAATCTTATAGAACTCTCCTGTCATTTTTTAATCGAAAATGCGACCTTATTTTGGATTGTTCAAACAAAAACTTTTCTGGAGGATTTCCTATGACCAATTACATTTCGTTTAATAATAACATTGCTAATAATAATAATAATAATAATAATAATAATAATAATAATAATAAGAAGAAGAAGAAGAAGAAGAACATAAATGTGGCACATGGGAACATCAACAATCCCTGTTGTAGTTGGAGCCCTAGGATTGGTTGGAAAAGATGCCAGTAGACTAATTGAAGGGATTCTTGGAAGCCCATGCCTCAAAGAGATACAAAAAATTGTTCTCACAAGTACAGCCCGCACTTTACGAAGGGCATTATCTATGTAATTTTTTTTGCAGTGGAAAGTGTCATGATCCAATTCTAACCTTAGGTCCCTGGGTGGGACCCGGAAAGAAATGTGTAAACGCCAGATATCAAAGGAAATAATAATAATAATAATAATAGTAATATCTGAAAACAGTGCGAAAATAGATAAATATGTTGACATTGTCTGGGAGCTGAAAAGGATAGAAAACGTGACGGTGACAGTCATGCCAGTCGTTATCAGAGCGCTAAGAAAGATCCGAAAGAACCTAAGATAAAGTTAAAAGAACTGGAAATCAAGGTAAGTCAGGACCATCCGCACAACAACATGATTGGAAGCAGTTGGTATACTAAGAATAATCAGATTTGCTGTCACTTGATCTCGCCATTGTAAAGCACTTATTACTGTTGTGAACACTTAGTGTGTGAATAGTAATAATAACAAAAATATTCTTTGGGACTTTGGAATACTAACACATCGTCCAAGCCATACCAGAAGACCAAATCTAGTCATTGTCAATAAAGTGAAGAAGACTTGTCAACTCGGGACTGTCGCTGTTTTAAAACTTCAATAAAAGCAGACAAATACCCGACCTTTGATGAAATTAAAAATATAAACAGCATGAGGACAAATGTGGCCATCATTTTTAGCACACGTGGAACAGTCTCGGTGAACCCGTGACGTTATTTGCCTTTCTTTATTATCAACGGCAGCCGCAGCAGCAGCAGCTGCTGCATCTGCAGTAGAAAAGACAAGTCTCTGTGAGTTCAGTCAAGCGTGACAAGAAGCAGAATTCATCGGCAGTCAGGTTAGGTTTAAGGCTCCAAGTTATTCACTCAGGATTGTCCCGCTGAGTAATAGCCTAGTGGATTAAAGTGTTGTGACATAGCAATTTTAAGTTCATTCCTTGCACAGGGAATTATTTATTGGACTCATTGTTAACAGGGTGAGCAATATTTACGCAATAATAAATAAGAACAAGATGACATATCCGTAGATATGGTCAGCGGATTGAGAACAGTTTACCTCCGGAGATTAAATTCCTTGAAGGTTACATGATGAAGTCACGGCAGTCGAAACGTTGTGGTTATAACAAATGAGATGATGTAAATAGCAGAAGAAATCGATAAGTTGCAGATGACAGCGATACTAAAATCAGTTAGAATACTAAAGGGAGTGAAAGTAGCTTGCTGTCACTTGATCTCTAGTGAAAGTCGATGATTAGAAGTGGTATGAAGAACAAACGATATAATTTTATAAAACTCGACAACACATTTGATATGGATTCTGAGCAATATAGAAAAACTTTTGAACAAAAATTCCACTGATTTGGTTCCATATTTCGTACCATTTCCATGCCAACATGCAATCTGTCCTTGCATGATGAGACGGGGATCGATAAAACAAAGAGGTCAGGTGAGAAGAAGATGTAAAATAAGATTGAATCAATATGCTGGCATTATTTCGAATTGTTGTTCTTGGCTCACAGAGATCTTATTTTATAAACACGTTTCGACCAAGTTCTGACGCTGGCTGGGAATACCTGACTCTTCCAGGTACGAACCACACACACACCACACGAATAAAGACGTCTTTACAGAAAATACAGGGTGTCCCCCCTAAACTGAATTCATTTCGCAGGCCAATAATTTTGGCAGTTCTTGTTGAAATAGCCTCAAATTTTTACAGAATGTATAGAAACAGATGAAGATTTTATATTTAATGTTTTATTTTTGTCCCTTTTTTCATGCCGTTCACTCCCAAAGAGAAGTCATTTTGCGTCTTGGAATATGCTCGCACACAGTCAGCCAAGACTGTGCAGCGTGCTTTCAATGCAAAATTTGAAAAAAACTTCATCAACTGGCAAACAAATTTGAACTTGGTACCAAACATTTAAAGAGGAAGGCTGCTTATGCAGGGCTAAAGGATCTGGTTGACCATCATCAACATCAGCGTGTTTAGCAAGAGCTTAACTACCAACTTAACTTGTGCCATGTCACAGGCGGTACACATATTGGACGCTTATGAAATCGATCCCAGAATAAACTTATGATGGTCAACATCTTAACTGTTCAATTTCATTGAGATAGATTTAGTAGTTTTCAAGATAATTGCTTTTAAAATCATGTCAAAATATTTGGGACACCCTGTATTTTTATAAACACTTATTCAAATTCAGATCGTATTCTGCAAGGCATCAATCAGATTTAGATAGTCTTGTCAGCTAGAGGAGATATGAATCTGTGTTTACTTTCATGAATTTTCGATATTCTTCCAGGATTTCAAGATTATTTGTGTACAAAATAAATAAATAAAGATCTCATGTCCCTCAGCTATATGTGGTCTCCTGGATATCGGCTCGGCATGTGAAATCAAAGAGTTGTGTTCGAATACCTGTCGGGTTCGTTACATTCACTTACCTGCTTATACACTTTGGAAAGGTATGAATCCATCTCGTCTCCCTCCAGCTATGGGTTGAATAGCAGGATAAACTGGGCTTGTCAACCACTTTATCGCAGAGAAAAAAAGTAACTTAACGTGGGAAAATCTTCTGCCTAGTCAGTCCTGAATCGAAAGAGACATGATAAACCAAGCTTTTATCACGCGATGGCAGTTAACTGACTGACTCTCTGGTCATCACCAGTTCTCCATTGGTCGGCTCTATATGGAATATCTGTTGATTATTAACATCAAACCAATCAACGGATCTGTCCGTCAAATTATATCTAACTATCAGGTTCTTTGAAAAAATGGGCAAAAACAAAGTCAAAACGATATGGAAACATTGATACAGTGTTTGTTCACATGATGTATGAAAGCTGTCATCCACAAAATAATAAATCACTGTTAAGTGTTAATTCCCTTTAAGATTTAGGATTATCTACAGCCTCTCTTTCTTTACTATCTGTTATGGGAACTTACCTGTAACGACAATGAACTCTTCCTGACACTATAAAGACTGCGCCTCTCAAGAGAGACGATAGAAGAAGTGTAACGAGTCGAGACGGAACGAGTCGAGACAATAGTAGTTCACTCTAAACCAGACTGACAGTCATACTAACACCTTCAACCTCTTGTATTATTATTCTGTTGTAATATATCTTTGTTATTCCTACTCTTGTGTTCTTGTTGTTCTTCCTTGGTCCTAACCTTTGACCATAACAGTGGTGCGAGGATATTGGACCATAACACTATCCCTACCCTATGCATTGAGAGAATTATTCTTTTTTCTCTTATAATTTTCTGGGAGGAGGCGTTATAATTATTTACATTTGAACTAATGTCCTATTTTCCTCTCCGTTTACCTTTGTCGATCAAAGGTAAACTCCAGTAAATTACGAAATGAACCCTTGACGGGGGTTGATTGTTCTCGATCCTCTGTCCATGTCTAAGGATGTTTTGTCTTGCTCTGATTTGACTAATGGAATTAAAAGCCTTATTCTATCAGTAATATTTGCATCAATTCCTGACCAATGACAATCCATTTCTTTCATACTTTTAATTCACAGATCTATTAACACCATTAGCCATACACCATGCATATAATGGCTGTGTTATCTTAGAGATACTAATGATTATTCCTGACCATTGAGAATACCTATCTTTGTGATTTATCAATAAGCAATATGAAGACATTGAGTGATAAAATCTTTTAAACAAATCTAAATTAGAACTTTAAGTTTTCTGTCTGAAATTCTGGAATGAGGACTTGTTATTGATATTCAAATTAATGTCCTAATCTTTGTTATTTCGGGCTGCTTTTATCGGATGTCGACCAGGCAACCTTCAGTGAATTTCGAAATGAACCCATTACGGGGGTTGATTGTTTCTGATCATCTGGCCATGTCTATGGATATTTTGTCTTGTTCTTATTTGAATAATGCGCAGTCATTGCTCGCCTACAACTCTTCTTCACATCCGATTTTATTAAGCGCTGATCTAGGCATTGTGTATTATTTGAATCACCTCAGATAATGCCAAAATAGACTCTGCACTCAGTATCACACCAGACCATCGGAGAATCCAGAAGCATCAACGGGTTGACTTGAAAGATACCATTCTAGACACCAGGTGCAGATTCGGGCCTCACAGGATACCAGTGGCTGCCTCCAACATGTAAGTGGATGCGCATAGGAATTGCGCTTGTGAGACAACCGATGGCATGAAGATATATAAACACTTATCCGAGATGAAAAAGTCTCTTTGAAATCCTTGCGACAAAAAGAATCCACGTTTGTAGAAAATTCCAAATCCATTATTTAGTATTGCTTAATTATTGTTCGACCTTTTTTCACTGACTCATTATTTCCTGACCCAGCTGTGGGTATGAGGAAAGAAACGCTGTTTTTAAGGTATGGCCTGAGATTATGAATCCAATATATGAGATCCTGAAGAAAAGTCGAACGTTCTACAGAAGTAAGACTATTCTTCCCCGGTATTAATCTAATATCAGCTGCCATCTTGTTAATAATCAATTCACAGAAACGTAGAAACGATACTGCGTTCGTCCGAGGTAAACAAATTTTGAAGTAGTTCTAATATGCGAGTCATTACGGCTATATATTTATTAGCATCGGGGCACCTCGAGGTGGTGTAATGGTTAGCAAGCTTGTCTCGCTAGAACAATTACGTCTGAGTAGTGAGTTCGATCCTCACTGGGTGCCCCTTACTTTCGTCCTTGTGCCACTTGAACGATCATGCTTTTATGGATCATTTCTTAAGAGTACTGATCGTTCGTTTCTCGGCTCCAAGGCTAAGATCACGGCGGAGTATCTGTTCCCAGATTACTCACTGGACGATCGCTTATAGGGCCGAGATCCAATCTGATACAGGCCGGCCGCAGGGATTCGTCCCTGCGCTGGTAGTATCGCAGCTACGTCTAGCCATGACCAGCTATGACCAGCTAAAGACCAGCTTGGACAAGCTAAGACCAGCCAAAGCACTGCTGCCCGTGTGAAAACACGGGTCCACTCCCCCTCCCTCCCCACGTTAAAAACCGACTTTGTGTCACAACCTGGCCCTGTGGGAGGTCAAGTAGATCTATGGTTAGGAAGCTTGTCTAGCTAGAACAATTATGACTGGGTAGTGAGTTCGATCCTCACTCGGTGCCCCTTACTTTTCGGATTGGAAAATCGCTATATTTATTAGCATAGACTGTTTGAAAATATGGGTTTGTTACTTGAGATTGTCGGGTGTTTTGTGTCTCTGTGAGTGTGTACTCGTATATATAAGTATAGAGGAGGAAGTATTTTGTGATCTTCATTCAACTTAGCTTAGACTGAAATAAGGGCAAAGAATGATAGACATCAAATACGATCTTGCAAAAATATCGTTCTAGGGGATTTTCTTGGGAACACAAACTCGTGTTTGAGAAAAAAAAATATGTATAAATTAAGGCCTTTTTTTTAGTTGAAATATTAGAACGCCGACCCGAATTTGTGGAATGTGAGATTGTTGACGTAAATTATTTGAAACTTGATTCCTAATTGGAGACTTTGACTCACGGCGCCAATGGTCGACAGAAATTTGATGTGAATTAATTAGTTTTACTCTGACGTTCCATCGGAGAATTTTTTTTTCTTTTTATATATTTTTGAAAAAAAAATGTACGTGTGATATAAATCATTTGACATTCATTGATTAAGCAGACAGTTTTAGTTTCAGTTGAAATTTATAAAATCTCTCTATTAAATAATTTTTCAAGAAAATACAAGGTGTCCATAAAGTTCGCGTGCACTTTAAAAAAATTATAACTTTATTTGTATTTGCGATAGAAATAATCTGTAAAAAAATGTTATAAAGTTTAATGTACCTAGTTTTAAGTATAGCTAAAATAACTAATGTGATTTCAGGCATTACTGTAAATCAGTTGACAAATGTTTTCCGTGAACTGCAAAATCGTATGACCCTTTGTATTGCTAATGATGGAGAACATGTGGAAACTTAAATAAAATTTCAACAAAACCTTAAAAAATATAGATTTACTTCTTTCTAATCCTTTTCACAAATTATTTCTATCGCAAATAGAAATAAAGTTATAAATTTTTGAAAGTGAACACGAACTTTATGGACACCCAGTATATATGAATGTTGGTAGTTATTTTAAGAAGTGGGTACAAACGAAAAGATTTGATCTTGACAACTTTTTCTATTTTATTGAAACAGCCGTTAAACACTTATATCTTCCCTTTTTGCTTTCTTTCTTTCTTTCTTTCTTTCTTTCTTTCTTTCTTTCTTTCTTTCTGTCTTTCATTGATTCATTTTCTCACTGAAACCATGTAGCATATGTTTTTTTGTTTTTCTATGCAATCAAATCGAAATAGTTCGTTATTTATGAAACATTGTCAGGGACGTTAAATACTTATATCTTGCTTTATGGCTTTCTTCTTTTCTATCTAATTCCTCGTCTTACGAACATTTCTCTTAAAAATAATTTAAAAATAATTCATCAGAGAATGTAATTTTATTTATGGTAACTGAATTTTTGGTGACTGACTTACTCGATTTCTGTCGTTCAATACTGTGCGCGTGAGGCTACTGTGAAGTTCTCGACTTATTGGCCAAGATCAAAGTGTAGTATATGTTCTTATAAGCTTGTAGAGGACCGGTGGATG
The DNA here is from genome assembly GCA_964036315.1 of Acanthosepion esculentum. Lineage (NCBI taxonomy): Eukaryota > Metazoa > Mollusca > Cephalopoda > Sepiida > Sepiidae > Acanthosepion > Acanthosepion esculentum. The sequence continues at coordinate 3,158,530 of OZ038481.1, forward strand.
AAGATGAAAAGAAAACACGTGCGTTTATATTTCCTGCTAGAAGGTCCAGCTACATGAGAATGTTGGACTTGGATTAAGTCCAAAGAAGACAAACAAACAAGACCGATATATATATATATATATATATATATATATATATATATATATATATATATATATATATATATATATATATATATAAACACATATATGTATTAATATGCATTAAACAAAACAATTACAAAGAACATAGTGAAGTAGTGATGAAAGATAAAAACTAAATAAATTTTATTCAAATTAGTTTTATGTTCGTTTCTCAATCACTCACTCTCTCTCTCAATCACACACTCTCTTTCTCTCTCTCTCTGTCTCTCTCCTATATACACACATTTCGCTCTCTCCTTTAATTTTCTGTCACTATCACTGTTCTTTTCCCCACTTCACTCAACCAGCTTATAGAATCTGGTGAGGATCGAACTGAAGACAAAAACGACGGGTTGCTAGACTATAATTCTCTCCGGTGAAAGCCACTAACATTTAGTCACTATTCGATAACTATAGCACAATATGACACTGGGGTGACCGCCAGTGCGCAGAGAATTAATCGCCATAGTAATTTCTTGTAGGGTTTGGCACACCGGGTTTTTTTTCGCAAGATGAAAGTCTATTGTGTCTCCGGACGAAGATTTGGACTGATTCAGTCTTTCTTATCAAATCACTAAATGAAGGTCATCTTGAACGGCCACTCTTCTACATCTTTTTATATAAATGTCCCTTAAATGTCTCTCGTTTGTGGAACACTCTTCAGGCTCCATGTTCTCTAGCCAACAGTAATCTTCAAAAATTTAAATGCAATGTCAATCGGTATCTGTTGTCCTCCTGGTTACTTTTCTATTGTTTTCTCTCCTTTATAATGCTTCTCTTTTATAATTCTTTTACACTTAGTAACCTCTTGAATCTTAGTGTCTTCACTGCATGAGATGAAATAATTAAAAATTCTAAGCTTAATAAGCTTTAAGTTGAAGCGCTGTCGTAGCTTACTAAGTTCAGATAACCCCTGCACATGGCGATCTTCATTTGAGAACACTTCATCGCGCGCATATGTCACTCAGAACTGGAGGTCAATCTCAGATCTCGTAGTTCCACTGTGAGCGAAGACTTTGGGTTTTCCTTTGGGTCTGTGACAGTTCGATGTTGTAATCGGTTTGAGAAATAAAAAAGTAATAAGTAGAGATTAAGAGAATAGTTTAGCCTGAAAAGTTAATCCTCTTTTATCTTGGTATATTTTTTTCTTTATCAAGGTCTCTGTTGTTCGCTGCATAACCTTGACCTGGGGTGGTAGCATCTGTTCGGGTCCAAGCTATGGGCAAATAGTGAAAACCGAACCAAAAACAAAATACTACGAAAGTATAAAAATAATTTTTTTTGTGGTAGAATTACTGGCAATACATTTTTATTAAAAAAACTTACCAACAATACCTATTTATAGTAGAGTTACCAACGGTACCTACTTATAGCTAAATGACCAACAATACATTTTATCTGTAGTTGAAGGCATACAATTAAGTTTAAATTATATTTAGTTGAAGCCATAAAATTATGGTAAAATATTTAGATTTTGGCATTAAATAACCCATAGAGGTGCTGATATGCCGCTAAATAAAATCAACCAACCAATTAAATCTTATTGCAATTAATATATAGTTTGGCAGAGTTTCAGATCCATCAGTTTGCCCAAGGCCCGGGGGTACGTAATGTTATAGCGTAGCTTAGATGTGGCACAAGGCCGAAAGTATGGGGTACCCAGTGATGATCAAACTCACTACTCAGTTGTAATTGTTCTAGCGAGAAAAGCTTGTTAACCATTACACTGCTTCGAAATGCTATATGCATTTTCATATTTGTAAATTTAATCCTTGTTAAAACAGATTTAATGAAAATAAAACCACATCTGAACTTTGGACTCTGCAACAAAAATATGACACGAAACAAAATAAACCTGAAAGTAACTTTTATTTGATTTATTTGATTTATTTGAAAATAAAGTAACTTATGTTACTATGAGCTATTCTGTTAAAATATACATTTTTATGATTATAAAAGTACTTTGAAATTGAAAATAGGGTTTGTGTAGACCTGATTTACATTATCTCAAAATATCGGATTAAAATTGATTTTAATCATGGCATTAACTTTATGTAACGACGTTCTTAATAACATTTCATAGTTTTGGCGGGGACGTTAGAAGTATAGCGTTGAAGTAAACTTTAGAAGGAACCGGAAACCCAATTCTAAACAGAAACAAGTGATCACCCCTGTTCAAAAGACCGGAGAGGAGTGTAAGTCGGACGGCAGTCGAATCTATAAACTCCTGTTATCGCCAAGACTAGTTGTCCATTATAGAGACCAGTCTAACCTGTTATTTAACCCAAAGCCGGGGGAGAGGGCGCAAAAGTGATTCATACTTTTATCAAGGGCATTTGTACGAAACTGTGTGTGACGTACTCTGCTGGAATTTGAACTCAGCTTGCCGATTTCTCGTTCAAAGTCGCTAATTAGACCATGGCACATCTTTTTTAAAATTTAAATGTGAGGATAATATCTCGAAGGCATTTGATATGTTGGTTTTCTTCCGGAGTTGAAATGTTATTGATGAATATAATGTAGTTAAAACAAAATTCATAAATGGATTTTTATATGGTTGGATAAGGAGTGTTAAATAATAGTTTCAGACTATTATTTTTTAGTGGCCGCGTATATTGGCTCAGACCTTCTGAAGCTAACCTTTGAGGTCAGATGGTAGACAAGATAGGGAAGTCGATTTTGATTGTCTGAGCCGAACGTGGGAATGAGTTATAGATTAAGGTTTTTGGGGGCGTTGCTGAATCAAGACCGTCGCTCCAAGACCGACCCCAGAAAAGGAGGCTATAAAACCATTTGCTTAATTGACGCAGTAATCAAGAGACCCCAGATCGAGGAGGCTGTACAACATTATGATATTTCTAGACGAATATTTTATCTGATTCTATTCTATACTTTCTTATCAAATCGCGAAATGACAGTTGTCTATACCGGCAACTCTTCTAGATCATTCTAATTTTCATCAACGACATTCACGATGTCATTAGTTCTCAATTCTGCCACTATGCTGATGACACACAATTTATTTCTGTCTTAATGAGTAAATCTGATCGGCTCGATATGGTCAAATTGGTAGCTGATCTAAAAAGGACCTTGTTAATTTGAGCGCGCCCAAAACGAAACTACACTTTTTAAAAATCGTCCTAGAGAATCTTTTCTGCCTTCTATCCTTATATCTTATCCTAACGCCCAGTAGACTGATTCATTGGGCTTTCTTGGGCTAACGTTTACCGCTGACTTGAAGTGTAAATATTATATTGAATTAATTCTTAGTTTTCTGATAGGAAAGCTGGTTCACTGGGTCGTGATAGATAATTCTTATCGACAGAATTTATCTTACACATTTATAAGTCTACCATTCGACTATGCATTGAATATCGATGCCACATCTGGTTTGGTGCTTCTGCTATGTATTTAGAGATTCTAGATAAAATCTAAAGAAAGAACCTGCAACGTTATCGGTCCTGACCTGGTATCTCGGATTCAGTCACTTCCCCACTGCCGTAACGTCCCTGTGCGTTTTCACAGTAATTGTTGTGATGAGCTTTTCTCTTTGGTACCTCGACGGTACGAATTTAAGTGTAATACTTGATTAGCTGTTAGGTCTCCTCATTTTACACCTTAAATGGCTAAGTGTAAAGGTAAGTGCTATGCTAACAGTTTTTTTCTCTTTCGGACTTCTCACTTGTGAAACTCTCCCCCGGCTTCCAGATTTCCTGTCAAGTTTATCTTCAAAAATTTAAATGCAATATCAATCGTCATTTTATTAATTCCTTTTCTTTTCTTTTTCTCTCATCTCAATGATATTTTTCTTTTTCTAATATTCTTGCCTATTCAGTAACCCTTGAGTCTTAGTGGCTTTATTGCCTTGTTTATGGGAAAGGATAAAAACAGTTCTGACCTGGAAGCAAAAGATTTGAATTATCACACAAAAATGTTTTATTTTTTTAAGCTGTTTCTAAATGAACAAAACTTATTAACTAAAGAATCGTAGAAAATATTTAAAATTGAAACAAAATACAATTATTTTAAAATTTGTTTCCTTTTAAATAAGACTTGAATTAAAAACTAATAAAAATTAAGCCTATCATTAAATTACGAAAGAAAAGGAAGATTTTTTCTCTGTTTTAGATCATGTCATATTTTCTTCACTTTAAATAATACTTACATATAATAATATATATATATATAATATAATATAATAATATAATGTAATAATATATATAATAACACTATATATAAGAATAAATAATACTTGCATATAATAATATATATATACTATAATATAATAATATAATGTAATAATATATATATAATAACACTATATGTAATAATAAATAATACTCACATATAGTAATATATATAATATAATATAATAAAATAATATAATGTAATAATATATATATAATAACACTATATGTAATAATAAATAATACTCACATATAATAATAAATATATAATATAATATAATAATATAATGTAATAATATATATAATAACACTATATATAAGAATAAATAATACTTGCATATAATAATACTATATTATAATATATAGTATAATAATATAATATATAATATAATAATACTACATATAATAATACTAGATATAATAATAAATAATCCTCACATATACACTCACATAAACAAGCAAGCATTATTATATACGAAACATACACACGTATGCATACACAAACAATAAAAAAGAATCTCTGGCCTCATTGGGACATGTTGCGAAATTCTAAATATTTAGAGAAAGATGCTTTAACGTCTCATCCGCATATAGATAGACACACATATATATACATATACATAAAAGTCCATACGCGCACATAACACATACATATAGGCACATACAAAAAATAGATCTACAACTCTAAATGCACAATAAAAATAATTAAGCTTTAACCCCGCTGGCACAGTAGCTTTCTCGTTTAGCCGCAGATGCTTTCATATATATCGGTATTTCCCTTATCAGACACCATTTATATTTCGCCGAGAAAATGGATCAATTCTCGTCGCTTTCGCCTCTGTTCTTTATTTTATTAAATGAACAGTGTGTCTCACTTGAAATATCTTTTCGCGAAGAGCACATCCGGGCAGACGTTTTGCTTATTGTTAATTTCTTCCGTATTTTTATCCGATGGAATTAATATTGATGCGCGTGTAGCGTAACTGTTATAAATGTGAAATCGGAAAGACGAATCCAAATTCTGGATCAATCCTTTGCGTTCAATTTCGCACTAAAACTCTTAGGAAAGACATGGATCAATCTCTTCTTCCTACAGTAAAATAACAAGGTAGACTGACCTCTCTGAGCCTTGGGTGACAGCAGTATAGGAGGTGGACTGCTCTGAAATTAACCGCAAAGGCAATTGGAAACTTTTTATGTATCCATTTCACCGAATGAACATAGCACAATCGTGAAATATAATGTCGCTTTGAGTCGACATTTTCTTAGTGAATTCTATAATAAGGATATAAGATTCGCTCACGGATAGCTTGATATTTATCCGAGACCTCCCCACAAACCGGGATGTGGCCAGGTAAGGCCGTTTTTTTTTTGTTTTTTTTTTACGTGGGGCGTTCCGAGACCGTAGTCTCGGGCAAAATTTGCCCGTAGACCCTGTGTACACGGGGTCGGGTCTGTCTACCTCTCAAACGAGACTCTACCCTTCGACATAGCCTCATCTGGGTTCCTTTCCGTCCTCTCGGCGTCACTATATATGCTGTTTGGATAAGTTCAAGTCATATTCAAGAGAGATGTGTTCATCTCCACAACAAAACTACTACACTATATATCCTAAGAAGTTATGTCAATTCACTAATAATAAAGAATTGGAGTCTGTGGAGAGCCATGATCGCCTATATTCTGAAGGCACATGCCATAAAGCAATTGACATCACAGTCAGTTAAATACACTAAATACACTTTTATAGAATGTTACACTCGATGGTACGGGAAGTAAATAGTCTTTTGTATAAAGTAACTTCCGAAATATTGACGATAATCATGACCCGGAAGTGTCTAGTGTGTCGTGACATTTCGGAATTCCCGCTCTTCAAGAAAAACGGAAGTGCTCATCTCGGCAGCCATGATTCAAATGACACAGACCGGATTCATTTTAGACCCGTTCCGCACATCCACTTCTGAAACAAAACAGAAAAAAAAAGTTATAGAAATATTTTCTGATCAATCAGAAAAGATCTACGTGGCTCGAACCAACAGAGTTCGTTGTCGACTCACTCCAACATTATCTAACCGACCATAAATTCGATTATAAGCAGTAGAAGGCTCAAGCGAGCAACCATAGTCAATTGCGTGTGTGTAGCCCATTTTCGTCGGACATACGCCGAAGACATCTAACACCGCATCCCGACACCCTCAACCGAAAACAGACACAGATTCACCAAGGGTCTTATATTAATAGCAGCAGCCGAGGCCCCTACGTGATGGTTGATTTTGTTTAGCGGCATATGGGTTATTTAATGCCAAAATCTAAATATTCCTTACGTAATTTTATGGCTTTAACTACAGATAAAATCTATTGTTGATCATTTTGCTATAAATTTTATTGATGGTAAGTCTGCTTTAAAAATCTATTGTTGGTAATATTATTATGAATATGTGTCTTCGGTAATTTTTTCTTCTAAAAAATGTATTGCTGGTATTTTTAAGATAAAAATGTATTTTTATACTTTTATAGTGTTTTTGTTTAGGGATTTACTATTTGCCCATAGCTGGGACCCTAACTGGTGCTACCACCCCGGGTCAGGATGGACCTGGGAACAACAGAAATTAAGAGGTGCTTTCACGTTCTTCAAAACCTCCAATCTCCCAATCAGAGGCATTGCTGCCGGATGTAGTTTATCCACATACCCAAGACTGGCCTCTACATGACGTAAACATCTACTATGCGAAAAAGCTCATATACGTGAGCTTGCTCTATAATTATGATGGAATAACAACTCCTACGTATGCGGTAGAATCCTAGGACGAACTCTTTAATCATTTTTGTATATTTCCCTATATTTAAAGAAACGCCACGCTTTCTGTTGTCTTGTGCAATCTTTCAGTTTGTTATGGTACCCTAGACGATATACTCGTGTTACAGACTCGATGTGCTTTACAATGTCGATATTTATTAGGGTAGCTAATTCAAAGCCAAGAACGGATACAGAACTGAAATCTTTTACCTATAAGAAATGTATACTGAAACAGACACCACTATCCAAGGGCAAGTCTAATAACAACATTATTACTTATTACGGATATATATTGGTCAAATGCATCTTTCTTAAACTTTCCCAGAGGTCACTTGTTTATTTGAAAGTGAATTCAAATAGGAAGATTATTCTTTTATTATCCACAACCCATCTTCGTTAAATTGTATATTTCAGTCTAAATAAAACCATCTTATTTGTTTCGAATGGAATGGTTTCGAAGAGAAATCCAAGCAATTGCTTAATGTTCTTGTATAATAAAGAAGAGTAAGTTTCAATGCCGAAATGGTTGGATACTTTTCATTTTTCCAGACCAGAAGGATTCCCCGATGAAAGCGATACTCTTTTCATGTAACAACTAATCATGATCACCTTTATTGAAAATCAAGTACAGTTTTGAACACTTCGTTCTTGTCAGATGAAACGTTGTTAGTTTCGCAATCGGTGTCTGGATAAAAACGGAGCAAAGACTCGCATTTATTGAAAAAGCGCCATCATCGCCAGCTGTTTTTAGAAACAATTTACGTTTACTTTGGAATAAATTGAAAATAAAGTTATAAGCAGCGAGATAAGGAAAAAAAGAGTGAAAAAAGAAGGCTGAATGATGAGTAATTCTTATTAGTAAGAGTAATACAAAATTTCTTTGTCTCTTCTCAAAAGAGATTCTTTTTAGACAGAATCCTTGCAAAAGAAATCTGAATACAATTTCGCTACTTTCTTGCAGAGGTGTATAACCTTGAGATTGCCATTTTGATTAGAGAAGAGGCGGGAAAGGTTGTTTTATATACATCATGTTTCAGAGTGGTTGTGTGAATAGCAAGTCACGTTTGACTTTAAAATTTGAACTAAAATTATGGGTTCGTAAAGTTCAATACCAAAGGAAAAAAATCTTATTTTAAACCAGGGCAAAAGGACAAAACAACTTCCGATATATTAATTCATTCCAGAAAGAAAAGTTCAAGGTAATTTCTAGGTAACAGTTACGACAATTATTACTAATTATAATGATAATAAAAATGGATTACGACATGAGATCACAATCCTAGATAATACAATACCTACCAGGTGTTTAATGCTATGTTATGTTACGTCTAAGGAGTCGAATCGCCCTTATTTAAAAAGGAAGTTCTACTCCGACAGGTTTCCTCATTTTGTGAAGGAGACTCCTACATAGATGTTTCCCGAAACACTTTATTCTTGACATCTTCAAGTCAAGGGTGAATCGTTATCTATTTCTTTTATCCGCATAATCTGAATTTTCTATCACCTCTCTGGTACATATATCTCACACGCTATTCATCGTTAACATTTCATCTGTAACCCTCTACCTTGAGTGGCTTTCTTATGTTTAGTTTTACTACCTTCTTTTAACTCTGATCTCGGATAATGATCCAGAAAGGGATTGTATTGAACGGAAAGCAGGAAATGCTACCCGATACCTTGCTTCCATGGTTATTGGTCCACACAGATTGACGCTGTTAACGTGTACAGGTTTTGAATCGGGGAATTAAAATGGCTTTCCCTTTCAGTATCACATATTTGCTTTCCCTTTGCCACCTGCTTTACTTTAACCAGTTGGACATAGTTGACTTCACATATCTATTCATGAGCGGGAGTAGATGGCGAACATCAAGCTCGGATGTTGAGAGGGTTGTTATTATTATGTTTGAAAGATGAGACAGCGATTCCGATGCCACATCGAGATACTTAGAAACATTCCCAATCGAAAAATTTCTGTATGGACTGAGTTACCCGACCAGAAGTTATTTTGTAACCGGTCACCACCAGCAAGGTTATGCACTGCTTTATCAAATCTTCAATCATCATATCGCACACATTTGGCTGTGAGGCTTGTACCTGGTATTCGGTTATCAGAATGACTGTCATGATGGATACACTGAGCTTCGTATATGTGTGTCCCAGCGTCACCTTTTCAAAGAATGTTTTATCATAGATAATTTTTTACTATAACCCAATAATTCTGACTGGATTGAGCTCAGTGGCAAAACCGAAGGTTACAGAACTAACTCAGAACGAAGAAATGTAAATATGGACATAAAACTATTGGAAGTGGGTTCCTTTCTTTTTTTTTTTTAATCAGAGATCAGTCTCGTACCAACGACATTATTTAATACCTGTGTCTATATTTCTGAAACAAGGTATTGTAAATATTTATATCAGTTACGTTGTTCGAACTGTTGTTCTCATCTTTGTTGCCATATTCATGAAGTTTCGGTCGTTGTACGCTCCGGCCTTCATCAGGTGATTGGAATTTCGAACTGATGCCTTTATTTCGTCCACCGGAGTAGATAAGCGTATACGGAGGGTAAAGGGAGATCACTGACTCCTGTGGGATGAGGTTAAAATAAGACAGAGACCATTACTGGAAAATACGAAAACTTAAGGAATCAGCACATATGCTATGCCACAGAAATCTCCTAACCCGGCCAAGCATAGAAATGAATATGGGAACCAGTAATACGCAATACTAGGGAAAAGCAATAATAACAACAAAATTGCAATATGAGCTCTGGTAAAAATGGTATGGTGACTCTTTGGAAGTTGAGGTATTGTCCGATAAACGTTGGCTTTCGGTATGTCTTGAACCCATGCTCTCCAAGATATTAGTACATCTAGGAATGCGAGTTTGTTGTCGTTTTCTCTCTCCATTGTGAACTGTATCGATGATCTTGTTGAGTCTACATGGTCCCGTAGTAGCTGTGGATATTTTCCTGGTGCGGACTGAGTATGAAGGGGTCTCATTTACGTGTCTCAGCCATACGGTTGGCTTTAGTGATTTGGATTCTAATGCCATTTCTTCGAAGTATTCCCTGTATACATTTGCCATTACTGGTGATAATAGTGACCCCATTGCCAAGCCTTCATCCTGTCGATATATGTCTGATCCCATTTCGTAGTGTGATCGTGCGGGGATCACCGACCCCTGTGGGATAAAGTTGGAATAAGACAGAACATCTCTGGAAAATACGAAAACTTAAGCAATCAGCACATATGCTATGCCACAAAAATCTCCTAATCCGGCCAAGCATAGAAATGAATATGGGAACCAGTAATACGCAATACTAGGGAGAAGCAATAATAACAACAAAATTGCAATATGAGCTCTGGTAAAAATAGTTCCTGAGACATTAAGTTTATAAATCCCCAAAATTCATACGCTCTGTCTTAAGTGGATAAAAGCGTTGGTTGAATCCAAATAGTTGTGGGTTCAATACCTGGCTACGGCTGAGGTGAATAAAAAACTTGGAGAGTTGAGTTAAAGGGGGATAACTGAGACATGAGTCGAACTAAACAATCTCCCCCCGTTGGTCGAAATAAAGGGTTCAGTTCGAAATTCCATTTACCTGAAGAAAGCCGGAGCGTACAACGGCCGAGAGGCCGTGAACATGGAAACAAAGCCCGAACGATATAAATAATGTAGATTGTAGATATTAAGGAAGTGCACAGGATATGAATGGAGGAAAAATTTGAACTTTTATGTCTATGAAGTGGAGCTAATCAACTGAAAAGAATCAGCTTCATATATTCCATCTCCTTCTTGCAATGACGCATCGCGTCAACCAGCGTCTAGGATAGACTCACTTCGTACACCCAGGCCACTGAGGCGCAAACTACAGCCGCAAGTACCAAAGACTTTCATTTTAAAATTCCAAACGCTGTTATTAAATTCAATTTTGCTGTTTTTCTTATGGTCTATTTAATCGCAGAGAGTTCGCGCGTCGGCAATTTCTTGGAAAGCTTGTCTTTGAACTTTTGCCGCTTATTTCAAAGTCACGAAGTAGAGTTTTGAACAAATGGTGCGTCAGTATTAGATTTCTGCAAGTTACTCATGACATCGGAATGATCTTCCGCCACATCCACAAAAAAGAATAAAAAAATCGATGGTGAAGCAAAAGTATTTTAAGTAGTTCAAAAAGTCGAATATTTTCACTCAATTAATCACCTGGAAAAAGCAAAAAATGGCGCGAAAGAAAACTAACTCATGTGGGGAAATTTACTTGGAACGGCGCAATATATACAGAACGAACATTAGCAATCTCTTTCATCCTGATTTTCAAAGAATTACTATAATATACATATTATTATTGCATTTACATTATATATATATATATATATATATATATATATATATATATACACACACATTATATTTATAATGTAAATAAT
>OZ038481.1:3175058-3217558 GCA_964036315.1 Acanthosepion esculentum
AATTACAAAAAATAATTCTACCTGTAGTTTCAGAAATCGGGAAAAAACTACTGTCTTCTAATTTCTCGTTGTTTCTCTTATGTAATCCTAGAATAAATAAATACTACTTTTGGGTCATATGATGTTTTGTTCCAACAATGCGTGAACGAGATTGGTCACATTGAACAACTTTTCCACCTGGAATAGGTAAATTTCAGAAATAACATTATCCTGGTCACAAAAGCAAAGTCTGAAGGACATAATAGCCATTTTTCATACTTTTTAGCTGTAAAGCAATTAGGAGATCATAGTTTATACACAAGGACAAAAATCGTGTCGCACAAGATTTTGCCATATATTTTTTTTGCGTTTTAATACGTAATCTACTTGCTTGCTCTTTATTCCAACGCCTTTGAATCGATTCTTCGAAATTGAATCAAGAACTCAAATATCAAATCTTTTGCAATTTGACAACTGGACGGTTTGACATTTATAATGTGTTCTCATAAAGGTAACTGCTGAGAAGGAATAACGGCAACAGGTCGTTATAAATTCAATTAGAACGCACTCGGAATAGCATTTCATATATCTACACACACACACACACACACACACACACACACACACACACACACACACACACACATATATGTATATGATGAAAAAATATAGTATTAAGGTATGGTGTATTTATGGGTTGGGGGTACGGTAGAGTAATGGAAAGCGGCTCGGATTGAGGAATCGGACAGCCGAGTTCGAATTCCAGGGAATTGGAAAAGCATGAATCCTCTTCTTCTCCCCCAGCTATGGGTAAATAGCAGGACACACTGGGTTCTATAGATGGCAACTGGTCTACCGCAGAAAGAAATGGCAACTTACTGCTGGAAAAAAATTCTGCCTCATCAGTCATGTATGACATAGGCGATCATGTATCTTTCAATACATGATCACCTAAACGTGTATCACGCATGGCAACAAACTGACTGATATTTATGGGTAAAATTGCTCACTATCAGAGATAGAACGTATGTAAATATAAAACGGGAGAGTTACGAGTCAACACCAAAACGGCAACAGTCTGTTTCATCCGTGAACCCAATCTTCAGGCCATGTGTATTGCGTTTTGACACGAATACTGATATATGCAAACCAATGATGCATTATGGGTAGTAACCTTTATTGTATTGTCCTGCTGGCTATTAGGTAGGAGGTAACAGTCATGTTTCAAATTAATCTAGAGCCGATTATTATTATTATTATTATTATTATTATCATTATTATTACGTTTGCTTGTGTTTATCTGTTCCATCGTCTTTTTATTTTTTCTGGGTTTGATTATCTTTTTTGTGAAGTTTTAAAGGTTTGCTTTGTGTAAAAACCTGATATTTTCTGAGTTGTATAGAGTACATATATTTGCATGTTTTAAGGTCTTGTTTTACAAGATATTCGTTTTTAGTTTTCGAAGAATGAAACAGACTGTCGCCACTTGGGGTTGACCCACAGTGTCTACTTTATACACACACACACATACATTTATGATAAAATGACTGATAAAATATCTGAGTGAAATAGAAAGATGATTTTTTTCTAAACCATTTGTATCTATAACACGTTTTATTCTCTTATCAAAGATTCGATCACGAAGATGATCAGTACCACTGAAATTGGCAACGACAATTGTTTCGATAGTAGAATTGCCACTTTGAAAAGATTTTAAAATTTAACAGTTAATACCTGTAAATATAAATATCTGTGAATAAAATAAATATTAGCAAAGAAACCAATGAGATTTGTACATTGTTAAAATGTTAAAATAATTATAAAATATACGGAGTGCATGTAGGAAAGTATTAATGCTCATTCGATTAAAGCGTTTTCAATTAGTGCGCTAAAATTTGCATATACCCAAATCCTATTAGTTCATAGATAATACTCGACTAGTGCGGTAAAACATTCTTCAGTTTAACCACAGTAATTGGAATTTGCTTTTTTAATAGTTACCGATGTATACATTAGACGCACTAATCGATTTCTGTAAATTATGGTAAAAAATTAGATCGGGTATATTTAAAGAAAATGCTGACAATATATAATTCAAATTTTAATTTAAGATATCAAGAATTTAAAGAAAATACAGATTTAAATAAAATTAAATATGAATTAGATATTTATAATAAGGTTTTACTAAGGAGTTGAACCAGTGTCTATTTTGGCTTAAGAATTATTTTATCCTCCCAAGATTCTACGTTTTCATTAATCGAATTGAATTGTGGTATCATACGATATTAGAAATGATTCTATAACTCTAGATGTTTTATATTGAATATAGTCAAACCTAATGAGCCAAACTAATCTACCAAGGTTTCACTTAGGCAGATCGTCAGGATCAGCCAGCTGAAACCTTGGTAGGTTTGACTGGCTCATTAGGTTTGACTAAGTTTGCTCTACGTTTGTATCGAGCTCTTTAGTTAGTTGTTTACTCGTATCGGATTTTTCTTCTTTGGACCTTGAACCTGTATCTGTGCGATTATTTCCGACAGACTTTCATGTTCCTGGCTCTTTCTTTTTTAAAAGCATTTTTTCCCTTCGAGATTGATTTGGCTATTGTTAAATCAAGAATTCGAAGGTTTTTCGACACGTGTATAGTTACCTATATTATATGTATATATATATGCATATACATATATATGTGTGTGTGTATGTATGTATATATATATATAATATATATGTATGTAATATATATATATGTAATATATATATATATGTGTGTGAGTATTATTTTTATTATAAGAGATTGTAATAAAAACATTTTGAAATCGCTATACAAAAACTTTCATGTTTAAACATTACGATTGTACTTATTCAGGCGAATGGTAAGTAATAGTACTGAAACATGAAAGCTTTTGTGTAGCGACTTCAACATCTTTTTATTATAATATCTTATATTAAAAATGATATATATACATTTCTCTACATTGTATTGAGCACTTTTTAATAGTAAATGCTAGGAACATTGGAATTTTACTCCATCTATTCTTTCTCTCATTTGTATATATATATATATATATGCAGAAATATAGTCTTAAAGTGTGCTATATTTATGGGGTAAAGTGCTCAATATCAGAGATAGAGCGTGTGTAAATATAAAATTGGACATGGAAGTCAGCACTTAGAGGCGACAGTCTGTTTCATGCTAGTGCAATCGTCAGGCGACTAGACTCTATATATATATATATATATATATATATATATATATATATATATATATCTATATATATATATATAATATTAAATGGATTAAATCCGACAAATATTTTAATATATTTTCTGTTTATACGTATTTTATGGATACACTTATGCTTTATTTTTAATTAAACGCTTTTAATTACATTATCGGCGTGAATGTTCGACGAGCGAATCATAGGCACTTGTAAATGATTCCATCATTTTTGACAAGAAGTATGCTTATCTATCTATCTATCTATCTATCTATCTATCTATCTATCTATCTATCTATCTATCTATCTCTCTCTCTCTCTCTCTATATATATATAATAATAATAATAATAATAATAATAATAATAATAATAATAAATATTTGTAAAACTTCTTCCCTTTAAGAAGAATACCTTCCACCCTCCCCGGATCCCTGTCTCGTGCCTTTCGTCTGACTGAAATATTGAAATGGAGAAATTCTGTATGAGTTTTTCGACTGTTTTTTTTTTACTTTTTATTTTAGCTTTCACTGTTAAATTTCTATTTCTGACACGAAGTCAGTCGACACCGTGATTTATAAGACAGACGACATAGGCTAATCCCCATATAAGGGGATTTTGCATATTATTGTTTATTAAATTATATATATATATATATATATATATAT
Organism: Acanthosepion esculentum; assembly: GCA_964036315.1. NCBI lineage: Eukaryota > Metazoa > Mollusca > Cephalopoda > Sepiida > Sepiidae > Acanthosepion > Acanthosepion esculentum. The sequence goes on from OZ038481.1 coordinate 3,178,921, forward strand.
ATATATATGTATATGTGTGTGTGTGTATGTGTACGTGTGTGTACGTGTTTGTGTACGTGTGTGTATGAATATCTAGACTGAACCCCCCTTGACTATTATGTGTGGGGCGCAGTTCAGCGAGAGACCAACAAAACTCTACCAAAGATAAACCGAAGATAAGGATTATTGCAGCATTTCAAGATATTTTGGTGTAATTTTGGTAAGTATATTTGTTAAAATGAGATGCATGTATTATTTTCATTTCTGCGTATTTAGACGACAATTTATACATCGCACCCTGTACGCACGCACGCACACACACACACACACACACACACACACACACACACACACACACACACACACACACACACACACACACACACACACTGTTATGGGAACTTACCCATAATAATAATGGACTATTCCGGACATTATAAATACTGCGCCTCAAGAGGAAGCAGAAGTTCAGAGTCAGTCAGAGTCAGAGACTGAGTCGAGAGTCAGGCGATTACTGTAAGACATTGGAATAGTGATACTTGTCGAGACAACATAGTTCACTCTAACTAAATCTGATAGTCATTACTAATACTTCTACTTCTTTGTACATATTTCTGTTTGTAATATATCTGTGTTATTCCATACCTGTGTTCGAGTTATTCTTCATTGGTTCTACCTTGGACCATCACCGTGGTACAAGGAACTTGGACCATAACAAGTGGCGACGCGGTAACCGAAAGGAAATACGAACCCTATTCGCGGAGGACATACTTTTTTGCTATCCGTCACACATAACAGTGGTCTACGAGTAAACTCTAAAAAAACAAGTTCTACGCGAGATTTCTAAAAAAAAAAGTTCTACGTGAACACATAAAAAAAAAGAATTTGGATATCAATTTTATTGGCAACAAAGGAATTTTTTTTTGCGTACACAGGTTTCAGAATATCAGGCTACACTAAAGTAAAATACGTACACAAAATTACGTTAACATGGAAGATTTTAAGTCAATCATTGTGGAACTTATCAAATTCCAATTTGAACAGCAACAAAAGTACTAACAGAAACATCTTGAATTTCAAGAGTTATTGCTACGTGTAATGTCAAATAAAGAGCAAAAATCCGAGAACAAAACAGTTCTCTCACAAGACGCTATTTGGAGAACTATCGAAGATTTCACGTACGCACCATTCGAAGACAAAACTTTTGCAAATTACTTACGAAGGTACGAAGATCTATATGAATTTGACTTCAAAGGACATTAGGCACATGCGAATATACCAAATTCGTAGATTATATCCTTCCAAGAAAAACAAGTGAGCTAACGTTCAAAGAAGCCATAAAACTATTAGCAGATCTTTTCAGCCCTAATACCTCACTATTCCACAAAAGATGGAAATGTCTGAACCTTACAAAAAAGGACAGCGAAGATTACATAACTTTCGCGTCTATTGTTAATGAATATTGTGATGACTTCAAATTATCGGAACTCAGCGCGGACAATTTCAAGTGTTTAATATACGTCCAAGGCCTAGATTCAACCAAAGACGCGGAAATGAGACGCAGAATCCTTACTAAATTGGAGAATGAACAAGATTTGACACTTCAAAAACTAGCCGAACATTGCCAAAGATGTGTCAGTGTGAAGAAAGACTCAAAAGACATAGCATAGCACACATACGTAAAGTACGAAGACAAACCAACTTTCCCTCCTCAGAAACAAACCAAACCAATTCCCCCCACTCAAAAACAGCTAAAACAAAATTTCCTAATTCTAAAAATCAATATAAAAAAACTACCACCCAGTCCATGCTATCGCTGTGGGACTTGGCATTGGTTTAAAGACTGTCCATACCGTTTTAAAACTTGTCTATCATGTGAAAAAATAGGACACAAAAGTTCTCATTGTTGGAATAAAAGAGAAAGCAAAAGCAGAATAAGAATCACGAGGACTGACCAAGCTGATGAGACTAGCATAAGAAAATACGTACAAGTTGAAATGCAAAATAGAAAAGTCAGGCTACAGCTGGATTCTGGCTCAGACTTAACTATTATAAACCTACAAACATTGAGAAAACTGAACAAACCTGCCATGTTAAAAACGGATAAAATTGCTAGATCAGTTACCGGGAGAAAGATAAAATTCGAGGGTGAAATAATTACAAATGTAACATTTAATGGAATGACGAAAAAACTAAAAATGTACGTATTAAGAAATACAGAAAACCTAACGGAACGGACTGGATGCAAAAATTTGAACTTTGGGATCTACCAATAAGTACATACTACCAAAATGTAAAAAGCTTACCAACTGAGGCAGACAAATTAAAAGAGAAACTAAAAACGAGTTTCCCCGAAGTATTTTCAGCAGGTCTAGGAAGATGTAAGAAAATGGCAGCGAATATCGAAATAAAAGAAAACGTTCAACCTATCCTCAAGAAAAAAAGGAGCGTACCGTTTGTGTCAATAGAAACAATTGATCAAGAATTAGCTAGACTCGAAAACACTGGCATATTTACAAAAGTAGAATACAGTAAATGGGCCGCACCGACGGTCTACGTCAAAAAGAAATCAGGAGAAATTCGAGTTTGCGCTGATTTTTCTACAGGTTTGAACGCAGCAATAAAGGACTACTATTATCCTCTACCCAGCCCAGAAGAAGTATTCACTAAATTAAATGGCGGAAAATTTTTTTCAAAAATGGATTTAAGTGAAGCGTACTTGCAAATTCCAGTCGATGAGGAAAGTTCAAAACTACTATGCATAAACATACACAAAGGCTTCTGCAAATACCAAAGATTACCTTTTGGGATTAAGGTCGCGCCGGCTATATTCCAACAGGCAATGCATACGATGCTTGCCGGATTAGAGTACACAATTGCATACCTGGATGATTTATTGATTAATAGCGAAAGCGTTGAACAACACACTGCAAACACGTACAAGAGGTATTTAAGAGAATACAAAGCTATAGATTCAAAGTAAAAGAAAACAAGTGCGATTTTCTCATGACGGAAATTAAATACCTTTGCCATATCATAGATCAAGAAGGTAGACGACCAGACCCTGAAAGGTCAACAGCAATAAAAAATGCCATTTCCTAAGAACAAAACTGAACTACAAAGTTTTCTAGGCTTAGTGAGTTACAACCAGGAATTCATACCTCAAATGCATAAACTTCGCGCACCACTCAACGAGCTGCTAAAGGAAGAAAACGTTTGGCAGTGGACAATGCCAGGAAACGTTTGAAAAAATAATTAAAACGCTAACTTCAGATTTATTTGGCACACTACGATCCTAATCTAGAAATTATTGTAGCAAGTGACGCGAGCGCCTATGGAGTCATAAAATGCCAGATGGGACAATAAAAACCCATCGCACATGCTTCTCAAACATAACTACCAGCAGAGAAAAATTACTCACAAATAGGGAAAGAAGCTCTGGAGTTTATCTTCGCAGTCACAAGGTTTCATAGGTACATCTATGGTAGACATTTTACTCTGCAGACGGATCACAAACCGTTACTAACAATTTTTGGTTCGAAAAAAGGTCTACCGGTTTACACTGCAAATAGGTTACTTAGATCAATAGGGAACAATTCTTCTGAACTACAATTTCAGATTGAAGTATTTACCAACGAAAAAGATCGGGCATGCAGATGGTCTGTCGAGACTTATACCAACAAAGACAGAGCCATTGGAAGATACGGTAATCGCAGCCCTAAGAAATGAAGAAGATATCAGGACAGTACTATGTTGTACAGTTAAAAACCTCCCAGTCACATTGCAAGACATAAAAAATGAAGCCAAAAACGACGAATTCATAAAAGAAACAAAAGCAAAAATAGCAAAAAAAATGAGCAAATATCGGACAGCTTTTCTCTATGCGATAATGTGCTACTTTACAACGAAAGGGTTGTAATTCCCAAAACATTACAAAAGCGAATCCTAAAGGATTTCGACAGGGGACATCCTGGAAAAAAATAGAATGAAGTTGCTAATGTATATTGGAAAAATATGGACCAGGATATTACTCAGATGGTGGAAATGTGCAAGGGTTGTAACTTAGCAGACAAAGCACCGCCAATCATCCATAAGCCATGGTCAGAGACTGATCGTCCGTGGTCAAGAATACACGCAGATTATGCAGGAACAATTGACGGTTTTTACTATTTAATCTTAGTGGATAGTTATAGTAAATGGCCGGAGGTGTTTCGTTGCAAAAATCATACTGTGGAAACTACCATAAATTGCCTCCACGAGGTATTCGCTCGGTTTGGAGTAGTAGATTGCTTAGTCACAGATAATGGAACGCAATTCACATCAGCAGATTTCCAAGAGTTTGGCGAAATTTATCAAGTAAAACATATAAAATCCCCGCCTTATCACCCAAGATCTAATGGGCAAGCGGAGAGATTTGTTGATACACTCAAAAGAGCGTTCCGAAAAGCCTATGATGTGCCTACGGAGAAAGCATTACAACAATTTCTTCCGGTATATCGAATAACGCCAAATAATGCTACGCCATCACCCGCAGAAGTGATGTTTGCTAGAAAAATCAGATCAGCTTTTGATAAATTGCTACTAAGTCAAACGAAACAAGTAACTCAGCCCGACGCACCAAAAAGAAAATTCCTCCCAGGAGAAAATTTTTTTTTAAAGTATATAAAAATGATACATCTTACTGGGAGCAAGGGACAATTGAGAAAAGAATCGGCAATATGGTTTACATAGTACAGGGACAAAAATTCTCACATAGAAGCCACGTAAACCAAATAAGGAAGGGACCGTTACAGGATGCTAACGGTCCACCTCAGGAAGAGGTGATAGATACGATTTTCGATACAAAATTTTGATATAAAAAGACCGCAAACAATGCCAGAACAAAGAAAATCGCCCAGAAAAAGGAAGTTCACAGAACCTTTGGAAATAGATCCAAAGAAAAATAGATATTAAAAAACCCTGCTACGCAAAAGTTTTCGGAAGGTGGGTGTTATAGGCACTTACCCATAATAATAATGGACTATTCCGGACATCATAAATACTGCGCCTCAAGAGGGAGCAGCAGTGCAGAGTGCAGAGTCAGTCAGAGTCAGAGACAGAGTCGCGTCAGACGATTACTGTAAAACATTGGAATAGTGACACTTATCGAGACAACAGAGTTCTCTCTAACCTAACCTGATTGTTATTACTAACACTTCTACTTCTTTGTACATATTTCTGTTTGTAATATATCTGTGTTATTCCATACCTGTGTTCGAGTTATTCTTCATTGGTTCTACCTTGGACCATCAGCGTGGTACAAGGAACTTGGACCACACACACACACACACACACACACACACACACACACACACACACACACACAAGCGACCGTCAGTCCAAGAAAGGGAACTGATAGCAGTTTATTTTGTTTAAACGTAATCTTTAGTGTGTGTGAATAAGTTGTTCACGTATATATATATATATATATATATATATATCGAACCACTCTTCCACCCACTGTCGCCATTGATGTCTACACACTGCTTTTATTTATTTACTCTTTCACGCTGATATTAACCACTTTTCTTCCATAGAATAAGAACTATATATATTGTCGAAGTTTCTGTGATAAGGAATTAACATTATTATACAGAGACTGATTACAAAAAATGATCTGATCTTTATCAATAATTCGAGTGTTCATTTTAACACTTGTTTTTCACGTGCTATCTTTTACGATAAGGAGTAGTAGCGTAATCGTTATCGACATCAAAAATGAAATTGGCTGTAAGAGTTCAAATCTAGGTCTAGTCTATTGCGTTCATTCTTTCATCAATCCCTATGGGGAAAAAGTATGTATTTACTCTCCTTCAGCTATGGATTAAATACCAGGCTAACATGGTCTCTTGCTCGGCGTGTTTCTGTATTGTTTATGTTCACTTTTAGTTAATTCCCTTTGTGCATTCTGCTTCATTAACAGCTGACAAAAGATATCTTGATTGAAGCGACATCTCGTACTTGAAGGCGAAAATGACGAGTGGTTAAACACTATAGACAATGTCTTGCTCTTTCTTGCTTTTCTCTTTATTGGAATTCATCTTCATCTTCTATAGTTCCGTCTGATCTTTCTAACCCTGGGTCTATTAGCTTTCTATCTCTTTTTGGCCACGTACTTAAAGCTCTAATCAACTTCGAATTGGTTAATCATCTCACCTCGACAGCTTTTCTTTCAGACAATCAATATGTGAATTTTTCTTAAGGCCTCTTGCTTTCCGGTCAAATTTGATCTTCAAAAATTTAAATGCATTATATTTTTTTTAATAATTCCCCCCCAAGCAAGAGAAGAAAGCCCCTAAGTCACAGGAGGTTACTGAATGTGAAACAAAGTAAGGAAGGAAAAACATGATTAAGGAGCGAGAAAAAATAAACAAAAAACACCCCATGCAAAGCAATAAAGCTGCTAAGGTTCGAGGGTTATCGAGTGTTAGAGAATATGAGAAAAATATACAATTAAGGAGAGAGGGCAATAAAAGAAAATGAATGAAGAAGGCAGACGATAAAGATTGACATTGCATTCAAATTTTTGGAGATCAATTTTGAGTGGGAAGCAAGAAAGCGGAAAAGAGTTCCACTAGCAAGGCGAGCGATAGAGAAATTTTCCGTTTAGAACTTACGCTTAAATCTAGCAATTTCAACTGTAAAACGATGAGACCGAACCGCCAACCTAGTACTGTGTTTAAATTCATAGTCTAGGTACAATAGAGGAAGTTTCATCAGAACAATTATATATCAATCGTTATTTTTTATCTTCTTAATTCCTGTTCATTTATTATTCCCTCTCTTTAATAACGTTTTTCTTTTTCTCATCCTTTAACCCGCAGAAACCCCTTGCGTCTTAGTGTCTTTATTGCTTTACTTGGGGTGAAGTGATAAAATGCCATTTTTTCATAATTACATTATCTGCACATGCAGGAGTATCTTAATGCTGTTACCGAGAGAGTCAACCTTGACAAGGACTCGTCATATTATTGAAGGGAACGAACGCACGATGGAAGAAACTTGCCTAGATTTGGTTTTATAGGATACAATACTGGTAAGGCAAAAGAGATGATTTGGTTTTATAGATTACAATACTGATCAGGCAAAATTGATTTTTTGGTTTTATAGGGTACTATACTGGCTAGGAAAATGTTATGTTTTGGGTTTATAGGGTACAATAGTGGAAATGCAAAAGTGATATTTTGGTTTTATATGGTACAATACTGGAAATGCAAAAGTGATATTTTGGTTTTACAGGGTACAATACCAGGCCAGGCAAAAGATATATTTTGGTTTTATAGGGTACAATACTGGCCACGCAAAAGAGATGATTTACTTTCATAGGATACAATACTCGCCAGACGAAAGAGATGATTTGGTTTTATAGGATACAATACTGGTCAGGCAAAAGTGATGTTTTGGTTTTATAGGGTACAATACTGGCCAGGAAAATGTTATGTTTTGGGTTTATAGGGTACAATACTGGAAATGCAAAAGTGATATTTTGGTTTTACAGGGTACAATACTGGAAATGCAAAAGTGATATTTTGGTTTTACAGGGTACAATACCAGGCCAGGCAAAAGAGATGTTTTGGTTTTATAGGGTACAATACTGGCCAAGCAGAAGATATATTTTGATTTTATAGGATACAATAATGGTCAGGCAAAAGTGATATTTTGTTTTTATAAGTTGCAATACTGGCCAGACGAAGGAGATGTTTTGTGAAAATGTAAACCAATTGATCAAATTCGCCATAAAGCGTGTTTCTGGTTTGGTGCAACTATTTTGATGCTGACACTTGCCAGTTAACGACAATATACTTGTTTAATTATTTGGAACTAATAATCAAATGAAATGGAAAAGAGCAGCAGGATTTTTATTTGATTTGTGCCCCGAACTGAAAAGGGAAGCAAGTGAACTATCATCGGAGCAATGATGAAATTTCTTTTCATTCGATTTTAATTCTATTAAGGATCTTCTTGGCAAACTTGCACAGGTGACAAAGTTTAAAATTGTCTCGTTCCCTTGCTAAATCAAAAGCAAGCCAACACACATACTCCACCTTACATATATATATATATATATATATATATATATATATATATATATATATATATATATATATATATATATATATATATATGTGAAGTTTTAATCAATTCTTTCTCTGTTAAATATGTTTTAATTGATAAGTTATTCAAAGAGTAAATTGATTGAATACTGCCATAGCTCCGTGCTTACCATATTGGTGATATACGATTGATAATTAGAAATGTATTCCAAACTTAACTTGGTTCAGTTCTCTTTCCCTCCCCCTCTCTCTGTATATGCTATTCTTCAGAGCTCGGGTGATCATGACTCTCCACAACGTCGTCCGTTTTTTTTTTACTTTCAATAATATTTGCATCTTTACAGTATTTTCTATTTTTCCGCCCCTTATTTCATCAAACATTTGAGGAGGGTTATCCCCCTTCCCATGGGCCGTGTCCGTCTAGGATATAGACGGTGGCAGTTCTCCACAGCTTCCTGGTCTTTATTGCTTTCAATTATATTTGCCCGTTTATGACTCTTATTTTTTGTTTGATTCTTATTCGCCTATCCAGTAGCTCAAACTTTAGGCTCCCTCTCTCACTTTTCTATGTGTCATATTCCTCCAGGACATGGGAGATCAAGGCTCCCCACAATTTCTCATATTTTTTTTTAATTTCTTACTTTTTTTACTTTCTTTAGTATCTGACTTGGCTATTTACGATACCTTTTTTTCACCGTATTTCTAGATTCTCATCCATTTACCCAAAGCTGTTTAGTAGTTTACACGTAGATTATATCTTGCTCCCTTCTCTTCCTTGTGCCCTGCGAGGGTTAAATTCTTTTTTCCTCATTATGTTGATGTCTTTTTTTTAATTAGCTACGGCTGCTTTTAAGCTGCTATTTTCAAAACTTCCTCATTCGTTATATTCCCACTGTCTATGGCATTCTCAATCTGTCTCAATAAAACTACATCTCTGTTGTTTTCATTACCAAGGACGAAATTCTCCAGAATTCACAACCATATTACGTGTTAAAAATTACATTCAACGTTGTATCTTTAGTTCTAGTTTTATTTTTCTCTCTTTTAACACTTTAGACAAAAGGCATCTTTCTCTTCTGCTGTGCGTCTTCCTGTTGCATTGCCTCACTCTTCTGGGTTTCTCTTAGTTCATGGCCTTAACGTGATCATGATAAAATTGTCTTCCCTTTTTTTCTCTAGGCTGGGTGATCACTAGTCGTTCTTTTAGTTCGAAGATGAAATGAGAACTTCAAACAAAAGGATATTTGAATTTACCTATTTTATTAAACACGTCCACGTGTACATTTTTAATTAGCCAGTGGGGTCGCTCTATCACCACAACTGAGAAGAAAGTTGCTTGAGACACGAAATAACCACGTTTACTGTGTATGTCGTATAAAAACTCCTTCTCTTATTACGAGGTCTTGGCCACTGCACCAATTAAGCAAAATGTTGTATAGCCATCTCGTTCTGGGGTGGTCTTGGTTGATGGGGTCGATTCCAGAACGTTGTATCTTTTCTCACTTGTCTTCTCCAGGTCGCTGTTTTTTTTGTTTTTTTTTAGTTCGCCAACAAATGAGAACTTCAACAAAAGGGATTTTAAACTTATCTATTTTATTAACACTTCGACGAGTACATTTTTAACTAGCAAGTCGGGTCTCTCTCTCAGCCCAATTGAAGAGCAAGTTGCCCGAGACACGAAATAACCATGTCTGATAAAAGTAAAAACTTACTCTCCGAAAACACTTTCTAAATCTAACATTCCCTCGTTCGGCTAAGCCAATAAAAATCGCGATCCCTATTTTGTCTACCATCTGACCTTAAAGGTTAACCTCAGAAGATCTGAGCCAAATACACTGTAACTAAAAAATAATAGTCTGAAACTATTATTTAACATTCCAATTTCCGTCATAATGCCTATTATTACACGACCCAGATAGTTGAATTTACGCGCCTGTTTGGTTTTAACTTCCTCTATACGCGACTCCCACCTTGAACTGGATCTAATTCGTGGCTCAAAGGAAATGAAAGTCGTATCTTACCTGTGAGAGACATGCCTTACCTTTGAAAGAGGTACATTACCTGTATGCATTGCTGGCCACTCGTTTTCGAGGATACCCGTCTACTAGGGCGGCTAACCCTAACCCTATTGCATATGCTGGGACAGTCGCATTTGAGAAAGAGCGTGTTATCTGGCGTGATCAGCAATTTGAACAAGACCAGAACACTCAAGACCTCGGCCACGATGACTTGTGTTTTCGTGCTAGCACAGCTATCGACGTCCCCTAAGGGTTCCGTCTATCAAATTTCACTCACAAGACTTGGGTCAACTCGTGGTATGGCTTTCAGGTACTTTCCAAAGGTGCCACAAGCTGGGATCGGCTATATGACGATTCAGTGTATGATACAGGTTCAATATTTTATGAAATTTCTCGGACATTCAGGCCGGTAAATGTTTTCAATACTTTTTATTTTAAACAGCGCATTAACTTAAATAGACTATATTTCTTTTTAAAACAAGTAAATGTAATAGAATTACTTAAATTATTTAAAATTATTTTTTCATATCAATTATAAGTATGTATATTACCAGCTCCCATTTTTTTATTTTATTATAATTTCATTATTATTTTATTATTATTTTATTATTATGAATGTATATATATATATATATATATATATATATATATATATATATATATATATATATATATATATATATATATATATATATATATATATATATATATATTAAAAAGGCTCAAATTCTAATATTCCATGGTTATAATTTATTACATTGGTATCGTAATTACGATCCAATTCATCAGACCTACAAATTCAAAAAGAAATCAGAAAATATAACTCCGGGAATAAAAAATAAAATTTAGTGAGAGTGTATGTACAAGAAAGCTCTACAGAGGGGGCAACAGACGAGAGAAGAACAGGAAGGTCTAAAAGTGAAGGCGGGGATTAACATTTAATAGAGAGAAGTTTTAAAGAGAAGTTAGATGACGGTTTAAATGAGTGAGATTATTCTGTTCTGGAGATTGAGTTGTACCTGGATTCTATCGAATTGGAATTTTTTACATATATATATATATATATATATATATATATATATATATATATATATATATATATATATATGTGTGTGTGTGTGTGTGTGTATGTATTAACCACTAATATTATCTATCTATCTATACATACATATATATATATATATATATATATATATATATATATATATATATATATAATTCTCTGAAGGACAACACAGGACATGCGCATTATTTACTTATAGCTAAAGGAAGATATTCTATTTGATTCAATTTTTATTGCTTTGTTGAATCTTATTTGATTCTTTCACGTCGACAGATGTGTTAGATTTCAGCACGAACTACTTTCCACCGGACTCCTCGGGTGCTGATGGTGTTTTGAAGTCGTGAAATTTTCAAGATGTACCATTTAAAGGTGTGACTCTCAAGCAAGACTGGAATTCTAGTTTTGTCGCCCGCAGAAATAACCAAAGACATGGCACATTTTCTCTATCTCGAAAATGACAAAATCAAATCAAATACCGCTAAAAAACAAGCGAAAATAATAAACTACACATCTGGATCGATTTATTTTGGTTGGAAATCATTGTTATTTTTAAAACAATCTATTAAATTTTTCACTGAATTTTAAAGTAAAATCTTCACCGAAAAGGAGGCATATTTGTTTGCAAACGCCTCGCTACATTTCACGTGTAAATTTGCAGCTTTGATGCCGGAAACAATTTTTGTTTAAAAATTGAAGCTAATTATATGTGTTTAAAATAGTTTGACAAAGAACAACTTTTTCAAATTATGACATATTCTAGAGAACGAAGCTAACACCCAAACATGCTAACAATCAATGGGTAGGAAAACTAACACACAAGCAGTACTTGTTCGCTGAGTTCATTTCAAGAAAAAAATGACAGAACAAAGAATTTTTGAAACGAATCAGAAAAATAATCTTTGAATCTCTTGAAAAGAGCAAGGCAATGTTTTTTTTTTGGTTTTCTCCATTTTTAACGGATGCAAATGAGATTTTCAAAACGTGACATATGAAAACTATCTTAGAACAAATACTTCAATGTTTCCATGATCAAACGTGCTTCTTTTTACTCCTTTCAACCCATTCTGACACAAGGCTGGAATAGTGAATCTAAGAGTGAAGATGAAAACCATAAAATTGTTGTCTTACTGTTTGCAAATGACCTACGTAATGAAATTATGGGTATTTGCACGGCAGAATAACTTCTGACACACAATTGTACGTACTTTAGGATACACACCATGATTAAATGTCTGAATTTCTAATATGTGCATTTATCATTTACAATATGTCTGCTGTCCAAATCTTTGTTGTTAATATCACTTTCCAGTGTTCTATGATTTTTACATCATTCCACACTTTTCCCTTCATACATGATCAGCCAGGGTTGATTTTATTGCCTCACCTCTAATTTTCGATATTCCTCTAACATTAATTTTAGAGAGCGGCTGGTTTCATTTTGCCACAATTGCAGGGGATAGCATAGACACAGCTATCTGTCTATATTTCTGAGATGAGGTATTATGTACACTATTTACATTATACGGACTATTGTCCTGATCTTTGTCGCCATATTTATTACAACGTTTTGGCCTTTCAGTATCTGTCTATATTTCTGAGATGAGGTATTATGTACACTATTTACATTATTCGAACTATTGTCCTCATCTTTGTCCCCATATTGATTACAACGTTTCGGCCTTTCAGTGTCTGTCTATATTTCTGAGATGAGATATTATGTACACTATTTACATTATTCGGACTATTGTCCTGATCTTTGTCGCCATATTTATTACAACGTTTCGGCCGTTGTATCCTCCGGCCTTCTTCAGGTTGTTGGAATATCGAACTGAACCCTTTATTTCTCTCACTGGGGTAGACTGTTCTAGTTCCACGTGCCATGTTTAATGGATGTCAGTTATCAGTTATCTCCTGTTAATTCCCCTCTGAAAGTTCTCCACTGCCTTAACCGGGTATTGAACTCACACTCTTTGGGCCCTGTCACTGGATGTAACCAACGCCTTTATCCACCGTGACAAAGATGAGGACAACAGTCCGAATAATGTAAATAGTATAGACAAAGTTCTTAGTCATTTTCTCCTCTGTATTACGCTTGATCGACAGAGATTACTCCACAAGGGCGAACTGCTTCTGAACTGATTTTGTTTGGAACGAACATCTGAATCCTTACCGACAAATTCTGAGACAGGGCGTGGCAGTTTCCTGATCCCCCCTCCTCGATATTTCTGGTTCTGCTATCAGAAATTGTTGCGATTTTTGCGCAGTTGTTGTTATTGTGAATGGTATGCTTTATGCTGATCATCACCGATTGGGGTCTGTGTCTGTGTTGCCTTTTACGATATTTGCCCGGTGTCACCTGCATCGGGCGACAGAGTAAATGGAAACAGGGCAAGGCTATAGCTAAGCAAAACTAAATAAGAACAAGATATCTCAAGACATGTATAAATTAACGAGAACAATATATCTTCGTAGTTTATATGATAGATTCTTTCAAAATTCCCCGAAGTTTACACGGATCAAACACCTGAAGAAGTCCGGAGAACACAACGGTCGTGATATTCATATCAAAGACATTTATTTTGTTACAGCTGATACTGTAATATAAGACAGTAACTCGTAGATTTGTACATTACGGTAAATACTATAATATTTGCTTTATAGCGTATGTGTTATATGGCAGATGGTAATGGTAATATTAGCCATTTTCTTATAAGGAAACACTCAGCATCCATTGACCAAGCAGCCAGCCAGATGAAATATATAAAATCTTTCTTTTTAAACCGTTTTCAGGAAAGTAGATTTCTCAAAACTACAGTGCTGTTCGACAAAAGTGACTCACCTGATTTTTTTTTTACTTAAATTTTTTTTCGCCTATTGTTTTTGGGCTCAAACTAATTTTTAATCTTACTAATATAAAGACCCCTTCCAGACCACCTAGTAAAAAAGTTTACTCACCCTAAGGTATTCTATTGATAATTATAATTTTGGATATAAATGAGATTTAGGGAAAAACTTATTTCCTGCAACTAGTAATCAATAGAAACATAACCGAACAGCTTTAAATAAAGAATAATAGAGGTATAATTTATTTATAATAAGTAATATAGTTCGAAATATTTAATAATCTATGGGTCCTCCTTTATTTTGAATAACCTTTTCAACCCTTTTTGGCATTGACATGATTAGGTTCTGGCAAATCTCATCTCCAAGCATTGAATTCCATTCGGATATGAAATTCACAATCAAATCCTCTTTGTTGCTCAACTGCTTTCTCGAGAGCCTGTACTTTATAATGCTCCATAAGTTTTCTATGGGGTTGAGGTCAGGATATTGGGCGCGGCCATGTCATAACACTCACCTGCTTCTCATCAAAGTATTCCTTCATCAATTTTGATTTGTGACAGGGAGCATTATCCTGCATAAAAATGAGCTTGGTGGGGTCGATTTGCACCCTTTCAGCAAAAGGGAGCAGACAAGACTCTAAAATTCTCTTGTACTGCTCGTTCCTGAGGGTCTTTTCAATAGGTTTTAAGAAACCAGTTCCATGAAAAGAAAAGCATCGCCAGAACATTATACTGAACGGATGCTTGACAGTACTTACTGCTAAATTCAAAGAGCTTTCAAAGCTTCTTCTTCGGATTTTAGATCGCTTATCCTTTGAATTTAGCTCAACTTTCGTTTCATCGGAGAAGAGAACATTTAGTAAAAACAAAAAATCAGGTGAGTCACTTTTATCGAACAGCACTGTAGTAGCTGTAATCGTTGTTTCATGTAATGATGTGGTTTCCTTCCTAACCTTTTAGTTGAACTAGTGTGGAATAATTTATTCTGTTATTATATTTACTTCAAGTTACATGTGTTATGCATTTTAGCTGTTGAAAGTCACCGTGTGGTCTGGTTTCTGCTATTTGGTACAATTCTTTGTTTGTGATTCTCTAGCGCCAGTCCACAAGACCCAAAGAACAATGGTCTTTGCCTTGGCTTCACTCACTCAAAGTCATTTTTAACCATTGATCTTAGAAAGCGGTTGTAAAGAGGTAAGATATTTCTGAACAAGTTTGACGCCATTCATGACATCCATAATAGTCTCAATCTGACTAGGCTATTTAAGAACATACCATAATAGGTTCTTTACGGCAGAAGGCATAATGTGGCCATCGCGGCAGACATTGCAATACGATCCAAAATAGAATTATACTGACTTTAGCTTAGTCTGGTGTTAAGTTTAAAATACTGACGAGCCAGATAAGGATCAAATACACTTTATTATTCAGTAGGGTAAGCATCTCTTTTTGTTTTGTGCCAAAAGTATTTTAAAGCTTATTCTGTTCTGCTACAAGGCCATAGTAGTCTGTTAATCTTAAAGGATCAAACTGATTCTCTAGTAAAATAAATCAAATCTGCTTATTAATCGATATCTTTCTCATTTCCATATTCTTTCAGAACGTCAGCGTCCACGCATCTCACATTTATCTTCGCTTTTAGTAGTACTAATTATTTTACGTTTTTTTACTGGTTTTTGTGGTTGTTGTTGATCCTTATGTTAAAAAACTAGTCAAATAGACAATTCCCTGTTTACTCTGCTTGTCATGATTTCTATCTACCTTGTGAGTGTTAAATTCGACAAACTTTCTTTCCTTATTATGGCTCTTAAATGTGTTTCCTGTCTCATCTTTACTTATTTCACATTTGTCATATTTTATCCCCATTAAATTCTCATGTTCATCGTCAGAACAAAACCTCTGTCGTTTCAAGTCATTTGTGACAAATGTATCCAGAGGCAGCATTTAAAAACAAAGGATGTTTGCTACTTAAAGAATGTCTTTTCTACGACTTAAAAAAAAAAAACTTATCGTTTCCACATTGTCTTTTTTCGATATTAAAATTGATTTGGTATTTCCTGGAATTTCAAGAGATATCATCTCGGCGAATTTTTATTCTGTACATTTTCAGATTTGCTTTTTGTTCATTAGAACTTGCGATGTTTTTTTATGCAACCAGATTAATTATACAGTAGGAATTTATTCTTAATGCTCGGTTCTGTTCGTAAAGATGAAAATCGAACTTTTATTTTGGTCAAGATTTAAAATGGGAATCATTCATTGAAAGAGGAAATCAAGTTCTCAAGCAAGTGACGAGAATAGAAGGTGATGTAAAGATGCAGATAACGTTTACGTTAAAGAGGGCAAAGTTCAATTAAAAGCGAGAGAATGATAGAGAGGACAAAGCGTGAGAGATAATGTCAAAAGAAGAGATAGAAATAAAACTTATGAATAAAAAGGATTCAGAGTTACTTTTCTTTATCCCGTAACCCGTAGGGTTATAGGGACACCATGTGTACTGCAGCCGCAGTAGAAGTGGTGTTTCTTGGGCAAGAAAACCTAACGAAGCCCAACTCTCTCCAGGGCGGTTTTGAGTTCAGAGTTTTTCATTCTCCTAGACTAGTTGCCACCCAAGGTTAGAGAACCCAGTCTTTCCTGCTATTTACCCATAGCTGGGAAATGAAGAAGTGGATCCATGATTCCCAAGGGTATTAGCCGGCAAATGAATGTAATGGATTCGACTGGAATTCGACCCCAGCTTTTCGATTCCTCAATCCGAGCCGCTATCCGTGCTTCTTCATTCAGAATTAAATTAGATGTAAAACTGGAAGTTGGGAAAAAAAGCCCGATTTTAATATTTGTTGCTAATGTTTTGCATCATTACGTAAACATGAAAATGGATGGGTGTGTGCGTGTGTTCGTGAGAGAGAGAGAGAGAGAGAGAGAGAGAGAGAGAGAGAGAGAGAATGTTCGTGTGTACCAAATACACTGACATGATAAAATTATTTCTTTCACCCCCACCTTGCACCTAAACCTTTCATTTGGTACAGCACATTTATTATTTTTCTAATAATTTTCAAATTTTATATTATATATATATATATATATATACGAGGGTCATTCAATAAATAAGGTGAATTTTTCAGTATAAGGACTTCTAATACAGATAGAAGCTTACACTTTTTTATTTTTATTTTGTTTTACTTCTTTTTCACATGGATTTAACTTCTTTTGCAGATTAAAAAAAACTTTGAGAGTTTTGGCGATTAACAAAAATGTCCGACCAAGAATCATGCTCCAGGATTGAACAGCGGTCAATTATCAAATTTTGGGTTGCTGAAGGGTGCAAACCAGTTGAAATTCATAGGAGAATGTCAACTGTGTATAGTGCCACATGTTTCAGACAAAGAAATATCTACAAGTGGGCTAAATTGTTTGAAGAAGGACGGAGCAGTGTTGAGGATGAAGACAGGCTTGAGAGGCCTACAGAAGTGAGGTCGCCTGAGGTGATCGAATCAGTCAATGACCTCATTCAGTCTGACAGAAGGGTGACAGTGGATGACATTGCAAGGACTTTGAGCTTATCTATTGGGACAAACGCAGGGATCATCAGTCAGAAGGAGTCATCTTGCATCATGACAATGCAAGGCCTCACACAGCAGCCCAAACGGTGCAGACCATCAACGAGCTGGGCTGGGAACTGCTCCCTCATCCCCCTTACAGCCCAGACCTTGCCCCTTCAGACTTTCACCTGTTTGGTCCCTTGAAAGCGTTCACGAGAGGCACGAAGTTTAAAAGTGACGATGAAGTCAAAAGTGTTGTGAGCGACTGGTTGAGACATCAGTCCAAAGATTTTTACGCTTAGGGAATACGGGAGCTTGTGCACAGATGGGAAAAGTGTGTGACAGTGCTGGGAGACTACGTTGAAAAATAAAAAAATGTAAGCTTCTATCTGTATTAGAAGTCCTTATACCGAAAAATTCACCTTATTTATTGAATGACCATTGTATATTTATATATATATATATATATATATATATATATATATATATATATATATATATATATATATATATATATATAATGCATCATTCATACAATTAAAGCTAAGAATCAAACGTAGATAAAATATGGATCGGAACTTGACAGGATGCTAAGAGAAAGGACATGTAAGAAACGTTTACCAATCTAACATGTTTCAGTTTTATTAAATAAAGTCAAACATGTTAGATCGTACATGTCCTTTATATATATATATATATATATATATATATATATATATATATATATATATATATATATATATATATATATATGTAAAATCCGCCTCGTCACGGATGCTGACTTCAACATAATTTTGTCGGCTGAAAACAATGAATTTATTTTCTCTCCTCGAGAAACCAAAGAAGTGGCATTGGCACTGCAACGGCCAGACACAGGTCAACGTCATCGACCTGCCGGCTCAACTATGTGAGAGTCGTCGTAAAGGTTTCCCGACCTAATCGTTGAAGTAGGACGCCTCTTCCCAGCCTACCTGTGACAAGTGGCCCTCAGCCAATCGCTAGCCTGGGCGTGGGTGCTGCGCCTCAGTGGTGAAAGGCTTTATCAGTGGGCGGAGGAACTTCTGAGAAGAGGGACAGGGTAACCTCAACATTCCTAGTGCAAAAGGTACCGGAAAAGCTTTGCACAATTTTGCCTGGAATGTCTCCATGTGCCACAATTTCAACAGGAATAGGGAAGTGGTGACCACAGCAGTGAACAATGAAGGAATTTTGAGGTACCAAAACGTTTTTTATAATCCGTTCTTTTTCTCAATCCATGAAGGAATCAACATCACAGAACAAAATGATTTCCCTTTATATGTTTCTTACTACTATTACTAATTATTACTAAAACTACTACTACTTATTATTACTATTACTGCTACTACTGCTCTTAATACTACTACTACTACAAATAATAATAATTATCATTATTACTACTATTACAAATAACAATTACGACTGAGTAGTGAGTTCGATCCTCACTGGGTGCCCTATACTTTCGGTCTTGTGACACGTCTAAGCTACGATTGGTAAATCACTGGGCGCTTCGGCGTGTTGCCTCGCTAGATCAGTTCCGACCGTATAATGAATTCGATCCTCACTGGGTGCCCTATACTTTCAACCTTGTGCCAAATCTAAGCTATACATAGAAAGCCACCTTGTTTGAAGTGATTTTTGTACTAAAAGAAAACGTTGTTGCTGGTAGCTTATATCAAATACTTAAAAGTAAAAAATAAAAAAAGTACAATTTTATTTGCGGTGAGTTTCGTTTCTTTGGAGGAACTGTAAACTCAGCCTTGACAGTTATCTAGGAGAAGGAAACTCCAATTGAATCTGACGACCAAGGGACATTACTGTCAATGTCCTAACCCGCTCGACCACATTACGTGAATTCCTGAGTTTAAAGGTTGGAGTCATTTATATGGACACTGGTCCCCATCTGAAATCTTCCAAATCAAGCTTGAAGGTTTCTTACATGTCTCTTGGACCGATGTTGTGGGGAGCTGTCCCGTCCCTAGGGTACCTCCCCAAATCTCAATCTGTGAAGCTATAAAGTATCTATCTATCTATCTATCTATCTATCTATCTATCTATCTATCTATCTATCTATCTATCTATCTATCTATTAGAATGTACTGAAATGTTCTCCGCACGATCCATTTTCCAAAATCTAATCTTCGTTTGCGCTAAGTCGAGCTTAGTGTAGATGTAACCCAGCTCAGATGATGCTAGGATAGACTTTGCACTCACTGTTACACCACCCATAAGAAGCCAAATCCATCAGTGAGTTGGCCTGAAAGAATGATGATCATCTAGACAGAAGGTGAAAGTTGGCGCCTCACTGGATGTTGTCGACTGACTCCCCACATATATAAGCAGGTGGTTGCTCTTAGGATGTGCACATTTTTTTTAATCATTTCATTCCAAGCAAGGCAATCAGACCGCTAGGATGCAAGCGGTTACTGAGTGTTCGAGAAGATGAGAAAAAAACTAATATCAAGAGGAGAGGACAGCAAAAGAATGAGAATTAAGAAGACAGAATGTGACCATTGGTATCGTATTTAAACTTTTAAAGATCAAAGTCGACTGGGAAGCAAGACTCAGGAGGAGAGTTCCACATGCAAGAAGTGCGAGTGAAGTTGGACAACTGATGGTATGAAGAGATATGAACGCTGATCCGAGGTGAAAAAGAGAGGGGTCTCTTTGAAATCCTTGCGAGAAAAAGAATCTACGTTTGAAGAAAACCCCAAATCCATTATATTTATTACTGCTCAGTAAATGTTCGTTCTGTTTCCACTGAGTCAAAGTCTTTATTTCCCGGCTCAATTGTGTAGATGAGGCACAGACCACCGATTTTAAGGTATGGCCTGAGATTATGAATTATCCAATGTATGAAGTCCTGAATGAAATTCGAACGCTGTACAGCAGTAAGATTATTCTTCCCCGATATTAATCTAATATCAGCTGCCATCTTGTTAATAATCAATTCACAGAAACGTTGAAACGATACTGCGTTCGTCCGAGGTAAACAAATTTTGAAGTAGTTCTAATATGCGAGTCATTAGGGCTATATATTTATTAGTATCGGGGCACCTCGAGGTGGTGTAATGGTTAGGAAGCTTGTCTAGCTAGAACAATTACGACTGGGTAGTGAGTTCAATCCTCACTGGGTGCCCCTTACTTTCGGCCTTGTGCCACATCTAAGCTACGCTTGGAAAATCGCTATATTTATTAGCATTGACTGTTTGTACATATGGGTTTGTTACTTGGGAGTGTCGGGCGTTTTGTGTCTCTGTGAATGTGTACTCGTATATATAAGTATAGAGGAGGAAGTACTTTGTGATCTTTATTCAACTAGACTGAAACAGGGAAAGAATGATAGACATCAAATAAATATGAAACCATTTAAATTAGCAACGTTGTGCGAGACGAACTTGTAAATTATCGTCCTACGAGAATTTCTTGGGAACATTAACTTGAGAAATAAAGAAATTAGGAGTAAATCAAGGCATTTTCTTAGTAATATTTCCAAAGGCTTCTTGGTTGAGCTGAGAACCTTTCAGCACCTCATCGTTTATATTTGTGTGTGTGTGCGTGCGTGTATTTAAGAGTCGATGAAATGACAGAGAAAAAAAAGGACGATTCAAAATTGAGAATATGTCTCGATGGACGCAAAAACAAATGTGATAAATATTTCAAAATATGGATGTCAGGAATATTCTGTTGGTCATCATAAATTCCCATTTCTCGTGAAAGCGGCAGGAATCTGTAGACTCCGTTCGCGAAAATTGAAGTCGTAATTCTTCAAGTCTGGAATTACATTTCAGTATGCATTTCTGAGATGAGGAATTATCATTATTATACGCGTATGTCTTCAAACTGCTGTCCTCCCCTTGTTTATTATATTCGCATTTCGGCCGCTCTACAAAATAGACACAGGGCTTTCGGCTACATAATCATAATGGCTCAACAGCCTGCTGAATATGCATACTGGTCATATGCATGCAGTATAGCTTGTGGTCTTGAGTTCAATTCCTGGGTCAGACAATGAAATTCATACATTCTGATTCAGTAGAACGAATAGAAGAAAAATACAAGGAGAATTCCACTAAGAAGAATTCACCAATATGAGCTATCTGCCCTTGGACAGGAGAAAACGAAGTCATGAAATACGGGCAGTGTTTGGTTTGTTTTGTTTTACGGTATATCAACCTCAATAGGTTATTTAATGCCGACATAATTTTTATTGCTGGTAATATGTTTTTCTTCAAAAATCTATTTCTGGGAATATTCCTCCTTGAAGAAATCTGTAGCTGGTCATATTTTAAAAAAATAATCTATAACTGTTTGTATTTCTGTTTTTCTTGTTGTTTTTTTTAAGTATTGTTGATAATAATTTTTTCTTCAAAAACTATTGCTGGTAATAATTTTTTTCATTACAAATTATTTCTGGTATTAAAACCTATTTTTACACAAGTTTGGGTGTTAACTATTTGCCCATAACTGGGACCCTAACAGGTGCTACCACGCCGCGAGCAGTACTTGAAGTTGGTAGAAGAAATGACAATGGATGCGTTGGGACTATAACAATCAAGATCAGGATTACAGTTAGACTGTATGAGTTTATAAAAATTGTATTACACAGTTTTCCGTATTGATGTATTTATTAGCTAGTTTTTCTTTCCATCCTATCTCTATCACGATTTAACTGAATGGTCGTTTTTCATTCTACGACCATTAATTAAGTAGTATGAATCGACAATAAAGAATTAACTTTCGTGGAGATGGAAACAAGTATCATTTCTCCATTAAATGTATATATATATATATATATATATATATATATATATATATATATTAAAAAACGACAAATGGAGCGACGCGATAAAAAGATGCAGAAATAAGATGAAAGTAAAGTTAAGGATCTGTGATGTAATAAATCTCGACCAGGCAACTCTAATTCAGTTACTTTCTCACCGAACTGACGTGTCGTTTTTACAAATATTTTCATGGCAACTGCTCTGACAAGCTTCTTTCCCTGGAGCCTCGAAAACATGAAGGGTGCTACTAGATTGGCATCTAGGTCCCACCCTTTTATTGTTGAAATAGTAAAATTCAACCACCACTTCTACCTTGACAGTTTCTTCTCTCGCACCCTCACCCGTGGAATTCTCTTTCAATTTTTTGCTTCCCTGATAACTACAATCTACAAGAATTTAAATGCAACGTCAATCGCCATCTTCTGTCTTCTTGAACCACGTTCATCTTTTGTTCTTTCCCCAATCCTCCCTATTCTCAGTTTTTTCTTTCACTCCCTGTAACACCCCTGCATACTAATGGCATTCCCACATTGTTCGGGGGGAAGTGTTTAAAAAAGCAAATGTAAAATTAATACAACCAATGCTTTATTAAATTAATTGAAACAACCGCTTTAGTTTCCTTTGTTTCACCATACTGTCAATTTTAGACTCACTCGAGTGACAGGGTGTAATCAATTTCTATTTTTTCTTCAGATTAGGTCATTTGCAGTGGTGTGCAGAAATATAAATCTATTTTCGGGGTTTATTATGAAATTTGTTTGGCCTTGAAAAATATTGCGTCATCCGTGATTGCATCAGATTTTTATAATACCCATACACTATTGCCTCGACTGTCGATTAGTTGTCCTACGGTTATTGTCTGCAATGGGCGTTACTCCAAGGAAGCGTACGAAGATTGTAACGCTGCACGAACACACTGCAAGCCTTACCAGTGAGAAAATCAAAGTAATATATATTGGCTTGGAAACACTCCTAAATTAAACCCAATCGAGAATCTGTGGCTAATCTGCAAGGAACGACTTCTTGGAATGGATATATGAAATACTAACATGTGCGATGGCTCATGTTTGATTGGAAAGATACGAAAAAAAGAGTAAATAATAATAGAATTATTCGTTTTGTTTCAATTCATTTGCACAAACCTTTAATGAATTCGAATGTAAATCTATTGCACCTACTACCACCACCGCTAACACTACTACTACTAAATATAAATAATATATGGCGTAAAAAACAGATAATAAAAATGTAGCTGTTTGACTTTTTTTTACGCATTTCACTCCAAGCAAGGCGTGAGTGCGACTAGTACGCAAGGGGTTACTGAGAGTGAGAGCAAGAATAAAGAGGGGGGCGTTTGAGTAAAGGATAAAGAGAAGGACGGGGATCAGGATCAAAGCATCAGAAGATGTCGATTGGCATTACATTTGAATATTTGAAGATTATACCCCACCAGGGAAGCAATTAGTGAGAAGAGAGGTCCACTGTCGGGAAGTGCGACAGAAGAAGCTCTTGGAGTAGAAGAGGCGCTTACATTTAACTGTTTCGACAGTGAAAGGGTGGGACCAAGATGCCAACCTAGTAGCATGCTTAAATTCATGCAGTTGGGGTACCAGTGAAAGTGGCTCGTCACAGCAGTTCCCATGAAAATATTTGTAGAAAAGACAGAGGGAAGCCACAGCACGTCTGTAAGAAAGCGACTGTAGACGAGATGCCAGATCAGGACCTATTATACTGCATATCCTTCTCTGTATTTTGTGCAGGACTTCGAGATGAATAGCGCTGACACCACCCCATATATAGCAACCGTATTCAATGTCAGGACGAATGCTAGATTTGTAGATTTAAAGAATGGACTCAGGCGTGAAAAACTTTATGGCGCGATACAGAACAAACTTTCCTTGCGGTAGACGAAGCACTTGAATGTCGTGTGGTGGTTTTAATTTTTTGATTAATCAGTAAGATGCTGTTTCAGTCAAAAAGGCTTTAAAAAAGTTCCGATAAAAAGCAGCAAAACTAAGATGAAAAAATGGTAAAAAAATGTACTACATAGCGTTCTCATTTTTGTTTTATCGACTACATTCGTTTTAATGCCCTAAGCCCAAGTTATCTTTAAGTTCGATAGTCTCAGTTGATTTTAATAATGACAGGTTATATTGTTTAATTTATTAAAAGCCTTGAAATGGCCTTCTGTTACAAATTAATGAATTAATATCCATTGTGACTTGTTTTCTTTTCTTTGAAGACAACGTTAGTCTCTTTTCTAACTATGAGCAGGTGTGAATCCGACACGACGACAAGATAAACATGGGAAACATTTTTTTAAATCTAACATGTTTCACTTTTATTAAATCTTCGTCAGAGATTGAGAGAAAACAGACAAAAAGCCAGAAATTCTGGTATTTTCAATTTGGAACTTCGATTCTCATTGGTCAGTCATGTATCACGTGCATTAAAACCGTAGATAATTCTACATGTATGTAAGTTTGTAAAAATCTAATTTGTCTAAGTGGGCATCGGATGTTAATGTGTATTCGTAATTGTATATGTCTGTCTGTCTAATAGAAAGAGATCTAATATTTTGTGTAGTCAGTCAGCATAATGGGGTTTCATTCTATTAATTTGATAATGTTTTTATTCTTTCTCTCAAATATACCTAAGTTAGAATGGATTCAATAAAGGTTGGTGATGTAATATAAAGCTTGTGTCGTATACTTATAGTTGGTAATAATCTTATTATTAAGATTTCAAGAAACTTTTCTCCTTAAAGAATTACGTTGTTGTTTTTAATTGGGTTGGCGTTAGTAAGCTCAAAGTTATAGCTAGTTTTGTTTCTATGTAATACGAGATAGTTTGAAAGATTGTCAAACGCAAGTCTCTCTTGTGTTCGTAGATGCCGGTTTTTAGCTCACGTGATGTCTCCCCTAGATAAACATAATTGCATTGTAAACAATTTATTTGATAAATACCGGTATTTGAATTCGTGTTGGTTTTCTTTTTTTTTCTTATCATATCCCTGATTTTCTTATAGGTGGTGGTAACTGTCCTAGTATTAGAGCTGACTAATTTGTTTGTGAGTTTAGTAGAAAGAGTGTTGGAGGGGGGCAGGATTATGAATTCTGTGTAATTTTTATTAGAAGTGTTATTAGTCTAGTTTTTCGTCTTTTTGGATTTTGTGAGCTAGTTTTCTAGCGTTGAGGATGAAATGATGTAGGCAGTGAGGAAGTTTGAACGTTTTCTCAGTATATTTCTATTCATCATTCCGGGCTACCTATCCGAAGGGTTCTGAGATAGAATTCTATGATTAGTCCAGATTTTATTGTTTCATTGTGGTGGGAATTAATTAGATAGTTTTTATTTGTGGGTTCACGATAAACTTTACAATCTAATATTTTACTGTTCGCATTAATAAGATGTCTAGGAAAGGAAGCGATTTGTTTATTTCAAATTCATGTGTCAATTTAATGGTAGGTCCGATTTTATTGAGTTTCATTATTATACATAATAGGATTATTTTTATCGGTATATAATAAAAGAACGTCATCTATGTACCTTAGTTAAGTAGGGCTTTTTGATATGATGTGTTTAAATGGACCAGTTTCTAAAAATTCTAGAAAAAGCCAAGATATATATATTCTGGAAAAAAAACAAGATACATATATATATATATATATATATATATATATATATATATATATATATATATATGGCCTGACGATTTCATCTAGCATGAAACAGACTGTCGCCTCGAAATGTTGAGTTCTATGTTCAATTTTATATATATATATATATATATATATATATATATATATATATATATATATATATATATATATTTATAATTTATTCGAAAATTATAACATAAATATGTTATAAAATCACAACAAAAATAGCCTGTTTCAACACTTCTGGTGTCTTATCAAGTGATGGTGTTGACATTCAACACCATCACTTGATAAGAGCGATATCTAAGCGTAGCTTGGATGTGGCGCAAGGCCGAAAATAAGGGGCACCCAGTGAGACCATCACTTGATAAGGCACCAGGAGTGTTGAAACAAAATATGGTATTTTTGTAGTGATTTTATAGCATATTTATGATTAACATTTTCGAATAAATTATATTTTCTCTGCTCTATATTGAGCAATCTTCTAAGAATAGAAGTTACTGGAATTTATTCCATATACACCAATCCTATACCTATATATATATATATATATATATATATATATATATATATATATATATATATATATATATATATATATATATATATATATATTGATAATATTAGTGGTCAACATATATATATATATATATATATATATATATATATATATATACATAGATTCCCAAGAAGATATAATCCAGCTAGAACCTAATGTCCAGAACTGAGTAAGAATATAATATAAAAGGCTTTAACACTCATATTCCATGGTAAAAATTTATAACATTGGAATCGTAATCATGATCGAATGCATCAGACCTACAAATTCAAAAAGCTTGAATGAGCCTTTTATATTATATATATATATATATATATATATATATATATATATATATATATATATATATATATATATATATATATATATATATATATATATATATATATATATATATATATATATATATATATATATATATATGAATGTTATTGTTGGATATTGACACGGAAAGGGGAATAGGCGAGTTGAGTTTAGATTCTGGCGTACTTAGTTGTATTCCTTTCTTCCCTCCAGCTGTGTTTCAGACTGGGTTTTCAAGCCTTGGCTAACTTCCAGTCTAAGTAAAGAAAATTCCACCCACTTTACTATTATCCTCAAATAAGCGTAGAAATTAACAAATAAAAAACAGGAATCTGTTTTGATTGATTAATTCGTTTTCTACAGCTTATCAACCTTTTGCAGGTTATTTAAAGCCATAAAAATATTTTAGATTGTAAGAATGTTTTAGATAATAATGGATAATAAGTCCTACTAATTAACATATAGCTGGGTGGAAGAAAGGTGGATTCATGCCTTTCCCAAGGGCATTTGCGCGTTAGTGAATTTAGCGAATCCAACTTGATTTGGAACACGGCTATCTGATTAAAAATTCCGAGCCATTATCCATTATATCACCGCACATCCAAGTCTCTGTCATAATCATCTATGTTTTGAAAGGACATATATATATATATATATATATATATATATATATATATATATATATACACAACTATAGGATTGGTTTATACAGAATAGTTTCCAATAATCCACAAATACTATTCTTAAAAGAGTGCTCAATACAGAGTAGAGCAAATATAATTATTTATTCGAAAATTATAACATAAATATGTTATAAAATCACTACAAAAATAGCCATTTTGTTTCAACACTTCTGGTGTCTTATCAAGTGATGGTGTTGAATATAGTAAATTATTTATTCTTTATTCAACACTATCACTTGATAAGGCACCAGAAATGTTGAAACAAAATGGCTATTTTTGTAGTGATTTTATAACATATTTATGTTATAATTTTCCAATAAAAAATTATATATATATATATATATATATATATATAAACATGTCACATATAAAAAATTTCCTAGGCATGTATAATATACTGGAATAAAATAGAAAGAAATAAGAGACGAAAGCCAAAAAAATAAACGATGCTGAATATGATCCCGAGAATTTTTGTAATCTTTTTTTCTTGCCTTGGACAAAATCTTTAAATGATTATTATTTATTTTGAATGACATCTCTCTGTTACATTCGGCACGCAATAATTATTATTCGATGTTCACTTCAGCTTCAAACTGAGCCGTGCTGGCGTTCATTTTGCAGCTTATTGAAAAAAATGGCGTCACTGTGTCGGTCGGAACCTATCATTGCGCATATCGAATTCAATGGTGTTCTTCGGCAGGAGATTAAGGAAATTGTCTACGATTCAGATCCGTTATCTCAGTTTTGCTTTACACGCATGCGCATAAAACCAGAGACAGTTATGTCGTCTTATAGCAGTTGTGATTTGAGAAGTGGCCCAGGGAAAATCCACTTCGAAGGGAAAAAAGATAGAAAGTGTTATATATTTGCGGTTAGTTTTATGTAATTTCATGAGGAGGCGTCAATGAGTCAGTGATGGTGAAATCTTTGTCAACCTTTGACCTGCTGAATGTAGCGAGAGTGCAAAGGTGAGGGCTAAAAGTGAAGAACATTGGATTTTATTTTTTCTCTTGGTAGAGAAAGTAACTAGCGGACATTTTTTAATATCATCATTTCTCGAGTCATGCAAAACAGATATGCGAATTTCTGTAATAAGTTTTGTTTATCGTTTTGAGTCCTCGGTTTTTGAGTAAGTGCCAGATTTGCTGTTCGATTGGATTGCCCAGCGTTATGCATAAAAGAAGTATAAAATGAGATTTAACAGTAAAACAAATGAACTGCTTCAAAATCATTTGTTGTACAGTAACAATTGTTTATTGAGTAAGTTAAGAAAAATTATAAATTTGAATAAACGTTTTGAATGTTGGTTGGATTAAATAAGACCGGACGATAAAGAGACTTGATCATTTAGATTAGACTAGCAGCATGACCCGGCGTTGCCCGTGCTTGATTCAAAAATCGTACGACTCATAAAGCAATCGTTATCACTTGACTTAAGATATTTTTGCCCTTTCTTGCCTTTAAAGGAGTGCCCTTTGCCGTGCTGATGTTGCTACATGCCTTACTTCTTGCCTATCTTACACTGCGAATTTTCTCTAAGCTCTATACTAAACATTAAATCTGTTACGAAAGAAGAACTAAACAAAATGAACACAAAACGATCAGATTTAAAAAAGGATTCGTAACTGGAAAAACTGAATGAAAAAAGAATGTTAACAACAAATACTTTTTCACACCCAACCCAGTTCTGCGGAATCAGAATCAACGTTGAGTTTAAGCAAGCGAATGAGCCAATTGGAGTAAAGTGCCATGCAGATTTAAATTTTTCCCACTTGTGACGAATGCAGCTATCGATTTTTTTTTGCATGCTAGCATGCTAGTTAACATTCGTATCAGTCAGCTGTTGGCTCTCACGCTGGCCAATAGAATCTTCCTGCGTATTCGTGGCAGCCAGCTATAGGCTTTCACTCTGGCCAGTAGAAAATGGCCGCAAACTACATGAAAACTGCCGTAGAAGCATGAAAAAAGTCGATTATTTCCACTATCGATGGGAGTTTGGAAATGCAATGTCGGTCTTGGCCTCCCGCTAACATGGAGCATGTGCATGTAAATTTTGGTGTAAATCCGTCGAAGATTGCGGCCGTGCATTCGTTGCACACACACACACACACACACACATCCTGCCTTTTATAGATAGAGATTAGATTAGATAGAAACACGAAGAAATCGTAAAGATCGATTATATTTTGACCATGGATTAAAAACACGTTGTACTTGTTGTACCTATAGAATGGATTGATGGAAACGCAAATAAATTGAAAATTGCTTCACTGTGTCGCGCTAGAATATTTCTGTGACACCTGGTCGGCTGATACAGCTGTATATTTAGAGATTATTAATAAAATCCATAGAAGAATCTGTAATATTATTGGTCCTGACCTGGCATTTCGGCTTCAATTACTTTCCCAACACTCCAACGTAGCTTCCCTGTGCCTTTTCTATAAATACTTTCATGGTAATTATTCTGACGAAATTTCTCTATGGTACTTAGACTTTATGTATTTCAACTTAGTACTAGATTGGCGTCAAGATCTTATCATACAGTGGAAATGGTTAGATGTAACCGTAAGTTCCATGCTAACAGTTTCTTCTCTTGCACTTCTTGCGTGTGGAACTCTCTTCTGACTTCTTCAATTCCACTCAACTTTGGTCTTCAAAAATTTAAGTGCAATGTCAATCGTTATCTTCTGTCTACTTAATTCCTTTTCTTTTATTGTCCTCTCTCCTTAATAGTATATTTTTCTTATATTCTCTAACATCCAGTAACCGCACGAATCTTAGTAACTTTATTGCTTGGGGTAAAATGATTAAAACCGTCAGGATAAAATATGTTTATCAAATGTTGGCCGGATGAAATTAGAAGGTCGGAATACAGGACTTGTACCTGCAGAATGGATTGATAGAAAGACAAATAAATCGTAAGTAGAAATCAAATATTTTCATCAGATATTGGTTGAATTAACTACGGAACTTGTAATTTTACAATGGATCGATAAAGACACCATGAATAAAAGATTTTGTTCAAATATTGGCCAGATTTAAAGAATTATATAACTTTCTCTTGGACTTGTTTCCCCTGCTGATCTTGACTCATTGATCTGTAAGCACGAGTATCTACTGTCGATATAGAACTCAACATAAAACAGTCTTTTTGATCAAACGAATTCTTGTTCGTTTTTATTAACATTCACTTTGTATCTTAAACTTCTGGATTTCTCAGACAATGCGTTTGAAATGCGTACATGATGGCCAGATTTATGACTGCTTCTTTGCATATTTCTCCAAAAAAAAAAATTGTTTGAGGCCAAACTCTTTCCTACGGCAGGCAGACTCCGTCTAAAGGTACAAGATAATCTTCTAAGATCGCTAGTTGTCTACTTGACGTTCTCTCACCAAATCTTAATAAAGTTTATGTAACATTCACAATAATTGTATCTGTTCCAAAAACTAATCGTCACCGTGTCTAAAGCAATGATTTTCAAAGACATAACTTTTATATCTTATTGTATTAAAAAACAAATAATTTTCAGCAAAAAATATATATTCATTTTTTGTAACTGACGAATATTTTTACACCTGAAAGTAAAATTTGTTTCACTGAGTTGTTTTCCTTAAAACGGCTCTAAAATATTCCTCGAAAATGCGGAATAAAAATACTTTGATTCATATAATTACAATGGCCACAAGTTAACTAATCTCTCTCATTAAATTTGCTCATTACATATCTGAAATTTCATACGCCGTGAACCACTTGAAAAGAATTAAATTAATTTATTTTCAAGATTATTGTTCAACTTCGGGTGAAAGACCAAAACTAACCGTTATTATTGTTTTATAAAGAATAAGGTATATATATTTTTTATTTTGGGTCTAACAGGGAAACAAAGAAAATTTCTTTATGAAATCTGAAAAGTCGTCTGCAACAGATTTTGTTCAAATTCGATTTTCAGTTACATTTCTACTGATCAAATATTTTCGCAGCCTTTTATCTTTCAAAAACTAAATTTATAATAATTTACGAAAAGCGATGTTTTTCTGCCAGCGTTTATATTTATAGAAATATCAATGAAAAATCTAAAACTAGAACAGCATATTTGGCTCAAATGTGAAAACTTTAAATAGAATCACGTGTGGCTAAAGAACCAATCGTAAATGAGATACTTTTTGAAGTTATAAAATTCAGACGTCCGCAGTCAACGCCTTTGCTTTATATCCAGTCACTTTGAAATCTAGAATAAAAACATTTGATGTTCATATACTGATTACTTTGAAAACCAAAGATTTTATAAGCATATTAGTGGCCTGATCGTTTTTAATGTGATGGGTCCTCACAGACGTGTTGTGAATTTCCTCTGTCTTTACTACAAATATTTTTGGCAACTGCTCTGAGGAGCTACTTTCACTAGTACCCCAACTGCATGAATTTAAGCATGCTACTAGGTTGGCATCTTGGTCCCACCCTTTCACTGTCGAAACAGTTAAATGTAAGCGCCTCTTCTACTCCAAGAGCTTCTTCTGTCGCACTTCCCGACAGTGGACCTCTCTTCCCACTACTTGCTTCCCTGATGGGGTATAATCTTCAAATATTCAAATGTAATGTCAATCGACATCTTCTGATGCCTTGATCTTGTTCCGCGTCCTTCTCTTTATCCTTTACTCAAACGCCCCTCTTTATTCTTGCTCTCACTCGCTGTAATCTCTGGATGGTGACCAAAAGATACATTTACTGAATAGATGCACTCTATAAAACTGGAGTTAAACAAATGTACAAGTTGTGTAATACAAGATAGAATGATATTCCCCGGAAATTCTCCAAGACTCTTTGTGCTGCCCAACAGTGAAGAATTTGATAAGCATAAAAGTAAGTTTTTCGATATTTCGGCCGGCAAATGAAAAGCGCGTTTTATACCAAGAAACGTTTAACGGGTGTTTCAGAATTCGTAGTGCATATTTAATTGGCTTTCTGTTCTGTCTCTTAGGAAGATGGTAATTAAAAGCAAATTAGGGAAAATATCGATCCTTTAATTAGAGCCATCGATTTTTCACTGAACTTTCGTATTTTTATGAAAGCGCACAACATTCCACAACTGTCTACGTCTCTGATGTTCGGTGATCTTCGTTAGATCGTCGCTAGAAAGTGATATATTCATACTTATTAATCAACCACGCTTAAAAAATAAGAATGAAATTAAGAATAAACAGGAATAATAATAATAATAATAATAATAATAATA
Organism: Acanthosepion esculentum; assembly: GCA_964036315.1. Classification (NCBI taxonomy): domain Eukaryota; kingdom Metazoa; phylum Mollusca; class Cephalopoda; order Sepiida; family Sepiidae; genus Acanthosepion; species Acanthosepion esculentum. The sequence goes on from OZ038481.1 coordinate 3,211,702, forward strand.
ATAATAATAATAGCAATAAAATTTACTAAATGGAAGAGTCATGTTTTTTTCCAACAGAGCATAAATTGAAAACGAAAGAAAAATATCATGACCTTCTTCGGAGGATGAGAAAAATCTAGAACATGAAATTTACGGTTGGAACCATAATGGTCGGTGTAATTAGATGAATTATAAATTCGAGGAAGAATAGTGACACTCCGAAACACAATTTTGCCGAGGTCGGGAAAGATACTGAGGAAGGTGCTGGAGGTCTGAGAACATTTGCTCATCGTCATCTACAACAATAATAATCAACAATACTCAACCAGTCATGTGGGATTTCAACATCCAAACAGACCGCACCCTTGAGGCTACCAATATAGACATCACTGTCAAATGAAAAAGCAAAAAACAAAACAAAAAACAAACAAGCAAAAAAGAAACAAAAAAAACCCCCCAAAACCCCCCAGAATAATTCCTCCTCATTGACGTAGCCGTTCTTGGCGACCATAATATTAAGGTATCAAGCTGAAGTAATACAGCGACCTGTGAATTCAATCTGCCAATATGTATAGGAGATTAAGGCCACTATTGCCCCAGTAATCATTACGCTGTTGGGGTAAAGTGTCGTACATAAAGAAAATAAGAATAAAACTTGTATGTCATCACTTCGGAAGTCCGGTTTGCTTCAAACAAAAATATTCTGCTAAAGCTGATTTTTGACGCTTCACGACTTGATTGAGAACACACTTATGATACAGGATCTCCGGTAGAAAATGAATAACAGGGATAAAGAAGAGAAGATAATAATAATAGTAATAATAATAATAATAATAATAAAGAAAGCAAAGACAAATGCAAGGGACCAGACCCATCAGTGGCTACGTAGTGCAGGGTTGAAAGCTGAAACTGAAGGTTTTATCCTTGCTGCACGGGACCAAGGCTTGTTAACTAGGAATTATCAAGCACATATACTAAAAATATTGTGTTAGCCCAAAATGCAGATTCTGTGATAAATATCCAGAAACAATTGATCATATTGTATCAGGTTGCACGATATTGGCACCCACTGAATATGAAACCGGCATGACAGAGTGGGCCAATATCTGCACTGGAAAATATGCAACTTCTATGGGAGGGAAACTGAAAGAAACGGGTATGAACACCACCCAGACCCGGTTACGGTGATAGGACCTGTTACAATTCTATGAGACTACACAATACACACTGACAGAACAATCAAAGCCAACCGCCCAGACATTGTTATTAAAGACCACAAACAAAAAACATGCCTCCTTATTGATATGGCAGTCCCTGCAGACTGAAATGTATCTTTGAAGATATTAAAAAAGCTGTCAAAAATACAAGGACCTTGAAATGGAAATCTCAAAAATATGGTACATGGGAGCATCAACAATGTTGTAGTTGGAGCCCTAGGATTGGTTGGAAAAGATTCCAGTTGACTAATTGAAGAGATACAAAAAATTGTTCTCACAAGTACAGTCCACACTTTACGAAGGGCTTTCTCTATGTAAAATATGTGTCTTATCTTTTTTTTTTGTCAGTGGGAAGTGTCATGATGCCATTTCTAACCTTAGGTCCCTGAGCGGGACCCGGAAAGAAATGTGTAAACGCCAGAAATCAAAGGAAATAATAATAATAATAATAATAATAATAATAATAATAATAATAATAATAATAATAATAATAATAATAACCTGACCCGGTTACGGAGATAGGACCTGTTACAATTCTATGGGACTACACAATACACACTGACAGAACAATCAAAGCCAACCGCCCAGACATTGTTATTAAAGACCACAAACAAAATAAGTGCCTCCTTATTGATATGGCAGTCCCTGCAGACTGCAATGTGTCTTTGAAGATATTCGAAAAACTGTCAAAATACAAGGACCTTGAAATAGAAATCTCAAAAATGTGGCACATGGGAACATCAACAATTCCTGTTGTAGTTGGAGCCCTTGGACTGGTTGGAAAAGATTCCAGTAGGCTGATTGAAGGGATCCCTGGAAGTCCATGCCTCAAAGAGATACAAAAAATCGTTCTGACAAGTACAGCCCACACTTTACGAAGGGCTTTATCTATGTAATTATTATTATTTTTTTTTTTTTTTTTTGCAGTGGAAAGTGTCATGATGCCATTTCTAACCTTAGGTCCCTGGGCGGGACCCGGAAAGAAATGTGTAAACGCCAGATATCAAAGGAAATAAAAATAATAATAATAAAGAAGGAAATAAAAATGCAATCGAGAAACTGCATTTGTATAATGACAACATAAAACAATTAAATAAGAACCGGTTTTTAATTTTTAATAGTTTTTCTTGCATCTTATATGGTTGTTTTGTTTACAGCACTTCGGAATAAAAATAGATGTGTGTGTGTGTGTGTGTGTGTGTGTGTGTGTGTGTGTGTGTGTGTGTGTGTGTAACATAATCTTTGTCTGTGTTGATTAAAAGAATCAGCTCTAATATCACCCGGAAAGAGATTAATTCATTCCTTATTCTTCCAGCTTTAGAGAAATTAGTAGGGTAGACTAAAATCTCTAGTCGTGGTAGAGAAGCCACTATGCAAGGACAATTCTGAATGGGAAATGGTCGAGAAGGCAACAGGAAAATAATCCAATACCTTTCAAAGGAACATGTTAAAGAATATTAAATAAAAGGAGGTCGTAGAGAACCATAGTAAGCCACGTCATAAAAGACATGTTTATTTTTTAAGTAGTAATATGTATCCAAAATCTAAGCAAAGTATTAAGAAAGTGAAAAATTTCGTTAGAAACAAAGAACAGAATCCCCAATATGCACTACATATACATATACTTTTAGAGTGTGTAGATTTTGATCGAGTGCAAACAAAATATTACCAAGTGAGTAATTAAAAAAATAAATTTTACGAAAATAAAACCATCCAAGATTGTAAATTTCCTAAAAGAAGTTGGATTGTACTAAAAAATATGACTAATTGAAAAATGGTTCCAATATATATGTATACATACACACCTTTTTTTACCAAACTATCGCTATGAATCTATTCCAAAAATTTGTTAGCATTAAATGACCAACTGAGGTTTTGATATGCCATAAAACAAAACAACAAACCAACCAACAAGAAACAAAGGGAAAAGGTCTGAACTCTTACGTAATGTCAATCCGGCTATAAGACAGTGAATGCTGAACAACAGAACTTGTAGTACTTTGGAAAGTATTCTCTTGGGAATCGGTTGCTGAACAATCTCCTCACAGATGAAGAAAAGATTTGAAGCAACATAAATCTGGTTCTACAGAAGGATGCTGAGAATTCCATACACCGAATATGGGAGCAACGATGAAGTTTAAAAGAAAATGGAAACAAAAAGGACACTTATAATTATCATCAGGAAGAGTGAGTTTAAATTTCTAGGGCACATAATGAGGAAAGAGGACTTGGAAAATTTGATACTCACAGGACAAATTGGAGAAGAAGAAGAAGAAGGAGGAGGGGGATAAGAAGAAAGAGAAGAAGAAGAAGGCGCAGGAAGAGGAGGAGGAGGAGGAGAAGAAGAAGAAGAAGAAGAAGAAGAAGAAGAAGAAGAAGAAGAAGAAGACGACGACGACGACGAAATATTGTAAAATTGAATTACTTAGATAAAGCGTCATCATTACTTGACGTTCAGTCTTTTTAGCTCCTGTTGATATGCCGAAGATTAACTAATACTTAACATCAGAAAGAGACAACTGATGTTTTTAGGGCTTATAATGAGTAAGGGGGGTTTGGAAAATCTGACACTCACAGGACGGATTGAGGACAAGAGGGACAGAGGAAAAAACGCATAACATATTTAGTGAGCTTGAGCAAATGGATGGCGGAACAGGGTTTAGGAGAAATGACAGAAAGACAAAGTTTATTAAGAGCTACAGGGCAAATGATGTTGTGGAAAGGGATGATCGCCTACGTCCTGAAGGGACACGGCAAATAAAATGCGTAACCCCATGAAGAAAATCAAGAGTATAAACACTACTCTACAAAACGGGTCAAATGAACATGAAAGATTGGCGCATTATACTCTTCCTGTCGCCATATATAAACATGGAACCAACCTGACAAATCCAACAAATCAAAATATATCATCCCAAATGCCAACTCTATTACATCAACAACTGAAAAGAATTTATCTATGTATAACTCTATCAAAACAACAATTGAAAAGAATTTATCTGTTTAACCCTATCAAAAGAAAAATCGAAATGAGTTTATCTAAATTTGTGAAAAATTGCTTGTAAGACAAGAAAAGACTTGATACAAAACTAAATAATAATATACTGAAACTTGAAGGAGGAATTTACTCTGTCACCTGTAATAATTACCACAAAGACTACATAGGCGAAACCTCAAGAAGTTTAAATAAAAGATTATATGAACACAAAGAGATTTTTAACAAAACAAGAGTCGGTGCATTAGTCGCTCACCTTCATCAATCTGATTATAAAGTTCTGCAAAAATGTCCTCTCATCTTTAATGATTTACCCGTATCGAATCAGGAAAATAAGAGTTAGAGAAACTGGGTTCACCTAATGCCCCCAATCATATAAATTAAATTAAAATCTCGGAGTGATCCCTCCATCTACCGGCGTATTACGTAGTAACTGGAGAATTTATAAGAAATATGACACATCATTTAAACTACATTTTTATAAACTAAGCACAAGGATGAAGATCTTCGCTATTTAACTTTTAAACACATTCTTCGTATTGTTCTTTAATGAAATCACGTTTTTATAAAGAGGCAGGGATTTCTTGATTATGCTAAAGACTTCTTTATTGGGCCATCAGAGGAAAACAAGTTAAAATTAATTTCTTTAGGCGATTCAACCACATCGTTTTGTACTTTAAATATTGTATTTGCCGGAGTTGTTAGCAGTCAGCGTTGCAGTTTCTGTAAATTTTAGTCTTTGATAAAATTTTGTTAAATAACCTGTCAATCGATACATGTGCCTATGAGGGGAAGTATCACTCGTCACCAACAATTCGCAACAACGGTGCTGGGAAGTGACTGTATTCATGCCGCGGGGATTTGCAGCGAGAGAAAAAATAGGAACATGAACATTTTTTTTTGAATTCATGAATAAGAATGTTGGCGTAAAATCATCGCCGCAATTATGATTTAATTGCTCAAAATTCAAACATAATTTTAAATAAAACTATCTTTTCTTCAGAAAGCAAACTGCTTCAATAATGGCCAATAAATGGTGAAGAAAGAGAAGACCAGGAAAAAAGGATAATAATAATAATAATAATAATGATCTCTCTATATTTCTGAGATGAGGTATTATGTACACTATTTACATTATTCGGACTATTGTCCTCATCTTTGTCACCATATTTATTTCAACGTTTCGGCCTTTCAGTATCTGCCTATATTTCTGAGATAAGATATTATGTGCACTATTTACATTATTCGGACTATTGTCCTCATCTTTGTCGCCATATTTATTTCAACGTTTCGGCCTTTCAGTATCTCCCTATATTTCTGAGATGAGATATTATGTGCACTATTTACATTATTCGGACTATTGTCCTCATCTTTGTCGCCATATTTATTTCAACGTTTTGGCCTTTCAGTATCTGCCTATATTTCTGAGATGAGATATTATGTGCACTATTTACATTTTTCGGACTATTGTCCTCATCTTTGTCGCCATATTTATTACAACGTTTCGGCCGTTGTACGCTCCGGCCTTCTTTAGGTTATTTCGCTCACTGGGGTAGACTGTTCTGGTTCCGAATAATGTTAATAATGTAAATAATAATAATAATAATAATAATAATAATAATAATAATAATAATAATAATAATAGAAGAAGAAGAAGAAGAAGAAG
>OZ038481.1:3222558-3252558 GCA_964036315.1 Acanthosepion esculentum
TTTTCCTTCGTGATTGATTTGGCTATTGTTAAATCAAGAGTTCGAAGGTTTTTCGACACGAGTATAGTTACCTATATTTATATATATATATATATATATATATATATATATATATATGTGTGTGTGTGTGTGTGTATATGTATATATATATGCATATATATTTTAACGATGACAGTAGCCAAAAGAAGATCTATATAGGTTGTACCGAAGGCCCATTTAAAAAACGTAGGTATAATCGCACTTCCACTTTTAGAGTGGAGAAACGTAGGTAGAATACAAAATTGGCAGACCACGTTTGAAAATTAAAGGATGAACAGCGAAAAAGGCCAAGCATAAAGTGGAGTATCTTAAAAAATTAAACTGAGAAGTGGTAGAAGTTGTAGGCTGTGCCAGGATCAGAAGTTGTCCTTAGCAACTTATAAGAACATCAGCATGTTGTTAAATAGCATTAAATGTCCAGGTGTAGACCTGTAAGTAAAAATATTATCTCCAACACCGGATGAAGAAATCTTTTTTCTCCCCTTCCCGACCTCCGGTGTCATAACTGTATAATTGTCGTATGGTATTACCTGAAGAGACCTGACTGTCAAAACCAAGGTTGTGTGCGGTTAAATAAGGTGCTTTTGCTCCTTTATTATATATATATATATATATATATATATATATATATATATATATATATATATATATATATATATTATGAATTAATTGATTTAAAATATGTTTTTTGTAGCGAAAAAACACATTTTTAAATCAATTGTGTGTGTGTGTGTGTCTATATGTATGCACATACCTCCAAAAATGCCATACATTTAAAAAATTTTAAATCTTTCTTGAAACTTTTATTTTAGTTTTAATTCCAAGATAATGGATTAAATTTAATATTTTCAATAAGCAAATTACTTTGGTGTACTTCAAACCGAATTCAACTTGATTGGAATGAGTTTTCTTTCTGATTATCTGTAAAATCAACGAAATCATCCATATTGACAAATGCGTCAACACTACAAAATTCTCTTTATGAAAAAATGAAATTTTATTGAAACGTTATTTGAGAAGATTAGCTGATTTGAAAGTTGAAATAATCTGAATTTAAACAAATATTAATTACTTTTAGATTAAAATATCATAGAAATTTTTTTTAACACGGATGTGGGCGTTTTTTTTGTGGTGTTGATACATTTGTCGACACCCCAATGTTTGGCTAATTCATGCAATTGGGAGAAAAACTAATAAAATTATATGCCGAATACAACGTAAACGTGACAAAAATATTGAAGAGATAAAATATTGGTCGTCATGGAATAAAATCCAAATCTCAGCTTCAGGTAGAAATAATCGTTTGATTTTCGAGGCGGTAACATTTCAATGGAAGCTTCTAGGAATTATAAATTGAATATGGAAGCTTCTACGAGATATAAACTGAATATGGAAGCTTCTAGGAATTATAAACTGAATATGGAAGCTTCTAACAATTATAAACTGAATATGGAAGCTTCTAGAAGATATAAACTGAATATGGAAGCTTCTAGGAATTATAAACTGAATATGGAAGCTTCTAGGAATTATAAACTGAATATGGAAGCTTCTAGGAATTATAAACTGAATATGGAAGCTTCTAACAATTATAAACTGAATATGGAAGCTTCTAGAAGATATAAACTGAATATGGAAGCTTCTAGGAATTATAAACTGAATATGGAAGCTTCTAGGAATTATAAACTGAATATGGAAGCTTCTAGGAGTTATAAACTGAATATGGAAGCTTCTAGGAGTTATAAACTGAATATGGAAGCTTCTATGATTTATGAACTGAATATAGACATGAGAAAACGGTCAGACGTTAAAGATCGTGGAGGAGATTAAACACGGAAATCTAGAATAGTTTACACAAGATTTGTTGTCATGACAACATTTAGCATTCAATCTTCATATTATATTGAAAATGAAGCAAAGGATTTTCGGTTGTTAAGAAATGATCCAAGGATTAATCAAGGATTAGCTGGTATTATATGTAAGGAAGGTATTCTATGTATTATATAACAGGAAAATGATTTGTTTGACTACAGGAACACTTTGGGAATTACAAATTATTGTCACTGGTTTGGAAGCAATGAAGGCTGCTACAGAACTAAAACATTGGCCTGAAAATTCGAGGCATGTTTTTAAATGGCCGTGTCAAATTGAAACTTTCGTATAGATATCATACATGGCGACAAAATTGTTTAGACATATCTAAAGTCTCAGCTGTATACAACCATTTTCGAATTTCGTGCACTGGCGCTACACAATCACAAAGAACTACCAAATAACGGAAACCATATCACTTGAGGACTTTCAACAGTAGCAACAACTAAAAGGAATAGCACATGTAACTGAAGATGACATAATCAAGAAGTTGATGTTCCACACGACTTCAAGCAAAATGGTTAGCAAAGAAGGTTTCTTCACAAGGTGGCAGCTAATATTACTATTTATCGAAGTGTTGCTTTGATTATATACGGCATTTCATTTATTATGAATTACATTAAAGATCAAGTAAAAAGCATTGTTTAAATAAAAGATTTGAGAGGAAATTCTGTTGTTTTGAATTATTTTTTCGTTTACAGAAATGCGATATTGGATGATGGAGATCTTTTGTTTTTAAATGCAAGGATACAGTGGGATAACAGCACTGAGATGTTGTTTTTATTCCTGGTGATTGTCTGAATGTATGTTTCATTTGCATTACTGAGAAAAACAGATTCCCAACTGAGAGCCTCATATCGAATGCTTGATCGTTTCACCACCAATTTATTTTGTAATTCATTGAAACACCTAAAGAAATACATGAAAGCGCTCTCCTCAAAATCTTGATGTTCTTTCGTTATTTTACCCGTTTGACTGAAAGTATTTTCGCTTCATTGACTCAAAATGTTTTGAAAATATTTATTTTCCTTCCTTTACCTGATTAACAATTGAATAAATAGAATCAATTAATAATAAAAATGAAGGAATTAACTTCATTTTTCTTTTTAACGATAACAGAACGAAAACAAAGAGAACATATTCTTCATTAAATGAAACAATTCTATTTGTATTAGCTCTTTAAACTGACAATGACAGCCACATGGCAGGATTTTCGAATAATAATAGTAATAATAATAATAATAATGATGGAGTTTCAAATGGGCGCAGAAATGCAAATACATCACTGTAAACCGGCTGAAGCTGCAAAATACTTAAAAAAGAATGCAAAGACAAATGCGACCGACCAGATACAGAAACAATGGCAAGATAAACCGCTCCACGGCCAATACTCTGGCCGTACCAAACAAGCTGACGTAGACAAAAACCGCACCCATCAGTGGCTACGTAGTGCAGGGTTGAAAGCTGAAACTGAAGGTTTTATCATTGCTGCACAAGACCAATGCTTGTTAACTAGGAATTATCAAGCACATATACTAAAATACTGTGTTAGCCCAAGATGCAGATTCTGTGATAAATATCCAGAAACCATTGATCATCTTGTTTCAGGTTGCACGATATTGGCACCCACTAAATATAAAAACCGGCATGACAGAGTGGGCCAATATCTGCACTGGAAAATTTGCAACTCCCACGGGAGGGAAACAGAAAGAAACTGGTACGAACACCACCCTGACCCGGTTACGGAGATAGGACCTGTTACAAGTCTATGGGGCTACACAATACACACTGACAGAACAATCAAAGCCAACCGCCCAGACATTGTTATTAAAGATCACAAACAAAATAAGTGCCTCCTTATTGATATGGCAGTCCCTGCAGACTGCAATGTATCTTTGAAGATATTCGAAAAACTGTCAAAATTCAAGGACCTTGAAATAGAAATCTCCAAAATATGACACATGGGAACATCAACAATCCCTGTTGTAGTTGGAGCCCTAGGATTGGTTGGAAAAGATTCCAGTAGACTAATTGAAGGGATTCCTGGAAGTCCATGCCCCAAAGAAATACAAAAAATTGTTCTCACAAGTACAGCCCACACTTTACGAAGAGCATTATCTATCATTTTTTTTTGCAGTGGAAAGTGTCATGATACTATTTCTAACCTTAGGTCTCTGGGCGGGACACGGAAAGAAATGTGTAAACGGCAGATATCAAAGGAAATAAAAAAAAAAATAAAAAAATAATAATAATCATGGAAGAAACTGGAGTGCAAGAGAACGGACACGTTGGTCGCAAATAAAGTAGAAGAAAGATTAGAAAATAATCGCGTCATGGGTGAGACGATAAACAACATTCCCGTCCTGGGTAAGACGATAAACTACGTCTAACAGCAAGGCCTCTTATCAGGACGTTTTGAGGAATCTTAATTGCTGGTGTTTCCGGGTCCACCCTGGCCCGGGGTGGTAGCATCTGTTAGGGTCCCAGATATGGATAATAGTGAACCCCCGAACTGGGGTCAAACCACTATGAAAGTGTAAAAATAGGTTTTGATACCAGCAATAAATTTTTTGAGGAAAAATTATTACCAGCAATACATTAATTCCAGCAATACATTTTTGAAGAAATTAAATATTACCAGGAATACCAAAAACCTTGTCAGCATTACATAGCACATTGAGGTTGATATGTCGTAAAACAAAACGAAACAAACCAAACCAAGAAAGTAATCAGCTATGAGATATTGAAATTTGAACTCGCAAGGCTTTGGGAATTGAAAGTCAGTCATACCAGTTGTCATTAGAACACTCGACAGGGTGACAGACCGAACATGGACATTGATAAAGAGAATTAGCATTGATTGCCAAAATGGAAATGTTGCAGAAACGAAGCCTCTTGGGAACGACAAGAACAATTCGGGAAGTAATGAACACTTAGAGTCAGAGGAAAATTGGATGATATTTATGGCTACTGGTTGTGTCCTGCTATCCACGCCTTAATTACAAGATATTAGGATTTTATCTGACAAAATTCTGATACTACTAATAATACTAATTTAAAAAAAAACTGAATCAATCTAAAATTGCAGAGTGACACAGCCAACCCCCACTCAAATCAATCAAAATTCGTAAATAATTATATAGGCCGCACTACGACATGTTTGACACGCAGACTCACGCTACACCTTTCTGACAATAGCTCAATTAGATCTCATTTAAATATTTATGGAGACCTACCGGACACGATTCGTAACATACTTGTTGACAACACTAATATAATAACATCATCTACATGCAAAATAAGACTAAAATTAATGTAAGTTTTATTAATAAAATAAAAAAACACAATGATTAATAATATTAACTTTGAACATGGACATAATATCTTGACCGTGTTTTGAAAAATGGAACCATTTTAGAAAACATACATACAACAAACTATTTCTTATTTAACAGTTAAAATATTTACTCCTTGAAAACGGCTAAATGTATAGCCGGAAGCGCTCGGATAAAAAGAACATTCGGACAGTTTTTATATAATTTATCATCCGAAAAGAAGAAAAAATGCTAGATCGCACGAGAAATTGTATAAAAAACTAAATAAAAGCACCTTGTCTGTCGTTTTTAATGAAATGTGCATGAAAGAAGGATTGCTGCCTAAATACACACACGCACACACATAAATATATACATATATAAATATGCATATACAGAAAGAAAGACATTTTTAAAAATTGACAAAAAAAGGTGAAAAAATTGAAGAAAATCATTAATACTCTTCGAAGCCAATATATTTATATTGATTTGTATAAAAAGCATACATCAGTCGCTTCGTACCTTCGAATTAAAATAAAAAAAACGGAGGAATTCATATTGACTACACAAAGGAATGAAGAAGGAACTGATTCGAAAAATAGCCTTGATCCAAAATGAGTCTTCTACGACCTTCGTTTGTTCAATAATTTCACCTCAAGCAAGGCAATAATGCCACTCAGACGCAATGGGTTACTGAGAATGAAAGAAAATGCGAAGACGTTAGCGAGGAGAAAGATCAATAAAAGTACAGGCTGCTGGAAGACAGAAGATGTCAGTTGAGATTGCATTTGCATTTCTGGAGATCGTATGTGGCAGGGAAGAGCATGAAACTAGTCTTTTGTTTATTTGTTTTAACACGCAGAGAATCGAAACCAAATCAGGACAGAAGAGGTTCATATATACATTGGAAATTTCTCAAGCACTTCAAGATGCTTACAGTAAATAATTGGTACGAACATCACATAGTACCAGTAACTAATGGGGCAAAATGGCCCAGTGCCACGCACTTTGTTCTAAATGCTGACAGGACTATTAATGATATATCATTTCATCATCACCAATCTGACCCCGACCATTCTTCTGCCACAATAAACGGTTGGCCTTTGACTTTGAACATCTATTGGTAGTCACTTCCACTCCAGATTTCAAGTGGAACTCATCTATACGATCCATCGATAAAGATTTTGGAATATTGATCACTTACTTGTATCATTTCTAAACATTACCTCACTTCCGCAATAATTTATTAAACCCCAAACAGAACAGCACTGGTCGTTTACGACGTTTTGTAGGCGGCGTCGTATTCTCCACTTTGGAGTTTCTTGAAAACACAGGTAATTTGGGTCGACCACCATAATGAGAACCGATAGGAAAACATTATCAATCTAACATATTTTATTTTTATTAAAGCTTCATTATGGAATAAGATATGGAAAAAAAGAAAAAAGAAATTCTATTATTTTTACTTTTGTGTTATTTCTTTTTCATTGGTCAATAATATTTCACCTGATTTCGACTCTTTAAAACAACGATAGTATAATATTATTATACTCTGAGCACTATTTTATTAGGAGTAGCTCTCAATGTGCGATATTCTCTCTCATCTTTCTCTCTCTCTCTACATATATATATATATATATATATATATATATATATATATATATATATATATATATATATATATATAATGAAATGGACTAGATAATTATTTTAATATATTTTCTGTTTATTTTTATAGATACAAATATTTCAGTAAATTTTTTATAATAAACAGTATTAACTACATTTACAGGCCTGAATGTCCGAGAAATTTCGTATGGACTATATCACGGTTCTGTGTTGATATATATATATATATATATATATATATATATATATATATATATGTGTGTGTGTGTGTGTGTGTGTGTGTGTGAATTATTTCACCCCAAGCAAGGCAGTGATGCCAAGGGCTACTGAGTGATAGAAAATATTAGGAAAAAGACACTATTAAGTAGAGAGGGCAATAAAAGAAGAAGAATTAAGAAAAAAGAAGATAACGATTGACATTGTATTTAAACTTTTGGAGATCAAAGTTAATTGGAAAGAAAGAAGTCGGAAGAGAGTCCCACAAGCGAGTAGTGCGATAGAAGAAACTGTTAACATAGAACTGACGGTTACAACAAGCCATTGCAATTGAAAAATGGTGAGACTTTGCCGCAAATCTAGTATGGTGGTTAAATTCATAAAGCCTACATACCATAACGGAAAGCTCATAATAAAAAAAGTATTTATAAAAAAAATCACCGTGAAGCTACGTTACGGCGGTGGGAGTGTGACTGAAGTTGAGATGCCACGTCAGGACCAATAATATTGCAGATTCTTCATTGGCAAGAAGCTGTAAATATATAGCAGGAACACCAGACCATATATGGCATCAATATTGCATTATTGAATCATTGCTAACTCAACTGCGAAGAAAGTTGCTTCACTGTGTCATGTGAAACAAATGTCTCACCAGAATCTATCTTACACATTTATAATCCATCAGACAATGAATATTACTGTCACACCATGTCTGGTGTTTCTGCTATGTATTCAGAGATTGCTGAAGATGCAAAGAAGAATCTGCAATGTTATAGATCCTGATCTGGCATCTCGGCTTTAGTCACTTTCCCATTCCCGTAATATAGCTTCCCTGCGTCTTTTCCATAAATATTTTCATCGTAATTGTTCTAATGAACTTTCCTTTATGGTACCTCGACTTTATGGATTTTACCGCAGTAGTTGATTGATAAGTTCTCATTATTTTATAGTTGAAATTAGCTTATATATAACCGTAAGTTCTATGCTAACACCCTCTTTTCTCGCACTTCTCGCTTGTGGAATCCTTTTCCGGTTTTTCAAAATTTAAATGCAATTTCAATCATTATCTGTTGTTTTTATAATTCCTGTTCTTTTATTGTTCTCTCTCCTTAATAATGTTTTTCTTTTTTAGTGGAGTAGTTAATAGCATTGTACCCATTTGTATATGTTATGTTGAAGAAATGTAAACTATACCACTTTGTATTTCCTCTACATAACATATGCAAGTAGGTACAATACTATTTACTAATAATGAACTAATTAGTAAACTAAGTGACAGAGATGAAACTGACTACTGATCACGTGTAATAGAACTACACACTGCAACATGTTTTTCTCTTATTCTTTCACACTCGGTAACCCCCCTGGCGTCTTAGTGGCTTTACTACCTTGCTTGGGGTGAAGTGATTAAAAAAATGATATAATCATAACTTCGGCTTAAAGACGGCAGTTTTAATTTAAAAGAGATAGAAATATATTAGGGCAAAAATATATTGAAAGTACGCTAATTTCCGAACACCATACGGAAAATTTACACCCATAGTTGCATCTCGTTTTTACCGAAACATTATGGGATATTGAAAAATAATAACAACCGGAATAAAAGTGACGAAAAAGTGAAAGTTTAAAATAGAGATTATTTCGAACGTCATAATTAAAATGATTAGCGTCACTGTTTCCTTAACGTTTCAATGTAAACTGTAAATGACATTTGCTCGATTTTTCTCTACTCTCGTCTTAAATAAAATTGATTGCATCAATAAAAATCATTAGTTTTGTTTGAAGAATTTCCTTGTGGGAATGAAGCGAGTCACTTTCCGTCTTGTCCTTCATTTAGTCTTTCTTTCTTTCTTTCTTTCTTTGCCTCCCTCTCTATCCTCCTCCTCCTAACCCTCCTCTATCACACACATGCACATATATATATGACACTTTGTGATCTTTCGTTTTGTCTCCGAAATATAATTTTCATATATTGATTGCAATCATATACAAGTCAATGTTGAAATGTAAATTTAATTATTCACGTGTGCATTGAAAATCCAAATTAAATATATCTCAAAATTTACTTTCGTATCAGCAATAGATTGAAATATACTAAATTCCATTTAATTTAGCTAAAATTTAAATATAATTTGAAATGAAACAAACTGCGTACTCATTAAATTAAAATGCAATATTAATTTGATTAAAAAATATACAAACGGAAATTTTGCCAATTGCCGTCTTCTTCACTGGGATGTTCGCCTAAGTGTGAATTAGTTCATTAGTGTCGTTCCCAGCGTTGTGGGATTTAATTTTGAAAGTCCCGCGCTTCTGAATTCTACTTGAGACATTTTGTGCTATTTTTACATTAAACTACAATATTTTGGGTTGCTTTCATGAAAAGAAATTTTTTTAGTGCTTCTTTTTCAAATATGACTCAGTTCGCTACTTGAAGTCCAAAACCGGCAACGCTGAATTAATATTTGATTAATAAACACATAAATTTTAAGCAAGGTATCAATTTTGTTTTATGCCAGGCACATTGTAGCGAAGCACACCCCTTCCCTCCGTATTTCATTGGTGAGATGAAAGTTCCAGTCGAACAGCTTATTCCCACGAAGCGTTGCTCTGCCGAACCAATCCCCAAGAGAACGCTTCCCCGACCCCTACAATCTTATATATAGACAGGAACTGCCCAATAATCATTTTCCACTCTCGATAGAGTCTAAAGGCGTCTCCACGTCCATGTTGTTGATAAATAATTTTCCACCCTACAACCCCTTTCCCAGAGACGAAATGATGCTCGACTCTCAATATTCGCTATTTCCATGGTAAATCTTCAGGCAAACTTCATTCCTTAGTTAGACCAATTCTAGTCTTCACATCTACGACCCGTCACGCCACGCCCATTGCAGCGAACCACCCTCATTCCCTTCGTATTCTATTGGTGAGATGTAAGTTCCAGTTTAGCAGCATCTTCCCATGAGCTGTTGCTTTGTGGAACCGTCTCCCAAGAGGGTGGGGCTTCCTCGATCATTCCAATCTGTTGCTCAGTTCTACGGTTAACCGTCCTCTCCCCCACATAGCCACATAAACCATGTCTCTTATTCTGTAACCATCTACTTCGAGTGTCTATTGGGCTGTGTACAAGGTGTGAACATTGTTGTAAAAAGTGTTATAAACAAGTTACATTCTATACATTTCAGTAAAAATGTCTATATCAGTTGGATTTCAACCTGAATATGAACATTCAACATATGAATGACCAGTTATGGATTTTAACAAAAATGCTATTTTAATTTAATATTATTAATCGTTGTGACATGACAAATTACGGTAATTGATGAATAGTAATTAATTGGCAACTATTTAAATGGACGGGCCCGCTCGTAAAAAATATCACATTGAAACACCGGTCTCTATACGATTCCCCCCACCCTAGACGGGCGACCCTTTGAGAATTCCAGGTGTTGTAAGCTTGGATATGCAGAGAGCGTAATGGATAACATCTCGGAATTGTTAATCGACTTCCAATTCCCGTTGGGTTGGTTATATTCACTTATGTTCAAATATCCTTGGGAATGGTATGAATCCGCCTCTTCCCCACCCAGATATGGGTGAACTAGTAACATTTGTATCATTAAAATTATTATTATCCTCAAAATAAATAAAATAAGATTGCTTAAAAGTATTTAGATTTGGGCAATAAATGACCCATAGTGGTGTTTATATGTCACTAAAAAACAACCAAATAACAATTGTAAAAAAATAGGGAAACATTAGTTTAGAAACAATTTTTAGAGATAATTATTATTCAAGCCTGCTTTTGGCCGCGACACTTGTCGGAATCGAAGAATATCCCTTTATTTTCGCTCTTTTCTCTTAATTTACCCCAAATAATGTAAAGTTACTTATCACAAATATTAATTCACTCTAAGAAATTATAAATTTTTAATCAATGTTTGTTTATTATTACATTTTTGGCGCTCTTTTGAAATAATAAAATATCAAATCAAAATAAATGTTTCGTTTGCCCCGCAACAACTCCAATATTCAAAATTAAAAATGACCAAAAATCAGGAAGTTTTTCACATTTCATAAGTGCGAATTATATTCAAGATACTTTAAACCTGGCGAAACAGGATTCTCAGAA
This sequence comes from Acanthosepion esculentum, assembly GCA_964036315.1. Classification (NCBI taxonomy): domain Eukaryota; kingdom Metazoa; phylum Mollusca; class Cephalopoda; order Sepiida; family Sepiidae; genus Acanthosepion; species Acanthosepion esculentum. The sequence continues at coordinate 3,233,761 of OZ038481.1, forward strand.
ATTGGACCATTCCATATAAATGGAACATATCTTTTCTGTTGGTTGTACGGAATGACGCATTTGAATTTGCATCTTCAAATGCCACTTATTAGATACGAAATTTTGCTGCAACACTAAATATTTATAAACAAGAAGTATTTTCATCAAAGGTTGAGAAAGTGTTTCCATAGTAGATAATTCTTTTAGCTTATGTATCCGATCAGAATACAACAATATTGATTAACTTTATAAACAAATAAATAACGAAAGACATAATCATAAAAACTATCGAGAGATTTATGGCAATACGTTTAATTTACTGCTATCAATTTGCTTGTGAGTGATGAAGCAAATGAAAATGTAGATTCAAAGGGTAGAGTCGCTTTAAAAACTGCACTTTCATCTTATGACACTTTGCATGTCAATATAAAGCCAAAGTGTAAAATATTAAAAGAGATTTCAATCAGAATGATATCGAACACAGATCGATATCAACTAATATCAGAGCTTTGATCAATTATTCTTGGTTTTATTTCTGTTCAGTTGTTTTTTCAAAGAAAAATTCCAAAATTACGTATTCCATTCTTCTGCTTCATTGGAACTGACGAAAGATTTTTTTTCTAAAACAGTCACGCGAAAAGACAGACCCACTTTATTAGGATACAGGAAGTTTTACCCACAACTACAGATGCACACATTTTGAGTGACTCATGTAAACAGAGATGTTTTTTAGCGATATGAAATGTCGCAGTATGTGAAGGAATTGCAGTTGAACACAAAATCGAATTTTTAAAACAGTAAAAGAAATGAAGTCTTTACCAACCGCACATGCGCGCACACATACACACACATACACACACATACACACAGACTGAGAATGTGAATAAAGAAAATAATAAGCGTAATTGCTAGTGAAATTTGATTGGCTTTTATTAATATAATAGTTCTATTTGACACTGAGAGCTACTTTGCAACCTGACGCTAATGGTAATATTGTGTCAAAGGCAATAAAGCCACTAGGATGCAAAGGTGTTACTGATTATTGAGAAAATATGAGAAAAACTACTATTAAGGAGAGAGAACAATAAAGGAACAAGAATTAAGAAGGCAGAAGATAACGATTGGCATTGCTTTTAAATTTTTGAAGATCAAAGGCAATAAAGCCACTAGGCGGCAAAAGGGGTTACTGAGAAAACAGAATATAAGTATTATATATATATATATATATATATATATATATATATATATATATATATATATATATATATATATGTATGTATATAAAATAGATAGGTTGGTTAATAAAACAAGGGAAAGCGTAAAGGTACCAATGTGATCAGTGCAAAAAGAATTTATTATATGTTAATATTTAATCACAAGACAGAAATGAAGCACGGAGATTAATGTTATTAATCCGGAATTTTCGGGCACGACTGTGTCCTTCATCAGCGGTGCAAGAAATAAACAGAGAACCGGGGAAGACTCACCCCCGGTGGTTCTTGTCGCTGATGTGAATTTGTTGGAGATGGTATTATTAGTAGAAATCCTATCCCTGCTTGATTCCTCGTGTGAAAATAAAATGAATTGCTAAAATACAGGATATGAACCGCAAAAAAGATATAAAATATTTTAATAAAAAATTCTTTTGGAAAACCATAGTCAAGAAAATACGGGTTGCAGAAAAAATAGACAAATGAAAGCATAATAATAATAATAATAATAATAATAATAATAATAATAATAATAATAATAATAATAACCGTAGGGCTTTATCTATGGAATAATTATTATTATTCTTTTTTTCAGTGCAAAGTGTCATGATACCATTTCTAACCTTAGGTCTCTGAAAGAAATGTGTAAACGGCAGATATCAAAGATGATAATAATAATAATAATAATAATAATAATAATAATAATAATAATAATAATAATAATAATAATTATTATATTAATAATAATAATAATAATAATATTAACAATAATGCCTTTTTCCCTTGTTTTATTAACGAACCTATCTATTTTAAATACTACAAAAAGCACATGTGTAGACTTTCTTCTATATATATATATATATATATATATATGTCAACACCCAACTGCGACAGTCTGTTTCACGCTTAAATGAAAGAGTCAGGCCATGTGCTTTAGTTCGACGTGACCAAGTGGTTAGAATGTTCGCTTTGTAACTACGTGACCCGGGTTCGAATCTCAGCAAGGTCAATTTGTCAGGAAGTTTTCCGGGCAAGGCGATCCCAGCTTTGAAAAGTGACTGAAAACCGTAACACGGGTTTTAGATGGCTGCCCTTCATCGGACTGCTAATCACGCCAGACGATGTCCTCTCTCTCTCCTTAGAAACTCTAAGGTTACACAATATGAAGAACAGGTAGATTCTGTGGTTGTTTTACAAACACAAATGTGACTGAGCAGGCGGCTGAAACAGGGATTGGATAGCCGCCCTAATAAACGGGCATCCTTGGATATCAGTGGCCAGCTCTTATTATCATTCAACGCACATAGACTATCGCTGCTGGCTTTTGACATCAATGTCCACTTTTCAATTTACATACGCTCTATCACTGATATTTAACACATAAATATAGCATACCTTTAAACTTTTTTCACAGAGGGCCAGATAACTGGGAGAATGAGGGACAGATAACCATTTTGTTCTATCAAATACACTGAGATTATTTATATTATTCGGACTATTGTCCTCATCTTTGTCGCCATATTTATTACAACGTTTCGGCCGTTGTACGCTCCGACCTTATTCAAATGGTTTCAAATCGAACTGAATCCTTTAATTCGCTCAATGGTTAGACTGTTCGAGTTCCAAGTGCCATGTTTATTGGATGTCAATTATCAGTTATCTCTTGTTAATTTCCCTCTGAAAGTTCTTAACCAGGTATTAATAGTCCTAATAATGTAAATAATGTACGTAATACCTCATCTCAGAAATATAGAGAGATACTGAAAGGCCGAAACGTTGTAATAAATATGGCGAGAAAGATGAGGACAATAGTCCGAATAATGTAAATAGTGTACATAATACCTCATCTCAGAAATATAGAGAGACACTGAAAGGCCGAGACGTTGTAATAAATATGGCGAGAAAGATGAGGACAATAGTCCGAATAATGTAAATAGTGTACATAATACCTCATCTCAGAAATATAGAGAGATACTGAAAGGCCGAAACGTTGTAATAAATATGTCGACAAAGACGAGGACAATAGTCCGAATAATGTAAATAGTGTACATAATACCTCATCTCAGAAATATAGTCAGATACTGAAGGGCCGAAACGTTGTAATAAATATGGCCACAATGATGAGGACAGTAGTCCGAATAATGTAAATAATGTACATGATACCGCATCTCAGAAATATAGACAGATACAATACATTGAATGCACCAAAAAGTAATGACAGCAAACATAGTTATTTACTAAAAGAAGGCGACAATTACAATGAAATCGTTATATCACACCAAGTGCGCACATATCTGAATCTCACAAACTAAGCAGCACACAAGGTTAGTGAAATTTGTGAAACTGGCATTTACTTTTTAAGATATAATTAATATTCGTTTTGGTATTGCTACATCCAACCAAGAGAAATGCTTTCAAATGTTTATATACTTCAGATTTTATAATAAGTTTAGGCAAAACATATGAAATAATTCGCTGAAGTCAGCCCTTTTCATATACGGCAGTCTTCAAACCGGTTTAAACACGGCAATGCCAGTTAAAACATAATTGCTACAGCAGGCTTATAATCGCTTCTCTTAGAAACTTCATTGCAGGCACTTACAGAAAAAGCGCTCGGCTATCAAAAGTTGCCGAATTTTGATTTCACCGATTCTCCTAAAACTGTCAGATGCAAAAATTAGATTGGCCAAATTTTGGCATTTTACTTACATTTGTTTTAAATTTTTCTACTTAGTAAGTTTAACAAAAATCTATTGATAATGCCATATAAATAATTATATTTTAGCTCATTTGTGGCAAAGTGAAGAGGCGGGCCGGATGAACTGATGTCGGGGGCTGGAACCGGCCTGCGGGCCGTAGTTTGGTGACCCCTGCCTTAAAACTATATTTTTATCATTATATATATATATATATATATATATATGTGTGTGTGTGTGTGTGTGTGTGTGTGTGTGTGTGTGTGTGTGTGTGTGTGTGTGTGTGTGTGTGTGTGTTTTTGCGCGCTTAAGTACGGGGTTCTGTTTTTGTGACGTCATTTAAGTAATTTCCTGCGGAAGTAATAACAGCTTTAAATCTACCGTTGGAAGTCGTTTAAATGGGAATTTTATTTTAATAAAGAAACATTCATGAGAACTCATGCAATTAAGTCGTTGTATCTTGAGATGAGTGGAAAATTTTCATGGCTTTAAAGTGATGTAAAACGTGGTTAGCAACAGAATGATTATTCATCTCGCGCGGCAAATAGGGAAGGCTTTTCAAAGATAAAGATTCGGCCTATTTAACCAGCGATAAGAGGCTTATTTTTCTCATATGAATCACTTTCAGAACACTTTCAACTTTTACTCCACCAGCTGCCGCCACAGCTCAAACATTAAGGGTTTGCTCTCCTATTTATAATACCAGCTTAAATTTTTTTAACAAGTGTTAAAATCGACGATAGGAAAAAAACAAAAAAATATATTTATTAAACGTTGCATAATATGACATAAGGCCAAATGTATGATAGCTTAATTACCTTGAATTACCTTCAAATACAATAAGAAAATTGTGTTCTGCAATTCTTCTAAGTCAGGAGAGCCTTAGTGCGTTGCAAATCAGAATTCGTAATTCTGGTTTTTACAAAGGCCCCAAAATTAATCGCCACATCCCTGAAAAAATGACATTAAGTAATGTCTACTACGAAACTATAGGCTAAGTTTATCCTTAGTGCCCGCAAAAAAGAAAAACATGAATCAAAAGGGCGCTTATTACCATGACACCGCTATTACTGTATACACTTGTGACTCCCTCGGCAAGTTTTATTTCCAAATATAATTATTTAGATTATAAAAATATGTGAAACAAGTATAATTTTATTATTTATCATTTTCTAAAAAATAAATTTGAAAATAATATTTTCAGTAAAAAATTTATAAAAATTACAAAATTATCAAAATATGAGATGAAGAGATGTACTCAACCTATTTTAGTGAATTTATGCGACGTGATCAAATGAAAAACAACATCCGGAAATTTTTCAACATTTATAATTACAGTTACACGCCGTGTTGTGTTTATTAAAATTTCCTTCTTCATAGATATTTTTATAAAGTTATGAATTTCTTTCTTTATAAAATGCTCAACAATGAATCTTTCATTACAATTGGTTCATATATTTTTATAATCTGGTAAATATAAAATTATTCTTGGAAATAAACAGTTTAATAAATAGTGTTTAATAGTGTTTTTTTGTGGACAAATTTCAAGAATAAAGAAAATGTATAAATTCACATTTTTGTAGTTTATTAAACATCTAATCACTGCTTTTAAGAAAAAATAAACACGAGTGAGTCAAAAATGTATACCGTGATAGCGGTGTCAAGGGAATAACGGTCCTTTTGACACAGCTTTTTTGTGGGCATTAAGGTTAAACATTGCCAACATTTATCTGCCTTTGTTCCACGCCCACTCTTCCTCCTCTCCTCTTTCTTCCCTCTCTCCCCCTCTTTAAATATAAACACACACACACACACACACACACACACACACACACACACACACACACATATATATATATGTATGTATGTATGTGATCCTGTATATGTGCGTGTAAGCATATACCAGGTCTGTTTGGAAAGTATACAGCCTACCTAGGGCAATGGCTCCTTAATCCTCTTCAAATTACGTTTCCTCTTTTCACAGCAGTCTGTAGTTCTCTCTTCTTAATAGTAGTTTTTCTCATATTTTCTAACACTCAGTAACCTAGTGGGTTTATTGCCTTGTTTGGATGATATATATATATATATATATATATATATATATATATATATGACATCACACATTATGAAATGGACAAAGTCCGACAATTATTTTAAGACATTTTTTATATTTATACGTTGTTTTGAAATATTTAAGTAAATGCTCTGTTTATAATAAACAGTATTAACGACATTTATCGGCCTGAATGTCCGAGAAATTTTCATAGAAAATATGCGACCTCCGACAGGAATCGAAGAGGGGACCGTTTCGATTAACAAGGTCGATTTTACTGTTTTTAAACACAATTCTCCATGATTTTCTTTCGTATATTCATATCTGCGTATCCAAATGTAAAAAAATGACGTCACACATTATGAAATGGACAAAGTCCGACAATTATTTTAAGACATTTTTTTATGTTTAAACCTTCGAAAGTCGCATATTTTCCATGAAAATATCTTGGATACTCAGGCCGGTAAAAGTCGTTAATACTGTTTATTATAAACAGAGCATTTACTTAAATATTTCTATCTATAAAAAGAACGTATAAACATAAAAAATATCTTATATATATATATATATATATATATATATATATATATATATATATATATATATATATATATGTCTTCAGGGTAACTTTTTGACTATAGAAATACAGAATCCTAAATAAAAATTTATACGTTCGCCTTTACAAAGTTCTTTCAGAAATCAAACTCGTTGACATCAAAGGTTTTTCTGTTGTCATTTACTTTATTAATATATAGTGGTCGGCATTCGTTTATATCACTTTTGGTCAAAATTCAGTCCTTTCTGTGCGAAACTGGACTGATCTCTCCATATATTCTTTCCTTCCGGTTTTTGGGCACTTACTGTATTGCTACGTTTCTTTCTTTCTTTCTTTTTCTTTCTTTCTTTCTTTCTTTCTTTGTTCGAGCTTACTCTAATTTTTTTCACTCTTTCTTTCTTTTATCTTTCTTTCTTTCTTTCTTCCAGCTTACTCTAATTTCTTTCTTTCTTTCTTTCTTTTTTCTTTGTTTGTTTGTTTCTTTCTTTCTTTGTTCGAGCTTACTCTAATTCTTTCTTTCTTTCTTTCTTTCTTTCGCTGCTTTACTTTTTCAATCTCTTTTCATCTGCCATTTGCAATGAAATGTTTTTCTTTTTTTCATACTGTAATCTTTTCTTTCTTTTTTGTGTACTTGTTTTCTTGCTAAAACCTTCTTTCTTTCTTCAGATTTATTTTTATGCCTATTTGGTGCTACAGACTCTTCCTTTTTGTGTACTTGTTTCCTTCCTCCAACTTTCTTTCTACTTTTTTCCTTCCATTCTTCATGATTTCCTCTTTCCATTTTTTTTCGTAATCATTCATTTTCCCTATTCCTCATTTTTCTGAACCTCTTTTCCTTGTTTCTATTCTTCAACCATTTGGCCTCTCATTTTCTTCCCCACTCACCGTAGATTCATTCCTTTTTTCGTTTTCCCTCCTCGTTCTCTCAAAATAAATATCATATTAGCGGGCTACACGGCGTTACAACTGAAAGTGCTTTTATAATTGTCACTTCTGAAAGCGTTCGTGTCAAAGCTTTAGACACGAAAGGCTACTTAATCTCGTTCGTACAGTGCAATAGTCGATTAACCTTTCGATTAGACACAATATTTCCAGGAATTGCCAACTGTCAAGTCATCACCGAGTGAATTGAACGCGCGCAGATGATTGCCACTTGCTTCATGTTGCACTGATTTGCAGCTGGCAGTGCTGCTTGCTTCCCAGCGACCGGTGATCGAGTTAAGTCAGTTAAATCTTGAAATGAGAATCCTGATTTTCTCCGAACAGTTGAACAATTTCAACAACACAATCTTCTTAGGTTAAATTTACTTTATTTTGATTCTGTAATAAACAACACACACACACTCTCTCTCTCTCACTCTCTCTCTCTCGTTTTGAGAAATGACGGAACACAATCTTATTTCTACAAATATTTTAAAAAAAATCAACCTAATATTTGTGAAGGCCCACCTTCCCTATCGGAGTCAAAGGTCACTGCGGATCTCACGTAAAAGATCTCATTTGTAGACAGATATTTTCTGTCATAATAACGCTGGATTTATTTATGTCTTTTTCTCTCTCTATTTATTTGTCTCAGATATAATATATCAGAATAATAGAATATTGCTCTCACTTATGGTCTTGTGTTCCTGAATATATATTTAGAAATCCTTGATAAAATTCAAACAAGCTGCTGTAATGGCATTGGTCAAATTCCACTGAAGGCTTTAACGTTCGATTTCACACATATATTCGTGGAAGGCATGAATCCATAATAACTCTCACAAAAAAGAATAAACTTTAAAAAAGTAAAAAGTAAAAACTACTAGCAAAAAATTTACTTAATTGAAGTATGATCCACACTAAAATAAACAAATAAAATGAAAAAATATTTAGTAAAGTTAGAATTAAAAAAAGTAAAAGATACTTTAAATTTTAAAGTTTAAAATTTTGAAGGGATGATTTGCAAAGCCTGTTGAGACGGAAACACGATGAAACAGAGAAATAAAAATAAAAGAATTGCAGACGATCAGATTTTTCAAGGAGGATAAAGCTTAAAACTTGTGACGCAAATACGAATGTTTCTACACTAAAACACTCATTTAAAAGTTATTTTAAAAAAATTGGGTAAACGATTTTTATGAAGCTTTTCAGTTTTTGATTTGTAAATATAGTTTTCACTTAATAACGATATCATATAACCGGACTGAAGTAATGCAGAATTTCAAATGATTTAAATTATTATAATTAAAATTTAAAAAAAATGTCAACAATTCTTGTAAAAATTCATTATTCATAGAAAAATTTTTTCTTAAGACAATAATGTCATTAATAAATCTTATTTATAAAAGCAATTAAAAGCTTTTCTAATTAAATAATGTTATCGTTTTCTTGCATTTTCTTGTTTTACGGTTCAAAGTTGATTTTCAGTAATTGGGTGTCCGGGTTTTCAAGAAAAAATTGATGATTTAAATTCTCCAAGTAGTCTTGCTTTTAAGAAATAAAAAAAAATTGAAATTGCAATTTAATTTCTCGAAATTTCATTAAATTAAGTAAGTAGTGGGTGGTTAGGGGTAACATATTAAAAAAAAGAATACTAAGATTTTTCTAAAAAAAATAAAAAAACAATAATTTCATTCATTTGCGCATAAGTTCTGAAAGTTTCATTAAAATCCGACAATTATTTTATTTTTGCAAGAATTTCCAAAACAATGTGTTTTTCACCTGAAACAAAGGCGTCGACCGCTGACGTAAAAAAAGGAAGATATTGAAGGAAAATTCTGAACGTGCAGAAAGAAATGAATACACATCAGAAATCAAAGGAAATAAATAATAATAATAATAATAATAATGATAATAATAATAATAATAATGATAATGATAATAATAATAATGATAATAATAATGATAATAATAATAAAACAAATAACTTTAAAACTTTGTTTAAAATAGAATAAATAAAATTAAAACAATAAAAGTTATCCCAGCATGCAACGGAAAACTTTCCGACCTAAAAACGGATTCTTCGTGCCAAAAACCATCCAACTGACTCTCTTCACATCGAAGCGTCAAAAAGTCAAGGCGTCCATTTTCTCTCCTCGGCACTTTGCTCGTCATTAGAGAAAGTGACTTTCTTTCTGTGTTACATGCAACCTTACAACATATATAACGAAAATAAACACACAGTGCGCAGAAATAAATAATATTATATGATTTTAATTTACAATTTATCATGATTTAGTGTTATTTCATTGTATGTTTTTATTCTTGTGAATATGAGGCTATCGCAGCTGATATGATATGAGAGACCCCACAAATTAACTAAATCAGCTCAACGTTTGCGTCTATACAGTGTGCGATGGGTAAGTTGTCGCCATTTAAATTTTTAATTTTGCACATGCGCGTGGATTTTTTAAAAAAATTTGTCAACTGCACCGTATAGTAGTGTCAGTTGGGCAACGTCTGTGAGAAAATAAACAATATGACTCAATTTACTCCGCCAGAAATTTGGAAACGGCATGCTGTACTTCTTGGCATTCGCGCCGGAAGCTCCAATATGAACATTTGGGAGTGTTTCAGTGTCAATCTGAGGACAGTACAGAGGCTTCGGAAAGAGTTGGATAAATCTAAGGTGATTATGAAGACACGGCGGCTCGGAAAGCTCACTCTGATCATTCTGATAAGAAAAGAATTCCTCAAAACGGAGGCCTACACCAAATGCCTTGAGGTGATAGTGCTGCCCTGGGTCAAGAGAGTGGCTTCTGGAACACCCTATGTCTGGTAATAGGATTCTGCACCATACAAGTAGGAGAACCCAGTCACGGCTGTCAGACAATTTCTGCAACCACATCACCCATTATATCTGGCCACCTAACAATCCAGATTGCAAACCCCTTGATTATTAAGTGTGGAGCACAGTTGGACCTGAGACCAACAAAACTCCTTGTAATACCAAAGATGAACCGATGGTAAGGATTATAGTAGCATTCATCATCTTAAACAAGGAGACTGTCCAGAAGAGATGGGGGAGATTCCGAAGTCGTCTGGAGACTGTGGTTGAAGCCAATAAGGATTTTATTAAATAAATTTACTCTTTAGTATTTCAAGATATTTTTGTGTAATTTTGGCAAATATAGCTGTTAAAATGGGATGTCAGTATTATTTTCATTTTTGTATGATTCAGACGACAATTTCTCCATCGCATTCTGTACCTGTTGGAAACCAGGATAACTAAAAAAAATGATGGATAATTATAATCAATGCTTTCGCTTATATTTTCCACCCCCACCTAAGTGTATATAATTCCATCAGTAAGAATATTATTCTAGTCTGATGAAGTCATTTTAATGAACGAAATATATATATATATATATATATATATATATATATATATATATATATATATATATATATATATATATATTATTTTGTTGATATAGTTTCTATTTAATTTTCGTACCAGTCTTTTATTTTTTTCACCCAATAAAAATGCTGCGATCTACTCAAATAGAGCTTTACTGAAAGTGATTACTCTTTGGTGATTATCTAAGCGTAGCTTAGAGGTGGCACAAGGCCGAAAGTACGGGGACAACCAGTGAGGATTGAACTCACTATTCAATCGTAAATAGTTTAGCGAGACAAGCTTGCTAACCATTACATGGTGTTTGCTCATTCCCCTCACGAGAATGAGATGTGACAGAAGGTCTTTTTGAAGTGGGGACCCGAGCGCGTGCACCTGGGCGTGAGAAAAATTGCCCACAGCCCCCGCAACCGCCGGTTGCGCTTGCCTCGGTGCGAGCACCGATCCCTTCCTCTTGTGCATCGGCCTCGGGCAGCTGTTCCCCAGGCCTGGGCACCTCTCAGTATTATTTTCTCAGTTGCCCCTCTGCCATTCGACAGAGAAGCCCCTGAGCGCACTCTGTCCAAGGACAGAGACGCAACTGAGAGATGATAAATAATACCCAAATTACTTATAGTAATTTACACGCTATGCATGCGTACACACACAGACACACATACAAACACAGAGAGAAATAAACAAGCACACTATCAGTATAGAGTTAGTTTCAGATTTTTTTCCGTCCGTCACGCCTCATTCCTTTTGTTAATACGTACATTGTTTGTTTTATATTTATTCTTTTGTCTTACTTATTTTTGTTCGAACCCGCATTGAGTTTGTTTGTCGGATACATTTTCAAAGAACCCGTACATTTTTACTATCCAAACTGTTGATTCCAGCAAAAATAATGGTGACTAAACATTTACCCAATCATATAAGCGTCCCGTGACAGACAAAAGGAGGAGTTTCACGTCAGTGAATTGTTATCTAATTATTTTGGCATTTTAATTTATATGCAAATTCAACTCCAATTCTTGTCTGGGAACCAAATATTACTCACATACAAACTTTATGTTTTTACCGTTTCCTCCAGCGGCACATTTGGGAAACAAATCTTTGAAAAGACAGATTATTACCAGATGTCAAAAAATATTTTAGAAAAAATCCTGAAGTCTATTTTAGCTACGATTAAAGAATTATATTGTTTTAGAAAATTTGTGATTGAATTAAATGTTATATTCTTATGCAAATGACATCGTAGACAGTCAGAAAAAAATACATTTCAATAATCACGAAGCAGACAATCCAGCAATGTCTGTCTATTTCATTTTGTTTTCATTTAGTTTTTTTATTCGAGAAATTCTTCCTCGTTTCCTGGCTTAAGATGATGTTTAAATTGTTTCAATGGAGTTAATGTTCTACGGCAAATGAAGAACATTTGTAATGAAAATTTTTAACCTGGATTCCAACACTGACAAATAAATACTGAAAAAAAAAAGTTCAATTACTTCCACCATGATGTTTCCAAAGCTTTCATGTTCAAAGTTTTGAGACTGTGACCCCTAATGTGGGCATGGTATCAGTTTTTCCATTACCAACTCAGCACAAGGCCAGAGAGTCTCTTAAGGTAGAGGGTTACGAGATGAAATCGTTGTGAGGGCATTCATAGAGTGAGAGGTGCATATACTGACGATATGTAGGACAGTTAACGGTTGATCTTAGATTTGAAGAGGTTAAGATTGTATTGATCGGGGAAGCATCGCCGCGGGAGTCTGTTTCACAAATCAACAGCTCATCAAGAAAGAATCTCTGGGAATAAAACTTTTTTTTTTTTTACCAATAGAATTCGAAGGGAATGAAGACGATTCGATCCTGTGTAGGTGTCCGGGCGAAACTTTGTTGTTAAGGTCTGAACTCGTGAATCCCTGGAAGGTAGTCCACACAAATCTCTGCCATAAAAATAGCGATAGACTAGCGAGAGATTAGCAAAATTTCGTCTGTGAGGAAAGGGCTGGTAGGAAATGAGAGTCATCTGAACCGGGTGGGGAGTCAAATTCAAGGCACCATTTTGGGGTAGATTATATGATTTCATATTTTTTTCTGTGTACAAATATTGAGCAAATATATTGATCTTTTCTATTAATATTTTTTTTGATTGTTCTCAAATACACACACACACACACACACACACACACACACATATATATATATATATATATATATATATATATATATATATATATATATATGCAGAAATATAGTCTTAAAGTGTGCTATATTTATCGGGTAAAGTGCTCAATATCAGAGATAGAGCGTGTGTAAATATAAAAGTGGACATGGAAGTCAGCACTTAGAGGCGACAGTCTGTTTCATGCTAGTGCAATCGTCAGGCGACTGACGATTGCACTAGCATGAAACAGACTGTCGCCTCTAAGTGCTGACTTCCATGTCCACTTTTATATTTATATATATATATATATATATATATATATATATATATATATATAAGATAGACGGTGGGAAACTAGTTCAACGTCTAAAATTTTATCTGTTGTTACCATTTGTTTTCCGTAATAACATTTTCAGAGCAGGTGAAAAAAACTTCGGAAAACTCGTTACTATAGCAACAAAATAAGAAGAAACGCCGGGGTTAATTTGTAATTTTTGGTGAAAATTTAGCATTTAGGAAAACTGAAATTAAATATTTACAAACAAATCTATGAAAGTAAATGTGTCGGATTAAATAATAAAATGCATTAATTCTTTTGAAATTGCTTTGTTTACGTTCTGATATATATATATATATATATATATATATATATATATATATATATATATATATATATATATGTAAGCAAATGTGTGGATGTAGATCCGACGGTATGATGAAAATGTGGAAAAGACAAAGCAAAATCCGAATATGTGAGTTTACTGTTTTTATTTAACAAAACATAACAAAAACAAACAAAATAAAAACAGTAAACTCACATATTCGGATTATGCTTTGTCTTTTCCACATTTTCATCATATATATATATATATATATATATATATATATATATATATATATATATATATATATATATAAGATCTGAATATTTTTATATATATATATATATATGTATATATATATATATAGGATCTGACTATTTATATATATATATATATATATATATATATATATATATATATATATATATATAAGATCTGAATATTTTTATATATATACATATTTAAAGACATTTTTATGTTTAACATTCTTTTTATAGATACAAGTATTTAAGTAAAAGTTCTGTTTATAATAAACAGTATTAAACAACTTTTACCGTCCTGAATGTCCGAGAAATTTTCATAGAAAATATTCGTCCTTCGAGAGGATTTTCTATGAAAATATCTCGGACATTCAGGCCAGAAAATGTTATTTAATACTGTTTATTATAAACAGAGCATTTACTTAAATAATTGTATCTATAAAAAGAATGTTAAATATAAAAATGTCTTTAAATATTTGTCGGACGTTGTCCATTCCATAATGAATATATATATATATATATATATATATATATATATATATATATATATATATATATATATATAAGATCTAAATATTTATATATATATATATTTACATATTTACATACGATTTGCATAATACACTGAAACATTAAACCGACTGTCACTTTTCAGTTTTGATCCCAATATCCTCTCTCTCTCTCCCTCTCTCTCTCTGTGCGCGCGCGAGTGTGTGTGTGCGTGTATAAAGAATTCGTTTTTTGACGACAACACGAAGAGCTGTTTGTTTATCTTTAGAACGGAATAACCTTGCTAAAGATGTGTATTTTGAATGTTGTTGTCGAAAGGAAACAATGACCTGAAGGCGATAGAATGCCACTTGAATGTTATCAAAAATAACACGCGAAACGTAGAATTATATAGGAAAATTTTACTCCTAAAAAGTGGAATTAAACCTGAATTAATTTTTATACGACTTTCATCAGCTATTAATCTAATTTTTTCGTAACAGAATTGTTCATTTTATTCAAGGCGATCTTCTGACAGAATTATATATATATAAATAAATATATATATATGATAGAAATTATTAGGGGGATTTGATAATTATATTTAAGTAATTCATCAAGTCTGAAACCTCAACAGAATGCAGAAAGCACTGGACGGCCGTTTCGTCCTATATTTGGGACTCATCAGCAATGCGCATCCACTACCGAGAATTGAAACCTAAATTTAAGTATCAAATCCTCCTAATAATTTCTATCATGTGTATATCATTGCTTGAACCGGCTTCTAATCCTCTAGAGTGAGCGGCTTGGTGATAGTAGTCGTGGCTCCAGGGGGCACAGTCCTATGGTTAGAGAGAATCTCAGTAGAGTTCCACCACGGAATATGTGAGCGAGTGGAGCTATATTAAGTCTGATTTGCTATCTCTTCGTCACCGAGGTACGTTGGAACAGTTGGTATGATGTTTGCTTGGTAACCTAACTGTCAGGGTTTCAATTCTCGGTAGTGGATGCGCACTGCTAATGAGTCCCAAATATAAGACGAAACGACTGTCCAGTGCTTTCTGCATTCTGTTGAGGTTTCAGGCTCGATGAATTACTTAATTATAATTATCAAATCCTCCAAATAATTTCTATCATATATATATATATATATATATATATATAGAGGCAGGCACACCACAAACAGACCCCCACATATATATATATCTGAAGATCGTATTGAGGCTTAGAACTTGCAGTCAATATGCAGTGTTTATTCCTATGTTAGTAAGAATTTTTCGTCTATACAATTTTCAATTACAATATATATATATTAGATCTTTCATGAGTGTAGGAAATGTGTTATGCCTTTTGCCTGTTGATCCGCAAATGAAACCAAAATATCCCTACCACAAAAGGGGGCAGAAAAAACACATGTTTGTCAGATGTGTGTCATGTCTGCTACTCGTCGGTGAATAAATAGATCCTTCTATTCGTGTATTCTAATTCGAAAGAATTTGCATGAAGTTATATGACCAGGAACCTAGCAGCAAATTCTTCAAGACTCCTGACACGTGTAAATAGGGAGACATAGACGTGGGAAGACGAACAACGCTGTCAGGAAAAGTCGATGTTCAAATTTGGAGTGTTTTAGACGAAGACAAATAAAGAAAAAGTGACTGAGATGTAAGCAAGGTAGGTCACGCAAAAATAAAACTTAGTTATTGTTATCGCCAGTTAGACGGATCTGTGTATCAATATACCGGATTTTCTCGGAGTATAAAACGCGTCCTTATTTTGAAGAAAGTTTTGCCGAGAATCCAATAAAAATTGAAATATCGATTCGGTGACTGCCGACGTTGACTGCATTAGCCACTTTGATTGGCGCATTTCACTTTTGTAATCGAGGCTCATGTTCGAAAGGACAAATTCAACGGAACTAAACCATTCTAAATATATTTATGAATGGCTTGTGGATATATCATACACGCATAAACGCACACGAACACACGTATATATATATATATATATATATATATATGTATGTATGTATACGCGTGTGTTCGAGTATGTATGATTTACTCAAGCTATATATATATATATATATATATATATATATATATATATATATATATAAGGAGTCATAAAGCTCAACACCCAGCAGCAGTGACAGTCTGTTTCATGCTTAAACGCAATCTTCAGGGCATCAAGCATGAAAAAGACTGTCGCTGCTGTGTGTTGACTCTAATGTCCACTTTTATATTTACATGCGCTCTATCCCTGATATTGAGCACTTTAACCCATAAATATAGCACAGCTTAAAACTATATTTTTATCACACACACACACACACACACATTTTTGGATTTGTCGGTCTGATGAATTGTATCGTGATTACGATTCCAATGTAAGAAGATGTAACCATGGAATATTAGTGTTTGAGCCTTTTATATTATATTCTTACTCTGTCCTGGACATTGTGTTCTACCTGGATTCTATCCTCTTTGTAGTTTATGTATGTGTGTGTATATATATATATATATATATATATATATATATCTATATATATTGACCACTAATATTTTATGTATATATATATATATATATATATATATATATATATATATATATATTTCATTAAAAACGACTGACAAGTTGCTTTTATTTAGTTTTTTATATAATTTCTCGTGCGATCTAATAAAGATTAACCCTACACCTTTCTGACAATAGCTCAATTAGATCTCATTTAAATATTCATGGAGACCTACCGGACACTATTCGGAATATACTTGTCGACAACACTAATATAATAGCATCATCCACTTGCAAAAAAAGGCTAAAAATAATGGAAGCCTTACTTATAAAATTAAACAAACCAACCCTTAATAATATTAACTTTGAACATGGACATAATATCTTGACCGTGTTTTGAAACAAAAAAAAAAAAAATGAATCACTTCATAAAACACACACAAACTATTTCTAATTCTAACAGTTGAAATACAATCCTTGATAATGGCTAAAAGTATAGCCGAAAGCGCTCGGAAAAGAACATTCGGACAATTTTTATATAATTTATCCTCTGAAAAGAAAACTTTATTAGATCGCACGAGAAATTATATAAAAAACTAAATAAAAGCACCTTGTCAGTCGTTTTTAATGAAATGTGCTTGAAAGAAGGATTGCTGCCTAAATACACAAATTTTAAATATATATATATATATATATATATATATATATATATATATATATATGTATATGGGATAAAGGATATATATATATATATATATATATATATATATATATATATATATATATATTTATATATATATATATGGATTGTGATGTTGAAAAATGTTTCATGCATGTTGATATCTTAGGTAAGTAAGAATAATAAGTTACATATCCATATATCTATACACCTATACAAAATAATATATATATATATATATATATTTATATATATATATATATATATATATTTATATATATAGATATAGATATATATATATATATATATGGGATATATATATATTGACCACTAATATTATTATATATATATATATATATATATATATATATATATATATATATATATATATGATAACTACATACATATTTATATATCAAGAACAATTTTAGGGGAAATGGTGTATAAATATATGGATATATACCTTATTATTCTTACTTATCTAAGATGTCAACATGAAACCTTTTTCAACATCAAAATTCATTTCCTCAGTGGATGACTTTAAGAAATTACATGCGTAATTCGGAAATATGTGATTGGATCAACTCATAAAAACAATCAAATAAATTTCTATTCTCCTCATAACAACAAAATAGAATCCAAAATTATAATCGAATTCTACGTAAGAGAACTCAGAATTTGCTCCATATCTGTATGAAGAAGAGAAATACATTGAAAAGCCTTTCAAAATCCTTCAATACTCGAAATATTTTATATACAATGCAAAACAAGAAGCTCATAAAATATTTCAAAATAGAAAAGCTGACCTTCCTCGCAAACACAACGATTCAAAAATATATTTACCTAGCCACTAACTCAATCACAACTATACCTGAAAAGAATTTACCTGAACTCTACATAAAATTTATCCCAACACCCTCTAAAACAATAAAAGAATTAATACAACATAAATTAATAAGGTAAATTTCAAGGGGAATTTACTTTATTACCTGTAATAATTGCCACAAAGAGTACCTGGCAGAAATCTCAAGAAATTTAACTAAAAGATTTTATGAACACAAGAGATATTTTACAAAACAATACATTAAACGCATTAGTTGCTCTCCGTAACAAAATTGACCAGCATTTTAAGAGTCCTTGATATGACGATAAACTACGTCCAGCAGCAAGGCCTCTGATCAGGGGGTTTTGAGGAGCGAGGAAACACCACTTAATTGCTCGTGTTCCCAGGTCCACTCTGACCTGGGGTGGTAGCATCTGTTAGGGTCCCAGCT
>OZ038481.1:3257558-3320058 GCA_964036315.1 Acanthosepion esculentum
AATGAATGTATGTATATCTAATTTAATCCCTCCCTAATGCACTCAATACACTTGAGTTTTGCTACCTCCTCACCACACCTCACGTTGTACACTTACTCATTTTTTGTTTTAATATAGCGTTCATAAATTAAAAAACAATTAGGCGTTAGTAAATCAATTGACCGAAATCGCCTGAAGATACCGAAAAGTTGAAACTCAAGAAGCAGTATTGGCTGTTCTCCTAATTTTCTCTACTTTGGAATTCCTATATACTATCCATCGCTAAAGATGCTCGTAAAACGGTCGGCTCTCTGTACCGCTGCAGTAAATACCTGACTCCTCATGCTTTCCTCTCCAATAGCTAACTCAGGGCAGAAATGGAGTACTGTTGTGATATTTGGCTGGGAGCTACCCAAACCGAATTACAACTGGCCCAGACAAAATTCCTGTGGTCGTCCTTACGAATACCAATCCAGAATTATCCCTGATTGTAGCAAAGTTATTTAACCGCTGTTTCAAGGAGAAATATTTCCCAAGCATGTGGAAGGTGGCAAGCGTATACGGGCGCTCCTCTAAAAGTCTTGATGATCAGAGATTGGCAGCCGATCTCTTTTCTGATCTAACACTAAATTCGCAGTAGGGAAAAAGCTGGCTGGTTGTATTCAATGCCTTTAAAACCAAATTGGTTACATTCTTTCACCACCGTCAGACCCTGAACTACCGCCAGTCAGAATGAGTGGATGTTCCCTCGTGGAGGCACCGTGGCTCGAGAGGATATTGGGTATCAAACTCACACCTAACCTCAAGTGAAATTCCTATATACGATCCATTGCTAAAAGATACTGGTAAAATGATTGGCTCACTGTACCACTGCAGTAAGTACCTGGCTCTTCATGCTGTCCTCTGCCTTTACAAGAGCCAGATCAGGCCAAAAATGGATTACTGCTTCCCATACTTAGACTGGAGTTGCCCAGACCTTACCTCTAGCCTTGATAGCGTTCAAAAGCATCTCCAAGCCCTTGTGGGTGACAAACTATTCTCCACCTCTTTCCCACAGGCGGGATATATCAAGCGTCTCTCACTGTTCTACCACTACAACCACGGAAAGTGTTGTGAGGCAGACCCTTTTTACACAAGATGGTCTCGTCCAAAGGATACTTATACTGACAGAGAGAATACCTGCGGGTTGAGATACGTTGAGCCAGGGTGAGAGATACGGAGACAATACACAGGGTGTTCACAGAGAGTTATACGAGAGTCCAGTGAGAGAGAGAGAGAGAGAGAGAGAGTGAGAGAGAGAGAGAGGGAGAGAGAGAATTACGGCTTCACTTACAGAGACTTGTACATATACCTTCTACTAACCCGCATTCCTGGACTACTAATCTTCACTTCAAGTCTGTATTCTTACGTTTAATACACTTATTTTTCTATCTCAATTACTGGCGTTGTTTATTTATTTGTGCAGGATTCCATTCCCGGAATCCACAACAGAAAATTCTCGGACGAACTACATTCCCTGCTCCCGCCGAGGAAAAGCTTCACAACAAGAACGCGTCATGCGACGTACAAATCACCCTCATTCCTCCGTATTCCATTGGTGAGAAATAAGTCTCACTCGATCAGCTTCATCCAGCGAACCACTGCACTGCGGAACCAACTTCCAAACAGGATGTTTCCCAACTCACTACTATCTTAACCTGTTCAAGGCTAGGGTTAACAGTTATCTTACACTCCTATACAAACAAATGGCCTCTAAACGAAGACTTTTACCTCAAGTGGGCCACAGGCCTTGTAAATGGTGAACCGAGTTGCAAAAATATGTGAAGACTTTTTCAACACCATATATATATATATATATATATATATATATATATATATATATATATATATATATATATATATGGTTAATAATAATAAAAGTTTTTCGTACAGATTACATCGGTACCATTTCGTTTGACTTTGTTTTACTGACCAAATTATCTAGTCTATTCTATATATATATATATATATATATATATATATATATATATATATATATATATAGGCAGCATATCTTCCTTTAAGCATGTTTGGTTGAATAAACTGGACAAATAAAAAGAAAAGAAAAAATCTATGTTGCTTTCCTTAATGAATTAAATATCAATATTAAGAAGCCGATCAGAGAATTCTAGACTATTACTATAAAATGTAAATATGTATATATATATATATATATATATATATATATAATTGGTTCTATTTGAGCAGATATTTTTCTTTTATGCAAGTTTCATCAAAGACATCGATGAAAAGTTGCGCTATTATTATTATTATTATTATTATTATTATTATTATTATTATTATTATTTCCTTTGATTTCTATTGTAAACTCATTTCCTTCCCAGTCCCCACCAGATTCCTAAGTGCAGAAATGGCATCTTGACATTTTCCACTGAACATTCTAATAAAAAGTAAAAATAAAAAAACACCCAAAGATCACAACCATTTTACACAAATAAATTCCTTTGTAAAGTGTCAGCTGTACGTATAAGAAGCAAATCTTTTGTATTTATTTAAGGCATATGCTATAAAGGGTCCCTTCAATGAGTCTATATTATTTTCCAATCAAACCTTGGGTACCAACGACAACTGGAATTTTTAATGTCTTCATATAACACGTTTTGGAGATTTCTACTTCAAAATCCTTGTATTTTGTTAGATTTCTGAAGATCTTCAAAGATACATTGCAGTCTGCAGCAACTGCCATGTCAATAAGAAAGCACATTCTGATTTTGTAGTTATTTTTATAACTATATAACGGCGATTAGATTTCATTGTTCTGCCTATGTGTATTGTAAAGTCCCATACAAGTGTTACAGGTCTTATGTCTGTAACCGGCTCTGGGTGGTGCTCACACCAATTTATTGCAGTTCTCTTCTCGTAAACGTTGCAGTTTTTCCAGTGCATATATTGGCCCGCCCGGTCATGCCGAGCTTTATATTCAGTGAATGCTAATAGGAAACTCAGCATGGCGCCATTATTATTATTATTATTATTATTATTATTATTATTATTATTATTATTATTATTATCATTATTATTATTTTCTTTGATATCTGGCGTTTACACATTTCTTTCCGGGTCCCGCCCAGGGACCTAAGGTTAGAAATGGCATCATGACACTTTCCACTAAAAAAAAAAAAAATTTTTACATAGATAAAATCCTTCGTAAAGTGTGGGCTGTACTTGTCAGAACAATTTTTTGTATCTCTTTGAGGCATGGACTTCGAGGGATCCCTTCAATTAGTCTACAACCAGTCCAAGGGCTCCAACTACAACAGAGATTGTTGATGTTCCCATGTGCCACATTTTTGAGATTTCTATTTCAAGGTCCTTGTATTTTGACAGCTTTTCGAATATCTTCAAAGATACATTGCAGTCTGCAGGGACTGCCATATCAATAAGGAGGCATTTCTTTTGTTTGTGGTCTTTAATAACAATATCTGGGCGGTTGGCTTTGATTGTTCTGTCAGTGTGTATTGTGTAGTCCCATAGAATTGTAACAGGTCCTATCCCCGTAACCGGGTCTGGGTGGTGTTCGTACCAGTTTCTTTCAGTTACATTCCCATAGGAGTTGCAAATTTTCCAGTGCAGATATTGGCCCACTCTGTCATGCCGGGTTATTATTATTATTATTATTATTATTATTATTTGTGTATGTTATGTTTTCTGCTTTGTATCCTGTAGAGCCAGGGTTCAAATTTTTGCCCTTTGGCCCTATAGAAGTATTGTCATTTAATTGATAGCACTTTTCTTAGTTTATGGGATGTTCCTAGTAGGGTAATATTCTGGGCAATTTTTTTCGCATAATAACATGGGTGTTCTTCTAGTTTTTTTAACGAAATATATTTAAAACGTACATCAAACCTTGGACGCAACCAATTAAATCTATTACATTAAAAACCCCAGAAAAAAAAACCCTACGTGAATACGCAAAAGACTATACAAGCCAACACGTGAAACGCAATGTTTAAAAAAATAAACTAATGGTAACAGGAATCGTCTTTGAAAATAGTATATTTACCTAAGAATACTCAGATATGAGAAATTTTATATTCCAATACCAACTGGAAATCAGAGAAATTAGTGGAAATTTTAAAAGAATCATTAATAAACAAATAACAAAAACGGAACTTTCGCTGGGATTTAATAAAATTTCCAACACGCTACTTTGTTTATATGATTTTTCAGCACCCTACTTTCTGCATATGATTTTTCAGCACCCGTATATATGATTTTTCAGCACCCTACTTTGTGCATATGATTTTTCAGCACCCGTATATATGATTTTTCAGCACCCGTATATATGATTTTTCAGCACCCTACTTTGTGTATATGATTTCCTCTTTTCTCTTACATGCCTCTGATGATAATTTTGGCTGAAAGTTTTTGCCCGCAACTTTTCATAGTGACCCGATTTTTATTTGTTTCTCTAATGTTAACGAACCTCACCTACCAGATCCACTCATTAGGAAGGCTCTTTCGACCTCTCTATATTTTCTATTAAAAGCTTTGCCTTCGACATTTTATTTTTCTCTTGTTAAAAATTCCTGTTAACACACCTCACCGACCATATCCATTAATTAGGTTAGCACCTTTGACCTATCACCTAATCGAGAGCAGATTTTATTCCTGAAGTCATGCATTTGCCGACTTTGTATGACGTCAGATAATCAATGCTCGTATTCCTTTCTTTGTTTTTACTATTTAACTGGACCGTACTTATCGACTAAGTATCACGGGTGAAACGCACATGACATTTGCAAGTTTAAATTCCTCAAATATTCCCAAGACAAGTTCTATTTTGAACAAATCGGAAACTTATTTCCATAAAGCGGACATGCACGTGTAAAAGAACGCTCTTCCTTTCAGAAAAAGGAATTCCTAATTCCTTCGCGTGTGTTCGGCATGGTTTTCTGCCTTTGCAATTAAATCCGCCCTTTTGGAGAGATGCCGAATGAATCATATATATATATATATATATATATATATATATATATATATATAATTATATATATATATATATATATGTCTTTTCTTGTTCTGACCAAGCACTTGGTCCGGTCTTGCACATTATACTGAACTTTGGTATTCAATGCATTTAGAAATGTAATCCCATAACCTTTCTCTGAACGACAGAATATTAAACAGTAATCAGAATATGAAACACTTCCGGATTGTTATATATCCAATATTTTTAGGTTGTCCTGAGCTGATTTTTTTCTTTTATTTATTAGTTTATTTTCTGATTCTTACAACGTTTTACGCCCAATTATTCCCCGGTCTTATATTAAATTATCAAAATTCGTAAGAGTGGCATAGCACCGGACAAGATATGAAGGGGCGTGGCTTCGATTGCTATATCAACCTCAATAGCCATTTAGGCCGATGTTGTTAGTTTGAGGTTTTA
Organism: Acanthosepion esculentum; assembly: GCA_964036315.1. NCBI lineage: Eukaryota > Metazoa > Mollusca > Cephalopoda > Sepiida > Sepiidae > Acanthosepion > Acanthosepion esculentum. Next base: position 3,262,987 of record OZ038481.1, read on the forward strand.
TCTTATTTTCTTTGGTTCTGTTTCTTTCTGATCTTCTCCTTTGATGACTATTTTTTGTACTTATAAAATATTTTAGTTTAATTATCGCAAACTTAAAGTTGAAGATTAAACTGGAAAATAGTTAAAAAAAAACAAACTAACAAATAAAAGATTTCGTTCAACAAAATAATCTAGTAACCGTTGCCATAGTTTCAACTACCCGCCCTCTCCTCTTAATAAGATATCGTACGGATAATTTTCATATTGTATATGTAAACTCAATAAAAAGTACATAAAGTTTTCACATGAGGATACTACTTAAATAGCTTGGTCCATTCATAAAAAAATACTTAAGTAGAGTCTATTTGAGCAATAAAATCGACGTGAGATAGAGATACAGAAAGAATAAAGACAAAAAGAAGAGGGAGAGAAGGAAAGAGAAGTAGAAAGAGTGACTGAAAATGAGGAAAACAGAAAGAGAAAAGCGAGAAGTAAAGAGAAGAAAGGGAACTGACCGAGAAACATTCAGCACAAATTTTAATTAAATATGTCACTTTTTGTCTTTCATAAATTGATCGAGTATTTTTGGCTTTTCATAAATGGAACGTGTATTTTTTGGTGAGAAGAAAAAAGCGTTTCCCACAAAAACAAGACAGAGTCATAAATTCAGTCGATCTGATATGAAATCGCCAAACACACAAGCTTTGTTTGTTCCTCTAGTAAATTTATATAATAAACATTACCTAGAATAATGAAAAGACTTTTGCGAAAATAGTGTTGATCCGTTCTATCATGCCGGGCTTCTTCCCATGAGAGCAAAACTGCGCCTGCATACAGATAGAATGTAAATTGAGTCGATGCACAAAAATGGAAAAGTGCCTCAGACAAGGATGCATCTTCTCGCCATATTTATTCAACCTTTATATCGATGCTATCTTAAAGGAGCTGGAGACCCTACCGGGATTTCTTATCGATTGGTGTAATTTTGAACAGGCGTAGATGTTCATCCCTTGTTTCCTGTTTATTTTCTGGTTCTTTCTAAAATCTTTTTCATTCACTTTTGCTCCCAGTAGACCCTTGCATCTTAGTAGCATTATCGTTATTCTTCGGGTGAACTGATTAAAAAAATATAACACTATCTTGATAGTAGACAGAAAAAGAAAGCTATAGGAACTCCTACAGAAGCTAGTAAAAAAGCGGGAAGAAAAGACTAAACCTTATCTGTAAAAAGATAGAATGTATGGTTGTCTTCAAAAGAATCAACCCGAGAAACGAGCTACGAATCGATGTCAAAATCAGCAAGTACAGAAGTTTAAATATCTGCGAAGTGTTTTAACAGATGCCGCGGAATGTGGCACCGAAATCCGAAGATGCATTGGAATAGCAAAAGATGACTTCCAGACAATAAGCAAAGTATTAAGAATCAGGAAAATTTAGTTAGACACAAGGAACATAGCGCTAAATTGCTATTTATTATCAGTGGTCCTATATGGCAGTGAATGCCGAACAATTTCCTCACAGATGAAGAGTTGATTTGAAGCAACAAAGATGTGGTTCCACAGAAGGAAACATGTGAGAAACGGGAAAATTTGAAGGAAAATGGAAACTAAAAGCATGCAGAAAACAATAGTTGAAATTTCTGGGATATATAATGAGGAAAGAAGGCTTAGAGAATTTGGCACTCACAAGATACACTGAATGAAAAATAAGCCGAGGGAAACAGTGAGTAACTTTCTAGACGTGATTTTGTAAATGCCTGACAGGCAGCATATCTTCATCCAAGCATGTTTACTTGAATGATCTGGATTTATTATGACCATTTTGATTGTGATCCTCTCGAATTGTCTTATCGACTTCTTAATGTTGATATTCAATTCTTTAAGGAAGTTATTTTTTCTTTTTTTCATTTTTATTTACCCAAATATTTTCAATCTCAATCTCTTCAATATGTTATTTTTGGAAACATTTTTAATAAATAGACAACTAAAAAGAGGCGCTAATCAACTATTTTAGAAAAAAAATCGATTCCAATCCATATAATTTCTGTTTGAAATGCACCAGAGTATTTTACTTACTGGAAATAGCAAATTTAATCCTTTCACTTTCAATTAATGCTAAAATGAAATTTTCAAGAAAACTTTTTCATTTATTAAAAAAATCATTATAAACCTCAGGTATCGTGAATAATTAGTGGTATCTAGATAAAAAGAAATATTTATTTCCAATATGAAAAATCCTGGTTTTGCTTAGGCAGAAAGTTTAGCTGTTCCATTTATCTCGGAGATGTTATTCCAGATATTTTCAGCCTTTTGCACGGAGTATTGGACAAACGGCCTGTATCACTGTCATTTAGCCCAATAACCCTTACAAGGGCTCCTTACAAGCTCGATGTAATATTTTAATTAACCCTATTCACATTGAAGTTATTTCTAAATTACAACAATTTCCATTTTATCATAAAATCAAAGTCAATCTCTATGGTAGACGTAACTTGACATCCGAATATATAGTTTTCGTCTCCCGAGAAACCAAAACCAATAAATTAGATCATCTTCGTAAAACCGCAAAATACATAGCTACTTATGAAGTACCTCGTTCCATACAGTAGTTATCCATTTTTTATCAGGCTGATTCAGTCGGGAATGCCACTATAAGGTCAGTTGGTATAATTACATTTAGTTGTAAAGAAACAAACGTATTTGTTCGGTGAATTTCTGCCGAGTTGTCTGGTCAAATTTCAATAAATTTTATCATCTCATATACAAATAATGAAATAACTATATTCTAAACATATGTTTCTGGAAAAAAAAAGAATGAGATGCAAAAATAGCTTAACATTTTCACAATTAAGGTTTCTAATTCACTTAAGTTCTGTTCATTCTTCAAAAACAAGACTAAAAAACCAAAAAACCGCAACATGAAATTGACACCCTGCCAGAAGAAGATTCCTCTTTCGCCAAAAATAAAAACTGCACAGATCTTGAAAATTATTTTGTAGAGAGAGAAACGCAATTATAATACCCTTTAAATTATCGCAGTGAATTTCATTTTAAAAAAATGAATCTATTACTTTTCGAACAGTAAAAACTCTTATTGTGCCCTGGCCGCACTTAAATCAAACATCATTTACGTCTTTTCGATTTTGTTTCTGTCACGATTCTTCTCTAATAAAGAAATACTGACTCTTCCATATGGCCGTCCGTCATGGATTTCACCGTTTGCTCTTTAAGATTCAATTTGAGATTCAATCAAAGCGTAAACAAGTCGTAGTAGCCTAGCAACAGCTGAAACAACAACTCCAGTACTACTACTACTACTACTACTACTACTATAACTACTACTACTACTACTACTGATAATGACAATGATGATAATAATAATAATAATAGTAATAATGGAGATTATCATGTAACTTCTGAAGAAGAGAATCGAATACAGACAATACCGAAACGATGCAAAACAATGACACAAATATTGCAGGTCTTCCTAAGCACTAGCCATTAAAAAATTCAATAATAATGAAGAAGTGAATAAAAGCATTGCTTATATATATATATATATATATATATATATATATATATATATATATGTAATGTAATATTTAATCAAATCAATCGTAAACATCGTATCTGAAAGAGTAGAGAAAAAATTCTATTCTGCTAAAAACCCAAAAAACAAATCTAAAGCCAAAATTCAAAGAATGAAATTCCTCGACTTAATGACGTCATACGCAACCTATCATTAATTTTGATTTAAATATATAACGGGAACATTCTCATTTTTCTCTTTTAAAAAAGAAACAGTAAGTTAAATTTTTGTTGTTAAATACATCAAATTTTGCCTGCAAGAATCGAGTCGTGAAAGAGAATTTCTTTGGAATAAGATCTCTGAAAAAAACAACAACATATTTTGTACTCATTTTATGTCGCAGTGCTTGTTATAGTGTTATATAAAATATGATTAGATAACTGGCTACATATCTTTGCAGAATCTACGAAAATATTTCTCACTGAACATGTTGGCAAAAAGAGCATATATATCTTTATTCATATATATATATGTATATATATATATATATATATATATATATATATATATATATATATATATATATATATATATATATATATAATAAAAAGACTTAAACACCAATATTCCATGGTCATAATTTATTCCATTGGAATGATATCCTTACTCTGTCCTGGACATCAAGTCCTACATCGATCATATCCTCTTGGAATTATTTTTATACATATATGTATGTGTATATATAATTGCATATGTATGTGTATATTCACAACTAATATTGTTTGTATATATATATATATATATATAAAAGTGGACATGGATGTCAGCACTTAGAGGCGGCAGTCTGTTTCATGCTAGTGCAATCGTCAGGCGATATATATATATATATATTCATATATATATATATCTTTATTCATATATATATATATATATATCTTTATTCATATATATATATATATCTTTATTCATATATATATATATATATATATATATATATATATTATGAAACATTAACTTAAATACTTGTATCTATAAAAACAATGTTAAACATAAAAATGTCTTTAAATAATAATTGTCGGACTTTGTCCATTTCCTAATGTGTGACGTCATTTGTTTACATTTGATAAGCCATGAGCAGTTATGAATGTACGTGAGAGATTCATGGAAAACTGAAGTTTGTAAGCAGTAAATTCGACCTTGCCAACCGAACGATCCTTAGTGGCCTAAACGGTTAGGGCACGTTAGGCTATATGACGGTTCCGTATAGGATACAGGTTCGAATCTTGATGAGAACGAATATTTTCTATGAAAATTTCTCGGACATTCAGGCCGGAAAATGTTATTTAATACTGTGTATTATAAACAGAGCATTTACTTGTATCTATAAAAACAATGTTAAACATAAATATGTCTTTATATATATATATATATATATATATATATATATATATATATATATATATCATAGGAAATGGATTAAATCCGACAAATATTTCATAGATTTTATGTTTAAAAGCAATAATTCGAACTTTACCTAACCGGAAGTTCTCTGTGGCTGAACGATCAGAACACGCCAGGATTAATGACAGTTCCGTATAGGATACACGTTCGATTCCTGTCGGAGAACGCATATTACCTATGAAATTTCTCGAACATTCAGGCCTATAATTAATATTATTTAATTAAAGGAAAAACATTTTACTCAAATGTATCCATAAAAAATAACGTATAAACAGAATATATATATATATATATATATATATATATATATATATATATATATATATATATATATATATCAATTCGTTCAGTAGCTCAATCACTAAATCTACACTCAAAATCTACCCGATTTTAACTGTAGAAATCATAACATAATTTACCTATTAGAATGAACACTATGTCAGAAAGAGTATGTGGGAAAATCTGAATGGTTCTTTTCACTACAGAATTAATAACTATCGGAATTGGATCAAGTCGGCTCCCAATGAAAGATTATTCCCTGTAAAACAACATTTCCGCCGAGAAAAATATGATTTTAAAAGCCATGCAAAATTCCCTATTCTTGAAAGAATAGAAATAGACAGAAAAGATAACAAAAATTCTAGAGGACCATGAAGACAAATGGATTTTGCCCCTCAAAACACTTCATCCAGACGGGCTTAATAATATTTTATATAAAGCTAATATTATACAAAATAACCAACTAAAGAAATATTTTGATTCCAATCCTTTACCTCAAGAGTGTAGCACCGCAAAACTACAGTTGATCTTCGATAAGTATAATAAATCTTTAATATTTTATGATACAATAATCTATTTGTTTCTCTTTCTCTGTATATATATATAATCTATTTGTTTCTCTTTCTATATATATATATATATATATATATATATATATATATATATATATATATATATATATATATATATATATATATATATATGCGTGTGTGTGTGTATAAAAAAGTTATAAATAAAACATATATCTGTATAAAGACAATATGAACACATGACAAAGGGAATCTTTTTTTTACCGACGGATTTGAAAACCTATCGACATTTTTACTTCTGGCGACATTTTTACTTCCGTTTATAAATACCTGTTTCAAAATAAAATCCTTACCTTTGATAATGTCCATCAAAGGACGAAACCTTTTGTCTTTATTCATATATATATATATATATACATATATATATATATATATATTTGTCTTTATTCATATATATATATATATATATATATATATATATATATATATATATATATATATATATATATATATATATATAAAAGGAAGAGGTTATAGTGGTTCCTACGAGAGAAAAGTGTGTATATTAAAAAGAAGAGAGGTACCGCAAACGTTTTTGGTTGTAATGTGGATTAAAAAAAATGTTATGCTTTATTTTCCATAATTTTGCTACACGAGTTTCCGGTCTCGCGACCTTCGTCATGGAAAGAGTGGAGATTTCCACATATTAAAAGACATTAATTTTTCTTATGTTTCTCGACGTTAAATATTCTCGATATTAGGCATTCTCATTTTCGTGTGTTAGTGACCCAAATGTCTTCCTTCAACTGGAAGTGAAAAAGTTCTGCGTGAAGGGTAATAAAAAAATTAAGACTGGTCCGAGAAATGGTGAGAAGGATATCTATATTTTTATCTTTTAATGACCCCCGTGTGTTCTTAGATCTATTTGTATTTTTTTGTGTTTTTGTCAGCATGCGTACGCGTACGTATATTCCCTCTCCATAGAAACATACTGTCTTGTTATAAGGAATTAGTATACATATATGTACACACACACACACACACACACACACACACACACACACACACACACACACTTCCTATGTTGTGTAGCGTTCGCGCGTGTGCCCGTGACCTGTTTTGGTTTTGTCAATATGTGCAAATATATACCATTACGCGCATGTACATGCGCACTCCATCTCTATACATACATACTGTCTTATTACACATGCACATACACATACATACACACACATATACATCTATACATACGCATACACACACTTCCTCTGTTGTGTATGGTTTGCGCGCGTGCCCGTGAGCAGTCTATTGTTTTTTCAACATGCCTATATATATTTGTGCTCCATATTTTTCCTCCATTTCAATGAAGGTTTTGTATATTATTGTTGTTTCTTTATTTTTTATGGCATTGGAATATGCTAGCTTTTTCTGATTGAGCAGGTTGTCCCACATTCGGAGATTCTGTCTTTTCGTTTTGTACGCATCCTCTTCGGTGTGTACCTTTTTGATATTTTCCAGATATCCAAACTGTGTTTTGAAATGTTCTATTAGTCTTTCTGTGTTGCAGTTGTGTTCCCTGGTTTGTTGTGATGTGATTTGTAGGAGAATAGCTTCCACATTTTTGTTCAATTTCTGTATTTCTTCCTCCAGTAGTTTCTGTTTATTATTGGTAATTTTGAATAAATCAAGGAGTTCTTCCATAAGATTTATTTTCTGTTCACGTCATTCTTTCGTCGTAGTTATATAAATGGAAGAGGTTAGAGTGGCTCCAACAAGAGAAAAGTGTGTGTATTAAAAAGAAAAGAGAAACCGCTAACGTTTTTGGGTTTAATGTGGATTTATTAAAAAAAAAAAATATTATGCTTTATTTTCAAATGCATAAAATGCAAGAAGTCATATATAGGTATCATCCAACAACTAAACAACAGGGTCTCCCTACACAAAAGCAACATCAAATTAGCAGACAACAGAAAACTCGTTGTATCACAACGCATCTATAAATGTAATCAGGGTGAATTTAAAACTATGCTAATATATCAAACAGGCAATTATTCTTAAGAAAAAGAACTTCATAAACAAATTTAAGTCAGCACTAATTAGGTCATAACCCCACACGCAAAACCACACAACATGCACACATAATGGCCAAATTCAGTAGTCAAACCAGTCGCATCCATGCGTACACACTCACACGCGGGTATATATGGAGCAACGAATATGTATACGCATGTTGAACAAAAACAATAGACTGCTATCGGGCACACGCGCAAACCATACACAACACAGGAAGTGTGTGTATGCGTATGTATAGATGTATGTGTGTGTGCGTATGTGTATGTATGTGTGTACATATGTGTATACTAATTCCTTATAATAAGACAGTATGTTTGTATGGAGAGGGAAAATACGTACGCGTACGTATGCTGACAAAAACAAAAAAATACAAATAGATCTAAGAAAACACAGGGGTCATTAAAAGATAAAAATATAGATATCCTTTTCACCCTTTCTCGGACCAGTCTTAATTGTTTTATTACCCTTCACGCAGAACTTTTTCACTACCAGTTGAAGGAAGACATTTGGGTCACTAACACACAAAAAATGGAATATGTATATTATGAAATGATCGAAGTCCGACAATTATACACGGCGGTATAAAATATGAAAATATGAAAATGTATCTATAAAAATAACTAACAAACATATATATATATATGGGAAAAGGTTATAGTTGCTCTAACGAGAGAAAAATGTATATATTAAAATAATAATAATAATGATAATAAAGGAGGATATGCTGTAAAACAGAAAACACCAAATGAAAGAGAGGCATTTTCAAATAACCAAGATGTTAATATGTTGTAAAGACTTTGAAATGTAAATGTTACAGAAAGTTAATCTAGAACACGAAATACAATCTTTTTGTAAGTGTACAAAGGATATCAGATTACAAATAGAAAATTTTTGGAACAATAATAATTTGGAACTTTTAATAAAAGAAATGGTTTTTGACACCATGAGAATCGAAGTTAAAATCAAGGATTTTTTGATCTAGAATTTAGTAGTTTACAAAGAGCGGCAAAATAATTAATAGCGAGGTGATAAACAATAGCGTCTTGTTTTGAACCTTGGAAACCAATCGATAAAAATATAAATTGTTTATTTTAGGAGGAGTGAAATACTTTTGTAGTATGCCAGTACGTTCGCACTAGAAAAACAGATACGTCACCAGTCTGGAAGACGGACGCCGGTTCTCTTGATAACGAGGCGAGTCAACCGGAGGAGGGAGTTTTGGGTTCGTTTATCTTCCAGTGTAGTCGAACTGAGTGGAGAGACGTCAGAGATTGAAAAGGAAGCGTCCGGTGTGTGTTGTTGAAACTGAGGGCGAGGAAGCGAAATACCACCGCTAACATCTAAGTACCGCTATTCCTGCTACTACTAATACTACTACTATTACTGAGAAAGGGAACATCAAAGATTGCAGTAGTTGCGCTAAGAACAGACCAAAAAGGGTTAAAACGAAGGCTAGATCTCTCCTTACCGAAATTATTCGAAGTGTTTGTTTGGTTATTGTTCACATAAAAGAAGCATTCAACCTTGTGCAACAAGAATTATTTTTTGTGTGGTTGCTTTCATATATATATATATATATATATATATATATATATATATATATATATATGTATATATATATATATACAACAATTATAGAAGTGTTGAAACAAAATGGCTATTTTTGTAGTGATTTTATAACATATTTATGTTATAATATTTAAATAAATGATTATATATATATATATATATATATATATATATATATATATATATATATATATATCTTTGTCTTTTCAAAATCGAATTGATTCGGTTATATTTATTTTTCTGTTAACCCGATTCTCACCCGACGAACTCGCAGGTCGACCAACGGAGAGCTTCCGGATTTCTACGATGTGATGACCAGTCTCCAGGATCAAAACAATCACAACGTGGCTGGAGGGTGGCTTCGAATTGACATTGGGAACCGGAGTCTAACCTCTAATACTGGACCATACCGGACCAACGGCCGGTCTTGTGGAGTGCGTGGGTCCAGTGGGGTGAGGATATGGTGTTAAAAAGTTAAGCAGCGTTGAGTTGACAAGATTGTTCATTACCAAGATGGATGCCCCGTTCGGGAATACCAGGAGCAGTAAGGTTGGATGTGCGAGTGGTGTAATTGCTAATGGTTCGGTATTCTTAATTGGAGAGATGAGTTCTAATTCCTGTTTGGTTCGTTATATTCGATTATGTACCCAACTCTTTACCCCTGCTAATGTCGTTAATACTGTTTATAAAAAACTTAAATAATTGTATCTATAAAGATAGCTATTATGAAAATATGCGTCCTCCAAAAATGAAAATTTCTCGGACATTCAGGCCCGTAAATGTCGTTAATACTGTTTATTATAAACAGAGCATTTACTGAAATATTTGTATCTATAAAAGAATGTATAAATATAAAAAAAAGTCTTAAAAATAATTGTCGGACTTTGTCCATTTCATAATATTTTATGTTGCTAATTTGTATTGATATATTAAATTAGTAAAAATCGTCTAAGATCACAAGAGTTTTGTTTGCGTGTGACAAGATACTTTTCCGGACCAGCGACTTGTCACAAATGTTTGACAGTAAACGAAAATTAAATAAGGACGACATCGTTCTCTGACTTGTATTGAAACAAGACCAGGTATAAATAAATTAAGTGGACCGGCGATTTTCTGGAGTAAACCACAAACTTTACAAGAACAATTCATAACTGCGTAATCCTTTTGAATTGTTTGCAAACCACGTCTTCCTGTTTCGATATAAGATGGTGGTAAGGAGCCCCAAGATCAACAGTTTGTAAGAAAACACTTATCGAAAAAAAAGGATATTTCACTATTATGTTATAAAGGAATCAAATCGATTTTTTTTCGCCTGGTCGTTTCTCTAGCCATCTGAAGGTAATCACTTTGTTTGAAATGCTTATTTAAATGAAGACGATCTTAAAGAGGCGGACTGATAATTCAGGCGACCGGAGAAACAACTGACCAAAATATAAAATGCTAAAAGCAGCTACAGCTTTACAGAAAAACGCACAACAGAGAAATCGCCAATGTTATTTTTCCTTCCTCATATAGAAAAGTTCAAAGTTTATTTCGTCCGTCAGTAGCATTGTGGTAATAAAATAAGCACATCCCATCTCCCCTCTCGCTTATAACCATCCACTATAACTAATATAACGTTTTCAGCGTTGACTGAAGTCTAATAAAGCTTCAACTTGGTGTTGTTACTTACTATATTACAAGCAAAAAAGTATCGCTATCGAATGTTTAATTTCCGATTCTACCGTGACCTCTGACATTTAAGAATACCATTATAAGTTTAAAGGTTTACATGCTATAAGGCAAAGGATCATCTGATGACTTTGTTGCAGGTCATACTGACTTTGACCAAAAAGTCTACTGGGGCATTCATAGACCCTGGTCGAAAAGAAGTCGTTTCTTTGTTTACATTTAAACTTTTGGTTACTGAATGACTTGTATAATAAATTTTGGTATATTTATTTATTTATTAATAAATCATGACAACGCGCAGCGTGGCGAATCAGAAAACCCTTCTTTCCTGTTCTCTTCTATAGTGAGGCTAAATTAGGCCCATCTGTAGAGGTAATATTGCTACGATACTGACTATGAATCGTATTCATGACAAAAAGAAAAAGATTATTTGAAAATTTCAGATCTTTACATTCATCAGGAAAGTCGTGATGACTAATTTATTCAAAAGAAACTTCATTTCACTGGGAGAATTAAAAAGAAAATAGGGGAAAAACTTTTGCAATTGATAAAATCAAAACTCCGTTCAGAGAAAAAGGAAATCAATTTTTATCTTCGAGATTCATCGGAATAGATAAAAATAGAAATGTTAGAGAAAAAAAACTTTCGAAAGAATATATTCTGATCTGGTAAATATTCCGAAGTTTAATTTACGTTCAAATTAATCTTTTAGATCTCCGATGACGGATTAATACTGTAATCCTAGTTGACACGATGTGAATAAAGGAAAAAAAGTTCCTTTACTCTGAAAGGCGGGAAAATGTTGCACAAACGCGCACGCAAAATAGGGAAAAACGAGTCCATTCCTTTTTAAAGAGTAATTTTAATACTTATTTCCGCTGTAATTATATACAAAAACGATAAAAATATTATTTAAATTCTTTAAAATTATAAAAATAAAGAACAACGGAAAATAAAATAAATGTTATATATTCAGTTTGAAATTACAATCACTTGAAGAAAGCCGGAGTGTACAACGGTCGAATCATTGTGGATATGTTAATACAAATGAGGATAACAGTCCGAATAAGGTAAATAATGCAAGTGATCTTAATGCCTCATCTGAGATATATATACAGATATATAGAGAGACATAGACATAAAGGCCGGAGCGTACAACGGCCGAAACTTTGTGAACATGGCAATGAAGATGAGGATAGCAGTCCGAATAATGTAAATAATGCAAGTAATCATAATACCTCATCTCAGAGATATAGACAAATATATAGAGAGACATATACATAAAGGACGGAGCGTACAACGGGCGAACCATTGTAAACATGGCAATGAAGATGAGAATACCAGTTCGAATAATGTAAATAATGCAAGTTATTATAATACATCATCTCAGAGATATAGACAGGAATGTGTTTTTATTCATAATACAGATGATTGGACGCTTGAAAAGCTTTTAATTGAATTATATTCTAGTGCCGTGACCAAACAAAATTTAGCGACCTATCAAACCCATTTATTGAAAAACTGAATAGTTTTTTTGTTTTTTTTTACTTATTGCATAGAAAATTGATGTTTGTTAGGCTTACGTAAAACTCAAGTTAGTCTATAATTAAATATTCTTCTCTTGCTGATATATTTTTTTTACTCCTGTGGCAGTGGAGACTTCTGGGTTATTGGCGCTCGTTCGATGGCGTTCCTTCGGAGGATTGGCGCGATTGTGCCTCGCGAAACCGAGTGGCTCTTGCAGCGTGTCTCACTGGCGATGGTTCGGGGTAATGCTTTCTCCATCATTGCAGCTGGCAGAGGATAGAAAACAAATTGTTTATAGTTACTTTGTTCAAACTTTCTTTTCAATAAATAAGATTCCTTTTGTTTATAGTTATGCCGCTTTTGTATGACATATTTTCACGTGGCTACCTCTTTCCTGCAGACGCTACGTGGCAAGGTAATGCCGCCATGTTCTATCGTTGTTTCTATAGCAACCGTTAGGACGCGCTCTATTCTCTACTTCTATCAATGAAAGCCTTCACAACTTGAAGGCTATTCCGCGGTCCAGGGACCTTTCACGGCCTAGGAAGGTCTTCTATCGGGGATTAGTGGAGGGTCGCGCGAAGGATCTCCTACGTGATACGCTCTACTGTTCGGAGGAGGAGTACCGCTCCTACTGGTCTTGGGCGCCAGCGGCGGATTATCTCAGTAACCCTGAGTTTTTGCTTACCTGGCGATTGGCTCGGAATCGGCTGCCTCTCAACGACAAGGCTTTCATATGGGGCTTGGCGGATTTGCCAGACTGTGAACGGTGTGGCCTTGGATTGGAAGAAACGGCTTCGCACGCCTTCTACCATTGCCCCCGGGTCCACCCCTTATGGGACCATGTCGGCGAGCTGACGGTTCGTCTCGCTCCCGAAGAACTCGTGTCCATTGATCGCGCATACGCGTGTGACAATGTGTCGCCCCCGTATTCCGGGGTGAAACGAATGGTGTTTCTGACGCTGCTAGCTACGGCTCGAATGGTGATATGGACGACACGAATGGAGGAAGTCTTGCGAGGCAATAGTCTTACGCATCAGGATCTGATCCGATTCTTTGAGCATCAGCTCAGGATGAAGATTAGAACTGATAGAAAACGATTGCATTCGACAGTCTTCAGTGAAAGGTGGGTAAAAGAGGCGAGCTTGGTTCGTTTGAACGGGGCTAGCCTTGATTTTCTTTTCTAGGTCAACCTAAGTCACATCGGGGTGGTTTCCTGTGGAACCCTCCCCTTGGTTAGGTTAGACAAGCTTAAGTGTACCTAGTTAATATGAGTAAGTGTTGTTCCCGGCCTGTTTCCCGGCCATCTTTTTAGTTATGATCCAAGTCGAGATTCCCAACCTCCCTAGTTTGTTTTGACTTCCTTTTCATCTCAACTGGATCAGCCTTTTACTTCCCCATGTCCGAGTTATTTTATCTCTTTCCCACTCCCTTAGCGAGAGTGCTTCTTGATTTTGTCCTCTGGGCAGAATACAGCGGCCTCTCTATTTTGAGGGCTGGACGGGCCCTACTAACATAAATTATGTTTAGTTTAAAAATCTGTTGAATTTTAGTTTGTTATGGGGTTCATCTCCCTCCCCTTTCATCTTTTCATGATTAGAGTTGTATATATTTTATTATCATCAAATGTTTATGGTGTGGGGTGCGTTTTTGTAGGTCCCCTCTGGTGAGGATGTGGTATTATGGTGTATGGAGGATTGAATGGTGACGGACGAATTCTTGTGGTGAATGTGTCAATTGTAATGTATGAATGGGTCGCGAATCTGATTAGCTAGGTATAGGATAGTTAGTTAAGACCAGCCTTTACCCCTCCCTTTTTTCGGCCTTGTGCCACAATTTGTACATTTTTGTACGAATAAATAACGAGAATCGAATCACACTCATTCTCTGAGTATTTCAATTGTAAGGAGGATGTTTCACTCGGCAAGAGCCGCTAATGTGTGGAATACATTCTAAAGTGGATGCTTCACCAAATACTGCAATATTAACCGCTTCAAAGATCAATAGTTATCTAACCTAACATACTTTTATATTCATATAACCTACCTTGAGTGACCTTTATATTGGGTTAACACTAGTAAAAAATGTAAAATACCTTTCATATTAGATAAATATGTTAAGGTGTTGAATCTTGGCAGCGCAGGAAATGAAACTGATTCGCTAATTTCGATAAGGCTTGTCAGAAAATGGAACCATTGTGAAATTTCACTCCGGACCGTTTACGTTCATTTCGTACTAATAACGCCGGGAAATGTATGAATCAAATTTACCCCATAGCTATGACCTGTCATTTGGGGTCATTTAGACATGTACAGAGAGTTCAGATAAAAAAAGAGCTTCTTTAACAGAAAAAAAAGATTAGATTAGCAAGGATCCTACTTCCGGGAATGAGAGGATTATCCAGCACCAGGCTTTGGTTTACAGGTATGAAATCGACGTTTAAATTGAGATGCAGGTGATATGAAGTTCATTTGGTACTAAATCTTTTAGGAAAGTCATGAATTCCTTTTCTCTTTGCATCTCATCATCATATGTACGTATTTTAACACTGTAGACTCATCTCTCTGTAGCCTAGGACTACAACAACCCCACAGTATGTGATGCTCTGCTTGTGGTTTCCTTTTCAAGTAGGTTTTCATGGGGTAGATTTGCTAGCTCCATGCCCAGCCGGTTTTGTATTCAAAATTATCGTTCTACAAGATTGGTTGCCAACAAATGCGAGATACCTGATTCTGCACGGTTATTTAATCCGTAGCTTGCGGGAGGGTGAGAAGAGATGGACTCATACTTCCCCAAAGATATTTTCCGCGGAAGTCACCGAAAAACGAACTCGGCACGCCAATACCGCTTTTCGTGCGATAGCCACTGCGCTATGCGCGCGTAGCCATATATCGAGAAAATTTCTCATCATTGCTGTGCCACCATAGTTGATTTGGAACCCAGAGAGAGAGAGAGAGAGAGAGAGAGAGAGAGAGAGATAGAGAGAGATAACAGAGGCAAGCGACTCAGGTAATTATTTACCTGGTTTTTACCCGTAAAAACTGTTATCTCCATTGTCAATACTGACAGGCTATAATAGTTGTTAGGCTCTGCTCGGTCTGGGCCAAATCTAAAATTGTCGAAGGCCAAATGAAAACAGAACATTCTACACTACACAGCTTTCCAGAAATTACTCTCTACCAGTCACTAAAAAAGAGTCAATTAACTAAATAGAATTTTATCCAAAGCTAACGGTAAGGCGAGAATGTCAAAACTAGTTAGCCTGCTGAAACGTTTACGTAGTGGTTTGTCTAAGAATAGCCATATTGATTCGTTTTATCACGTAAGTAATTTTTAAATTACTGTAGGAGCGAAATAATTTCTTTGCAGACATTTATTGAACATACTACAGAAAAAAAAATGGCGGAAACTTCCTGACACGGCGTTTATCATCTCATTGCAACTTTTATCGTTGGAGAATTCGATAGAAAATGAAATAACCAAGTGACTATGAAATCATTTTATCAGTCAATACACAGAAACACCATCTTATATATGTTCCATGGCTGGTAGAGTCACTGGTAGAGCCTCACTTTCGTCATAAAAAGTGATTTCCTTAACGGAAAAAAGGACAGTTCGCTTCCTGGGGGATGGACAAACTTTAGGTCAATTTAGGTCGATTGTTATTAAATTCACTGTTTAATGAAATAAAAACAATTGGGATAGCAATTCAAACGAATATACCCACTAAAATTAATTTTTATAGCAATAAGAATTATATTATATATACTCCCCTGGTCAAAAACTTAAGACCAGATACAAAAGGATTAAAATAATATAAAATACTGTTACTTTAATCACAATATATTTGCGAAACATTTACATTTAATTAGAAAATGTAGTTTATCAACGAACAATTGAAAATTTCAAGCTTTTAATTAATTTGTTTTAAACAAATATTACTGATAGCTTAACATTTTTTATACAAGCAATTCTTGACCATGGAGTCTTGTTATTATTACGTCTTCATCGATATATCTTCGGCCCAAGGTGATGACAAGTTAAAGATCAGAATTGACAGAAATTTACGAATTCTAAGTAAGAGTGGTTCATTTTTGTTTTTTTTAACTAGCAGGTAATTTTTAAAATTTAAGAAATATTTTAAGCAATTATCTAATATTTTATTGAATTTCGTTTAGGTACTTAACCTTACTATTGAAAAATATTTCTGAAAATATAATAAAATTTTGAATACTATAAAAATTTGTTAAATTAAATAAAATTTCATAAATTATTGAATTACCTTTAATTTTTGAATCCTTTCTACCACGTTCGAAATTTTGCTTAATTTTTTTCAATCATACTTTAATTTTTTGTTTCAAATCATATTAATTTAACCTTAAAATTGCTAATTTTCCTCAAATAAAGTCTCAGAAAAATATATTGTATTTTTCAAAATGTTTAAAAACGTGAATTAACTTTTGTTTACAAAAAATGGCAATATTTTTTTATCGCAGTTTTACTGATAAAAAATACAAAAACATTCTAATTAATATATAATTTCTGTTTGAAATACACCAGAGTATTTTGCTTACTTGAAATAGCAAACATTTATTTTTTAATCATTTAGATTTCAATTAAAACTAAAATGAATGATTCAAGAAAGCCTTTTCAGTTTTGCTTTTTAAATACATTTTTAAAACGTAGGTATCGGGAATTAGTATGAGAAAAGAAAATTAATTTCAAATGCAAATGAAATAAAGTATAAAAATAATTAAACTGAACATTTGGTTTAAAATAAGATAAAGGCTTACCGTTCAAACGTTTTGTTTATCAAAACATAACTCACAAAAGGATAAAAAAATTTAAAAAATTACAATTTAAATAAAAACAAATTATTTTTCTTAACTAAGTAAAACTAAAAGGTTTATGAGCATAAAGGGAACAGCCGTTGAAAAACGTGATCTATTAACGATTATGATGCGTATGAAACACCATACTTAAAAAAGGAAAATTTAGACACACATAAAATTTATTTTTAATTACTGTAAAAAGATTTGGTTGGATGATTTGCATTAAGCTTTCAATTTTCGCTTAGTTAATATAGTCTTTACTTATTAATTTAATAACCTAATTTTGGCGATGTTTGGAAGAATTTTAAAACATTTGTGAAACATTAAAAAAAGAAAAACGCAAACAATTCTTGTAAAAATTCATTATTCATCGAAAATGTTTTTACTTCTTCAGACTATAATATCCTTAATATATATTATTCATAAAAGCAATTAAAACCTAATCTAATTAAATAATTAGATAGTTTTATTGCAGTTTTTTATTGTACGATTTGGAGCAGATTTTATGAATCTTGGTAAGGGTTTGAAAAACAACAGCATGATTTACATTCTCCAAGGAGTCCTTTTTTTAACTAATAAAATATTTTGTTGAGGATTTTAAATATTTTTATCAAAAATTTCCAAAAATAATAATTTAAAAAATAAATTAATTCATTTGCGAATAAGTCCTGAAAAATTTCATTAAAATCTGAGAATTATTTGATTTTTGCAAGAATTTCAAAATTAATTTTTTATTTCACCGGAAACAGTAAAATAAATCGCGCGAACAAAATGCGCGAAAATGTCCATTACCAGCTTTGTTGCACCGTTGACTCAAATAAACAACGTGTTAGAAAGGAGTAAAATTTTTAAAAAATAAGTGAAAAATACTTTAATCTTCATAAACATTTTGACGATAATTTGTTTTTATTAAGTTTGGGGCATTTCTCCATCATGGCATTCCATTTTCAGCGATTATTGAGATACCTAACATATATATATATATGAAATTTTTAGGAGGATTTGAGATAATCATAATTCATCGAGATTTACAAGAAACCTCAACAGAACGGCCGTTTCGTCCTATATTTGGGACTCATCAGCAGTGCGCGTCCACTGCCAGGAATTGAAATACGGACAGTTACGTTATTAAGCAAATGTCATACCAACTGTACCACGGGCCCCGGTGACGAAGTGGTAACGAATTAAACTCGACAGAGCCCCGCTCATCACATATTCCGTGGTGGAACTCATCCAAGTTCCTTTAACCAAGGACTGTGCCCTCGAGAACCCGTGGTACAGTTGGTATGACGTTTGCTTAATAACGTAACTGTTCGGGTTTAAATTCCTGGTAGTGGATACACACTGCCGTTTGAGTCCCAAATATAGGACGAAACGGCTGACCAGTGCTTTCTGCATTCTGTTGAGGTTTCTTCTAAAACTCGATGAATTACTTAATTATGATATATATATATATATATATATATATATATATATATATATATATATATATATATATATATATATATATGATGAAATAAAATGAAGAACAAGTACGTTTCACTTTTATTAAAGCTTTGTCATAGATCGAGAAGAAATGAAAAAAGCAGAAACACTGATATGTTAAGATTTTTGGTTAGTTCTTATTGGTCATATATATATATAAACGTGTATTAATGCAATACATATACATATGTGTGAGGAACATTTCATAATGGAACCAAAAACAGAAAAAAGAAAATCAATAAGGTTTAACCCACCCTTCTGCAAACTGTCTAATGTAAATATTGGCAGATATTTTCTAAGTTTATTCGATAAACATTTTAATCATAACAACCCTCTAAAAATGTTTCAATATAAAAAACTAAAATTTAGTTATTCCTTCACTAACGGCATACATAACATTATTGACTCATATAACAACCATTTATTAAAATCTTTTTATGACAGCAACATACCAGTAAACAAACCCTCTTGTAATCGTAGAACTGGAACCAACTGCCCAGTTGGAGATATCTATAATTCGGAAAATGTGGTTTACCAAACAACCATCTTTCCAAAAGAAAATATTAATGATGAAATAGTATACATCGGGATCTTCGCTGATAGTTGGAAAGAGAATCTCTACAATCGACAGCATTCCTTCTCCAATGCTTCTTTAATAAACCAAACTGCTCTCAGCACTATTGGAGACTTAAAGATTCAGAATTAAATGGCATATAATTTGTCAGTCTCAAACTCCCTGTTTTATGATTTAATTTCGCGATTGCTAATAGAACAGTAATCTCTTGATAAATTGATAGGAGACATTAGCAGACTCTCGGTGATGGGTACGTCAAAGTCACAAATATTGAATTGGATGAATGTACATTTCTTCTTCCTTTTCATATATATATATATATATATATATATATATATATATATATATATATATATATAAGCCATAATCCGAGGAATGATTTACGAATATGAAAAGGTAATAAATATGGCGACAAAGATAAGGACAATATTCCGAATAATGTAAATAGTGTACATAATATCTCATCTCAGAAATAGAGACAGATAATGAAAGGCCGAAACGTTGTAATAAATATGGCGACAAAGATGAGGACAATAGTCCGAATAATGTAAATAGTGTGCATAATACCTCATCTCAGAAATATAAAAAATGAAAATAATTCTTTAAATGAATCGAATGAGTGTACTGATAATTTTTCATCCAAAAAAGTCAAGCAAGAACGATCTTTTCTTTCTTCTTTTGCATCCCAAACATAGCGACTTCATAGGAGATCTTATTTTTCTTTTATACTCATCTCGAAAATAGTGTTGCTTGAAGAATGAAGAAACTCATGGCCGTTACTCTAAGAGTAAATCTATTTACTTTTCGAGCCAACGATCGAAGGAGTGGACTTCAGTTGTATTCCAGGTTCTGGCAGGTTTATACTGGCAATCATTTCGGGGTTCGAACCTTTAGCGCATACTGCTTGCTTATTTTTGTCACAGCTGCTCATAATTACCTTAGATAATTCGCTGAAAAAAGAGCATACCATGATGAAAAATCCCCCAAACTTCATAAAAACAAAGGTTTTATCGTGAAAAAGTTTATGATAAAATTAAGAGGCAAAACCAAAGTATTTTTTTACTATTTTATTAAATTTTTTAATTCTTTCTAGTACTTTCGAAATTTTAGTTAAAAATCTTGTTTCTCTTCCCTCAGTGGGGGCAGCAATTTTTCATCTTTTTTTCCGGTAAAAAACACATTGATTTGGAAATTCTTGCAACGATCAAATAATTGTCTGATTTTAATGAAACTTTGAAGACTTATTAAAAAATGAATGAAATTATTTTAAATGTTTTCTTTAGAAAATCCTGGTCGAAATATATATATATATATATATATATATATATATATATATATATATATATATATATATATTACATCTGTTAGTCCTCCATTTACTTAATGAAATTTCAACAATTTTGTCCCGCTTCATGTTTAGATTTTTAAAAATCTAAAATCCTTGGATTAATGTAAACCATTAATTTTTTTCTTCAGTAGCTAATTTACCGAAAATCTGCTCTGAAACGTAAAAAGAAAATGCAATCAAACTAAGACATTATTTAATTAGAAAAGTTTTTAATTGTTTTTCTATTATATGTTCAACCATATATGACAATATCAGAAAATAAGACCGATAACTATAGCTAATTTACAATTAATTTCAGAGTTCAATAATACATTAGATTATTGAGAAATTTAAAAAACAAATTAAAACGACTGAATTCTTAAAACTGATATATGGAAGACCCGTACGTTAATTCAATGACTTTTTTAACGCCTAAAGCGCCAATAGAACAAAATTAGATAAATATAGCAAACCCACGAACGGCTTAAACAAAGAAATTTTTAACCGGGGAGTAGCTGTAGGGTTAAAATTTCATTTTTGCGGTATTTTAAACTTAAAGTAAGTAATAGTTGTTTCAAATCAGATTAATTAAATCTGCTAATATTCCTTAAATAAAGTTTCAAAAAAGCGTATTTTATTTTTGGAGGATTTTTGATAAAGAGAATGGCATTGCGATGACAGGCGACTAAAAATGGAAATAATGAGCTATTTCAACAAACACATTCCTCCAGTCAATGAAAATCAGTTTTTGAAATACAGCAAAGTATTTTGCTTATTGGAAATAATTTTGTCTTTTCCTATTTTGCATAATTTTCCTGTCAAATTTGTTGTATTTAACCTGTTGTTCTGAAAACTGAGTCTTATATTTCTTTTTTGTGCTTATTAACAAAGAAAACCTGGGATCATACGGTCTTTACATTCTGAGAAAAGAATAAAAATATTCAAAATTGATGGGTGTACTGAAAAGCAACATGTCAGCTGTCAATATACCACATAACACCCTTGAGCGCTTAGCCATGGAGGATGGAGATCAAAGTGTTTTAGTGGACTCAGCAGTTTTCAATCTGATCGTCGGAATCATCTTCAAGAAGCGAGCTGAGATCTAAAAGGTCAGCCAATCTAACAGTGATCTCATCTCACAATCCTCACTCTTGCTCCATTTGTGGCCTCCTTTGTAAATCACTAGCGGGTCTTAAGTGCCACAAGATTATCGCATAAATTTTCATAACTGAATCAATTAAGCTGTCAGATCCTCATACGTCGAATTATTATTATTATTATTATTATTATTATTAATATATATATATATATATATATATATATATATATATATATATATATATATATAGTGTAATTAGGCAGTAATTACTCTTGGTTTTATTGAAATATGTTTGAGGGTATTTATTAGCAATTTAGAAATGACGATGGTTAAATTTGAAAGGCATAAAATGTCTACACTTTTCAATATGGTACTTTCTGCATCACGATGAATACATATTTTTAAATAATAATATTATAATAATCTACTCTACTGTATATCGAGCACTGGTTTTAACAATATATGCTAAAGAACTGTGGATTATAGATCTGACTGTGCTTTTTTTATTTTGTTATATATATATATATATATATATATATATATATATATATATATCAATTATGTGGTGCACTTCAATTTATATTACAATGAATCATTCATACAATAAAGTAAATTAGTAAAGTTAATGATATAAAATGGCGAAATCCCTTCGCTAACAAAATTTTAAAGGTGCATTAACCTACCAGTCACTCGATTGTATTTTTGCATGAATGATTCATTGTAATATAAATTGAACTGCACCACATATTTGATTTAAAAGAACTTATCCGACGTGCAACTTTTCGGGATAACAGCTGCGACATTACTCTATTTATTGAACTGTTTAGTTCATGCCACATTGACTGATAAACTCCTACAAGAAAAAAAAAAATTCTCAAAATGCCATATTAGTAAAAAAACGCACTCTCTTAAATTTTCAAACAAAATTCAACCTTAGCATTGCGCCTGCATGCTCCAAAAGTTTTGTATCCTTTATCTGTAACACATTTCAGCAAAAAACATATTTCGATTCGCATTATATTTTTTCGTTTCGGATGCTACCTGAATTTTACCAAAAACAAAATAAGTTCAATGCTTGAAGATGACTGTATGTACAGTCGAAAGTACTTGCTTATTAAAGAAAGACCTTATACAGCTTATAATTTAAAAAACAAACAAGGATCATAACATTCATCGAGTGATTGGCAGATTAATGCACCTTTAAAATGTTGTTAGCGAACGCACTTCGCCATTTTATATCATTAACTTTACTAATTTACTTCTTGTATGAATGATTCACTGTAATATATATATATATATATATATATATATATATATATATATATATATATATATATATATATATATATATATATATATCTGTAGTGGGTAATTAAATGTTCAATATAATAAGTGTATGTGAGGTGTTTCGTTCTTCAGAATAATTAATGTTTTTATTCACGCGATCGTATATTTGGAGCGGGAATGAACGGAATAGAAAACCGGCATCGGGTTATAATTATGCCTCCATAGAAACGATAAAAAGGCAGAAGGGATGTTTCACTTGCCATCTTGAATTTCACGCCTCCGATTTCTTTCAGCCGCGACCATATTCAGCTTCATACGTCTTCGCTCCTGTTTTTCAATATCCCGTATTGTAATATATATATATATATATATATATATATATATATATATATATATATATATATATATATGTGTGTGTGTGTGTGTGTATTGTGTGTGTCTGAGTATGTGTGTGTGCGTCTGTATGCGCGGATGTGTGTAGATCTGTGTCCATTGTATGTGCAGTTCTTCACAGATTGCCTTTGAGCAGAAGTATGTAAATAATTCTGTTATTTTAAAAGAAAACAACGGTTATGCGCACACATGCATATATATATACATACATACGTATATATATATATATATATATATAAAAATATATATTTATATATATATATATTTATATATATATATTTATATATATATACTTATGTATATATATAAATATATATCTATATATATATACATACGTATATATATATATATATACACACGTATATTTATATATAAATATATATTTATATACATATATACGTATGTA
Source organism: Acanthosepion esculentum (assembly GCA_964036315.1). Classification (NCBI taxonomy): domain Eukaryota; kingdom Metazoa; phylum Mollusca; class Cephalopoda; order Sepiida; family Sepiidae; genus Acanthosepion; species Acanthosepion esculentum. The sequence continues at coordinate 3,287,007 of OZ038481.1, forward strand.
TGCATATATATATATATATATATATATATATATATATATATATATATATATATATATATATATATATATATATATACATACGTATGTATTCGATTGTTATATTTTTCGGATTGGACAATTGGAGATTTATCATTTAATGTTTGCAGAATGTGAAATCTATTCAAATAAAATAATGGCAAACAACCAAATCTCGCAAGTTGAAACCTCTGGGATTCTATAAGCAGACATTCGATTCCATTTTTGTCATTTACCAAAGAATGAATAGATTTGAATTCTTACAAACTCCCAAAACAGTTCATCCAAATTCTCTCAATTGTAAGCGCACTGGCCTACCGTTCTTTTTTTGATTCTCTTCAAGAATGTTTTCACATTTGGTGTAGGAAGCTATAATGATTAAATAGAAAAACCACAAGAAAATGGAATTAAATATAACTGATTCTCCGGTTTGTCATTTACGTTTTCGGGAAAATTTTATCTTTTCCATCGGCGTTCGTGTTAATATTAAAGTAAAAGGAAGGATTTCGAATGTGAAAATTCAATCTAGGCCTTCCCAATTAGAAATATTATCGTTATACAATCTTATTATCATTTTCTTCCTCATTTTCATACTCCCTAAAGTCCAACCCCTTCCCAACGTGGCAGGGCGGTGGCAATGTGTTAGTGCCAGAGCTATGCCGTCGGGAACTTCGGTTCCTGGTATAGCCACCTAAGACGGATTGGTCTGGCACCCAGCGGTATTAGGGCCGCAAACCGGCAAAAGGGGCTCTGGTGAAAATCCAGGAGGTGTCTTTTCCAGTAACCGGCGGCCTCGTGTCGCTCTGTCAATGCGTCTGTGGAAAATCTGCGGCAAACAGGGCGTTTCTTTTCCCCAGGTAGGACTTGGGACCCTTCCCTTAATCAAATCCCGATGATTCTTCCTTTATGAGCGATACAACTAACACGGATCGATCGTGTGCCCACAACCACTCTGCGTCGTCGCCTGAGTCTCCGTCCTCTTCCACCCGTCCTGCTTCAGCGTCGTCTCAATTGGTTCGAGCACACAGCTCGACGGCCGGAGGGAGAGCTCATCCGCAATGTACTTCTCCTTTCTTCTCTTCCTTGCAGGCGAAGTCGTGTCGGTGGTCTGCTGAAGACGTGGGTTAGCACGATCAAGGAAACGCGTCCGCAAGTAGTTGGTCTTCGAGTGGCTCGCCATTTCGTGTGACCTGGCTCAGGATCGTCGGGCGTGGCCAGCGATGGTCCGAGATGCCGTACTTGTTCGGGAGGAAGCCGGTTCAACCCGACCAGGGTGAAAAGCTATACAAGTCAAAAGTCAAGATTATCATTTTCTTAACCGTGACAAGAATTGTAAATAACCATGACGAAATTTAGAAGCAAACGATTCAGTTTCAAATCACACTCGAGATCTCATTAATAAAGGCACGTATTTTTTTTCCAGAGGAAAACATTTTTTACGACTCAAAACTGTTCTTTTAGACAGATATTCTCGACTTTGATGTTGAGATTTTTTAGCCGATCGATTCTATGACCGTTCTCAGACCACATTACATGTTAAGATATCAAGATTTTTGACACGGAATAATTCATCATTAGCTAAGTGAATGTTTTTATCAAGCTGATTTTAGTCTGACACAAGGCCACGCACCGAACTCAATAATGCGATTATCATCTCTGAGATTAGCTTTCAAACGATTGTATAAGTATCGTTCCTTCAATTATTAATCCAATTAAATATTTCATATATATATATATATATATATATATATATATATATATATATATATATATATATATATATATATATATATATATATATATATATATATATATTATTGTCATCCACAGACAGACTGTTTCGCAGATCTTCAGTGTGCCTAGACGTCCGGTTGCCTCTAGCTAAGATCGAAACCCGAATGAATTGGCGTCAGTCGGAAATTCTACCACTAAGCCGTTGGCGCACGGCAGGAATGAAGGTGAATTTTAGCGTATTTATTTTTAGATTTAGATAAACACACAGTGACTGACAGTGACTCAATTCTGCCGAAGAGTCATGCTATATATATATATATATGTATATATATATAATTTAAAATATAATTTTTAGAAAATTGTAACATATATATGTTATAAAATCACTAAAAAAATAGCCATTTTGTTTCAACACTTCTGGTTTCTTATCAAGTGATAGTGTTGAATGTAGAATAAAGGGTTTTAAAAGATTCAAATCGATTAAACACCCCTCGATAGGGGAAACGCTGTTACATAAGCTGCAATGACCAATCAAAATACAAGTATATGAGAATTCAAAAAACTTGACAACGAACCTTGGTTATGCTAATTAATGCCTTAATGTTAGGGTTATTCCATACCGGTGTTCAAGTTATTCTTCATTGGTTCTACCTTGGACCATCACCGTGGTACAAGCAACCTGGTCCATAACACACACACACACACACACACATATATATATATATATATATATATATATATATATATATATATATATATATATATATATATATATATATGTATATACGCCCACCGGTGAGAGTCTGTGTCATGCTTAAAGCTGTCGCTAGGTCATCAGGATTGTGCTTAAACATGAAACTGTCGCCGCTGAATTCAATGCTCACTCCATATTTATATACGTTCTATAACCTGATATAGAGCACCTTAAGCCATAAATAGGCCATAGCTTAAAAACTATGATTTTATCATATATTTGCTTAATATATATATATATATCTATCTATATATATATATATATGTATACACACACATACACACACACGCATATATATATATATATATATGTATATATATATATGTATATTCTGTTTATACGTTATTTTTATGAATATAACTTATTTGAATAAGGCTGTTTTAATTAAGCATTATTAATTACATTTACCGGCCTAAATATTCGAGTGCTGTTAGCCACAAAAACGTCATTTGGCCTGACGTGCTGTTAACTATTCAGCCACAGAGAACTTCCCGATTAGCAAACTCCAAATTACTGCTTATAAACACACATCTTCTGCGATCTTTCTTATTTCTGCCCCGGAATCTAACCTAACGTAAGAATTGACAACATATTAGATGGAATGGATTACGGCTAAGGTTTATCCACTGACATGGAGGAGGAGGCGAGTATATTGAATCAGTTTCTGCATCTTCTGTTAGGATAGACGATACACTGTGTCGTGGCAGAGAATTTTCCTCATTAGAATCCATCTTGCCCATTTATAAAACTGCCATTCGTTCGTACGTATGTGGTCCGGTGTTCCGTTGCCGTATGTGGTCTGGTGTTCCTGCTATACATCTCAAGAGTCTTGACAAAATTCAAAGAAGTAACTGACATGCAATAGATCCTGATCTGGCATCTCGACTTCAGTTCCTTTTCTCACCGTCATGACGTGGCTTAACCCTGGTGTCTTGATTGCATGAATTTAACCGTGCTACTTTTTTTTCCTGTTGAACAAGTTAGATGCAATTGACTGTTCTATCCGAAGAAGTTCTTTTCTTGCACTTCTCCCTTGTGGAAAGCTCTTCTGATTTTTTGTTTCCTCCACACCTACACACTTGAAAACTTTTAAATGCAGCGCCAATCGCCGCCTTCTGCCTTCCTGAACCCATTTCTTTTATTGTCCTTTCTCCTCACTGAAGTTTTCGCATTCCCTTTCATTCCCTGTACCCCCTTGCGTCCAAGTGGCATTATCGCTAATTCTTTAGTGCAGTGACATTCATCGTCTGTGAGAGCTCCTCACACTGTTTCCCAGCACGAGAATAATCTAAACTTAGCGAATAAACATTTTATCCCATGAGCAAATTGACGACTGTCGAATTTCAAGTTTCATAACCCGACCGACAGTTGAAGGGAGTGCGAAATAATAATAACTCCCATTACCCTATACCCCTTAAAATTTGGAAGAATGAGGAAAAAGACGGAAAGGAACTCGCGAGACTATGTGAAATGGCCTTTTGGACCAATGAAAAAATTAGATTAATTAGAGAAGAGTGTCTGAAGACATGTGAAAGGTTTCGTTTGTGTTCACCGTGTCCAGCGTTGAAGTTTTCGCCAGTATAAAATTACTCGTCAATTATATTATCGGCCTTTAACCAAATACGCAGCACTTCCAGGAAATTTTTTTTCTCAACAATCCATGAAAGATAAGCACTTCAAACTATCTCTCTTTGCCCGCTTTTGAATGTATGGCAACCATATATAACTTCTATGAACAACGGACTCACTTAACTTTGTTTTAAACATTTTTGAATATTCAAATGTCTTCGTACTTGGTCACAGGCACATGGCCGTTAATTCTATTGGGGAACTCCGTGCCCTGGCTTTTAACATTTGTTTAAGAAATGCTCAGTGAAAAGTAGTAACATTAATTCTGCGAGGTCATGTTGTTAAAATCTGAGTGGATTGAAGGTAATTTTCTTCAACTTAGAGACTGAAATCAGGTGCTGCTTTGGACTCACTGTGCATATATATATATATATATATATATATATATATATATATAAGCATGGACATAGCAATCAACACTGCAGAGTAATTGTCAGTTTCAAGTTTCAATGCGATTTTCGCAATTTATAAATATATTGTCATGGGGTCTTACCTATAAGAACAGAATAAACTCTTCCTAACACTATGTAAACTACGCCTCTCAAGAGAGAGGGACGAATCGAGTCGCGCCGATAGTAGCTCACTCCAAACCAGACTGACAGACATACTAACACCTTCCACATCTTGTATTATTATTCCGTGTAATATATCTTCATTATTTCTACTCTTGTGTTCGTGTTGTTCTTCCTTGCTCCTAACCTGGACCTAAACAGTGGCGACGAGGATATTGAAGAAACAAATTCTACGAGGAGAATCTAAAAAAAACAAAAAACTTTTTTGCTATCGGTCGTCCATAACAGAGGCGAGGAGGTATTGAGAGAAAAAAAACAAAAAAAAAAACAAGTTCTACGTGAAGAAAAAAAAAAGTAAAACAATTTTGGACAAAACCTTAACAGTGGTAACGAAGACAGGAATTTTACCTGTCAGCCAGAACAGAATCGAATTCTGCGCAGGAAAACTTTTTCGTACTAAGGTTCCAGAACAACAGGCTACAAAGACCTGAAGTATACACTGAGAAAAAAGGAAAAATAGTTACACAAAATTACGGTGTAAACATGGATGACTTTAAAGCAACCATATTGAAACTAATGAAAATGCAATTCGAGCAGCATCAAAAAAATGAGGAAAGACAGACGAGGCTCGAAGAAAAACAATTAGAAATTCAACAGAAAAACGAAGAAAAACTATTGGAAATTCAACAGAAAAAACGAAGAGAAGCAACTCGAAGTACAAGAATTACTACTACGGGCAGTAACAAATAAAGGACAAAATTCTGGACATGAAGCGGCATTCTTGCAAAATGCTATATGGAGCTCTATGAAATACTTCACTTATGCACCGGACGAAGACAAAACCTTCGAAGCTTACTTCAGAAGATATGAAGATTCATATAAGTTTGATTGCGGGAATTGGTCAGACGCGAAAAAAGTATGTCTACTACTGCGGGAACTAGGGTCAAGCGAAGACACTAAATTCGTAGACTACTTCCTATCGAGGAAAACGAATGAGTTGACTTTCAAGGAAGCCGTGAAACTTTTAACGGAATTATTTAGTCCGAACACTTCACTATTCCACAAAAGGTGGAAATGTTTAAATTTAACAAAAAAGGATAGCGAAGACTATATAACATTCGCTTCCGTAGTAAACAAACACTGCGATGACTTTAAGTTATCTGAACTCAGCCCTGACAATTTTAAATGTTTGATATTCGTCCAAGGTTTCGACTAAAGATGCGGAGATCAGACGGAGAATTCTAACAAAACTTGATGAGAGTTAACCAGAATTGACGCTACAAAAATTGACTGAGGACTGTCAGATATGTATAAGCGTAAAAAAAGGACTTGGAAGATATCCAAGAGTCTGGCGTCGCTCACATACGAAAAGTACAACGACAAGCACGTTTTTCTCCCTCCTCAAAAACAAACCAAACAAATTATTTTACTACAAAAAGTCAAATGAAACCTCAGAAGAAACCACCACCCAGTCCATGCTATCGCTGTGTGACTTTGCGTTGGTACAAAGATTGTCCATACTGCTGTAAGACTTGTCTGTCGTGCAATAAAGTGGGACATAAAAGTTCGCACTGCAGAACAAAGAAAGAAAAAACCCAGTAAGAGTCACTAGAACTGACCAAACGGACGGGATAAATATACGAAAATACGTACAAATAGAAATGTCAAACAAAAAAATCAGATTACAGTTAGATTCCGGATCAGATTTAACCATTATTAGCTTACAGACGTGGAAGAAATTAAACAAACCGACCATGTTGAGAACAAATAAAATTAGCCAGGTCGGTAACAGGAAGAAAAATCGAATTTGAGGGGGAGATTATCACAAATGTGACGTTCAACGGGATGACCATGAAATTTAAGATGTATGTTCTAAAAAATACGGAAAATTTATTTAGAACTGACTGGATGCAGAAATTTGACCTCTGGGATTTACCGATAAATACGTTCTGCCAAAAAGTGGAAAGGTTATCGACCGAGGCAGAGAAATTGAAGGAGAAATTAAACAAGAGTTTCCCCGACGTATTTTCACACCAGCCTCGGGAGGTGTAAAAAAATGGCGGTCAAAATCGAACTAAAAGAAAATGTACAACACATTTTCAAGAAGAAAAGAAATGTACCTTTTGCATCATTAGAAAAAATAGACGAATAGTTGGATAGACTCTTGAAAACCGGTATATTGACAAAGGTGGAATATAGTCAATGGGCTGCACTGACGGTTTACGTGAAAAAGAAATCGGGTGAGATACGAGTATGCGCTGATTTCTCGACGGGATTGAATGCAGCGATTAAGGATTATCACTATCCTCTCCCTAGTCCAGAGGAAGTTTTCACAAAGTTGAACGGAGGAAAATTTTTCTCAAAGATAGACTTGAGCGAAGCATACCTATAAGTAAGAAAAGCTCGAGGTTGTTGTGCATAAATACACATAAAGGGTTATATAAGTTCCAGAGATTACCATTCGGGATCAAGGTCGCGCCGGCGATATTTCAGCAAATAATGGAGACTGTGCTAGGCGGACTGGATTTCACGATCGCATGCCTAGATGCCATCCTGATAAATAGAAAAAATATTGAACAACACTGGGAACACGTTCAAGAGGTTTTCAGGCAGATACAAAATTACGGTTTTAAGGTAAAGGAAAATAAATGTGACTCCTTTATGAAGGAGATAAAATATCTGGGCCATATTATTGACGAAGAAGGAAGAAGACCAGACCCAGAAAGAGCAACGGCAATAAAAAAAAATGCCGGCTCCAAAAAATTTAGCCAGGTTACAAAGCTTCTTGGGCTTAGTAAATTATTATCAAGAATTTATTCCTAACATGCACAAATTACGCGCACCCCTAAATGAACTGTTGAAGAAGGAAAGAGTTTGGGAATGGTCATATGAATGTCAGAAAACCTTTGACAAAATCATTAAGACTCTAACAGCAGATTTATTTTTAGCGCATTATGATCCAAAATTGGAAATAATAGTCGCGAGTGACGCGAGTGCCTATGGTGTTGGGGAATGTATACTTCATAAAAAGCCGGATGGGACACTAAAACCCATCCCGCATGAGTCAAGAACGTTCCTACCAGCCGAACAAAATTACTCGCAAATCGAAAAAGAAGCGGTGGGGATTATTTTTGCGGTTACGTGATTCCACAGATATATTTACGGTAGGTTTTTCACCTTACAGACGGACCACAAGCCGTTATTGACAATATTTGGATCAAAGAAAGGTCTACCTGTCTACACTGCTAATAGATTGCTAAGATGGGGGACGATTTTATTAAACTATAACTTTAAATTAGAGTATCTTCCATCAAACAAAATCGGGCATGCAAATGGTCTTTCGAGACTAATACCAAATAAAATGGAGCCATTAGAAGATTCCGTAATTGCAGCTCTACGATATGAGGAAGATATTAGAACATCGTTATGTCGTACTATTCGAGACCTCCCCGTCACATTACATGAAATAAGAAACGAAGCAGTGAATGACGAATTTATAAAGGAAACGAAAACAAAAATTGTAGGAAAAGTTAAGCATATATCAGACAGTTTTTCGTTATGTGATAATGTTCTACTATATAATGAAAGTGTAGTAACCCGGAAAACGCTAGAAAGGCGAATCCTCAAGGATTTTCCCATGGGACACCCAGGAAAGAACAGAATGAAATCCTTAATGAAAAGTTACGTGTACTGGCCAAACATAGATCAAGATATTATACATATGGTGGACAAATGCAAGGGCTGTTCCTTAGCAGCCAAGGCACCTCCAATCACTCATAAGCCATGACCTAAGACAGATCGACCGTAGATTTCGAAGGTCCATTAGAGGGTTTCTACTAATTGATTGTAGTAGACAGTTAGTATTTCGATGTAGAAAACCTACTTCTGAGACTACAATAAATTGCCTTCACGAGATGTTTGCTCGTTTCGGAGTGGTTGATTGTCTAGTCACCGATAATGGGACACAATTTACATTTGCGGATTTTCAAGAATTTTGTGAAACTTTTCAGGTGAAACACATCATATCCCCGCCATATCACCCAGGATCAAACAGGCAAGCGGAGAGGTTTGTAGATATATTAAAAAGAGCACTAAGGAAAGCTTATGACGTATCAACAGAAAAGGCTTTACAACAATTCTTGCAAATGTATAGAATTAAACGGAACAGTACTACGCCATCAGCATTATCGCCGGCGGAAATAATGTTCGCCCGAAAAATTAGATCGGTATTCGACAAATTACTGCCAAAACAGACAAAGTAATCACCAACGTCGTTTGTATCAAAAAGAAAATTTAACCCAGGGAGAAAGTTTTTTTTTTAAATGTTAAAAAACAACACATCCTATTGGGAACCAGGTACAATAGAGAAACGAATCGGGAGCGTGATTTACATAATTCGGGGTCCGAAGTTCTCGCATAAAGGGCACTCAAATCAGATCAGAAAGAGGCTGTTAGAGGATTCTAACGGTCTACCTCAGGAAGAGGAGCAAGTAATGGACATAATATTTGACACATTCAATATGCAAAGGCCTCAAACAATTTCCGAACCGCGGAAATCAAGTATAAAAAGAAAATTTACAGAGCCTTTGATGATTAATCCGAAGAGGAAAAATATTAAAGACCCCCGCGAGGTAAAAGCATGGGAGCGGGGTGTTATGGGTCCTTACCTATAACTACAGAATGAACTATTCCTAACACTATGTATACTACGCCTCTCAAGAGAGAGGGACGAATCGAGTCGAGCCGATAGTAGTTCACTCCAAACCAGACTGACAGTCATACTAACACCTTCCACATCTTGTATTATTATTTCGTGTAATATATCTTCGTTATTTCTACTCTTGTGTTCGTGTTGTTCTTCCTTGGTCTCAACCTGGTCCTAAACAGTGGCGACGAGGATATTGAAGAAACGAATTCTACGTGGCGAATCTAAAAAAAAAAAAATTTTTTTGCTATCGGTCCATAACAGAAGCGACGGAGGCACAAAAAAAAACCTAACCTGGACCATAACAGATGTGTTCTCGGCTGCGGCTATAACATCTATCAAAAGACACGTGTTTTCAACGGAATTTTTCACAATTACATCTGGTCAATTTTTCTAGATTTCCTGATCATTCTAAACTCGGCAGAGGCTGGTAACCTTATCATTCTGTAAATCTTCTGGTGGATTATTATTATTATTGTTGTTTTTATTTCCTTTGATTTCTGGCGTTTACACATTTCATTCCGGGTCCTGCCCAGAGACCTAAGGTTAGAAATGGCATCATGACACTTTCCACTGATAAAAGAAATTTAAAAAAATGATATAGATAAAGCCCTTCGTAAAGTGTGGGCTGTACTTGTGAGAACAATTTTTTTGTATTTCTTTGAAGTATGGGCTTCCAGGAATCCCTTCAATTAGTCTACTGGAATATTTTCCAACCATACCTACTACAACAGAGATTGTTGATGTCCCCATGTGCCACATTTTTGTGATTTCGATTACAAGGTCCTTGTATTTTGACAGCTTTTTGAAGAACTTCAAAGACATATTGCAGTCTTAAAGAGCTTAAGGCATTGAACAATACAGACACTTTTTGCACTACTTTAAACTCACGACACGAAAAAAATGTAAGAATTCTGGAAAAAACGAAATAAAAATTTAAATAAATTTTTCTTTTTTGTCATATTTAATGAAACATGTTGAAAAGAAAGGATTTTATATATATATATATAAAGTTTAGTTAGGCAAAATATATGAAGCACTCCTCAAAGAGCCTCGAACCTACAATTACTGTACGAGGCCCATTCCTGTTAAACCTAATATATATATATATATATATATATATATATATATATATATATATATATATATATATATATATATATATATATATATATATATATATATATGAAATTATCCGTTCCGGGATAAATTTATAAATATTAATATCTTTTGGCGCATTCAGATAGACTCGTGTTTTTGTTCACGGTCGCCATAAAAACAAATTTATTTTTATTCTAAACCACTTTAAATAGACACGAAAGTATTGCAGAAGTTTTCGGGAAGCCGAAAGGGACTACAGCGTTTTTAAAATGGCATGGATTTACGTTGTTCATAAGTCTGTTCATATCTATCTATCTATCTATCTATCTATCTATCTATCTATCTATCTATCTATCTCGTACGGTTTAATTGTACAAAAAAGGAAAGGAAAAATCTCGCCCATGTAGGTAAACATGAATAGAATGAAGTAAATATAAAAACTGAAGTAGATAAGAACTTAGACGAAGATCGATATAAATATAGTTGGAGATGTAAATAGACAATGCTAAGAGACGAATTCTGGTACAAAGTTACGTAAGTAACATAAAAAATAAATGGATAGATATATGGATATGAACAGATGGAGATAGATAGATATAAGCAGACTGAGATAGATAGACAGATAGATATAAACAGAATGAGATAAATAGACAGATACATATAAACAGACTGAGATAGATAGATACATAGATAGATAGATACAGAGACAGACAGGTGTAGATAGATAGATAGATAGACAGACGGACAGACAGGCAGACAGATGTGGATTGGTTGAGATAGATAGATTGATAGATAGATAGATAGATAGATAGATAGTGGATTGACTGAGATAGATAGATAGATAGATAGATAGATAGATAGACAGACAGACAGACAGACAGACAGATGTGGATTGACTGAGATAGATAGATAGATAGATAGTGGATTGAATGAGATAGATAGATAGATAGATAGATATAAACACGCTGAGATAGATAGATAAATATCATCTTCAAGAATCTCCCTTCCCTTCTTAAATTTAGACAACTTTATTGCAAATATATATATATATATATATATATATATATATATATATATATATATATATATAGAGAGAGAGAGAGAGATAGATATATAGATAGATAGATAATCGCAGACTGTGATAGATAAATCTGATGATGGTGAGGAAGAAATAAATGAAGCTTGAGACGGAAAGGATTTCAGTAACAGAGATTGATAGATATGAAGATATAGATAGATAGATATGTAACTCAGTGTGCGTGTGCTTTTATCTCCCGTAATATCTATCTATCTATCTATCTATCTATCTATCTATCTATCTATCTATCTATCTGGGACTGCTGATATTTATCTATCTCAGTCTCTTCATATCTATATATCTATCTATCTATCTATCTATCTATCTATCTATCTATCTATCTATCTGTATATATATATATATACATTTCTATCTAATTCTGTTCATATCTATCTATCTTTCTATCTTAGTTAATTACTTATGAATCAACCTAGCGTTGTTCAGATCACTCATGATAATTTCTAGAAATATACTAAGTCACATGTTGTCTTTTAATGTCTCCCTCTTTAAGTTCAGATTCTTTATATGAGTACACTGTTCTAGTTCCTCGTGCCATGTCTAATGGATGTCAGTTACCAGTTATCTCCTGCTAATTTCCCTTAATTAGTTCTCCACTGCCTTAACCGGCTATTGAACTCACACTCTTTGGGTCCTGTCACTGGATCTAACTATCGCCTTTATCCCCTGTGCCATGTGTCCTTGGGGATATCTGTGTATTATAAACCTAATGTCTTCAGCAACCATTTTTACCAGTTCTCATATTGCAATTTCTCCTGTTATCATTTTATCTTTTTACCAGAGCTCATATTGCAATTTTTGTTGTTATTATCGCTTTTCTCTGGCACTCCTTATTACCGGTTCCCATATTGTATTCATTTCTATGCTTGGTCGGCTCAGGAGATTTTTGTAGCCTCGCATATGAGCTGATTCCTTAATTTTACGAATTTTCCAATGGTGTTCTTTGTCTATGATCTCAACTTGATCCCACAGAGGGCGGTGATCTTCCTTTTCTCTCCATATGTGGTCAGCCAGTTATAGGTGGGGGAACATAAGGTTAGAATTAAAATTATACTGATGGGTATGTCTCGATTAAATAATTATAGTCAGATCTAAGCTAAATAGAAAATTAACCTCAGATAGTGGACTTGTATGAGTTATACTCACCCTCTGAGCTTACTTTTCTATTGAGCATAGATCTGACTATAATTATTTAATCGAGACATACCCATCAGTATAATTTTAATTCTAACTTTATGTTCCCCCACCTTTAACTTTCGAAAAAGAGGTAAAACTTTGTTTTAAAATTCCCTTAAAAAACATTTAATCACCAGTAACTTACCATCGCCTGAAGAAGTACAATAATTTATGTAGCGATTTCAACCTTTTTTTTATTATAATCTCTTAGAATAATAAATATATATATATATATATATATATATATATATATATATATATATATATATATATATATTAATGCATGTTTCACACTCGCGTGATCATGTGTGACGTCACGAGCTGCGACTCGATTTTCGCTTCCGCGTCTCGTATACACGAGTTTGTCGTTGCTTTGAAATTTTTCATGCAACAAAAACAGACTATCATTATTGTTTCGTCCGTGTATTGGTTGATATATTGAAATGTATTTTTCATCTTTGATAATGGCTTATGTAAGCCGAAAGCTTAGATTGGATTTAAACATGTGTCAATATGGTGTTTTCCTTTCGTCTTTCAATGATAATGTTATTAAGCTTATCAGACAATATGAAAGGAACTTACTTAAAATAGACAAAGCTTGTCTATATTATTTAATGAAACATGCATTAATGAAAAATTGCTGTCTAAATACACACACACAATATATATATATATATATATATATATATATATATATATATATATATATATATATATATATATATATATATATATATATATATGCGAAAAATGTGTGCCTGTTAATTTTTGTTGTTGTATTGTGTATATAATGTCCTAGAGGACATTTTTGTCTTGGATTAAAGCGTTGGTTCGTGAATTTGCTAACATAGTAATTGTGAGCTCAATCCCTGCTTCGGGTAGTGTATCTTTGAACTCAGTAGAAAGAGTGCGAGCCATAACTGAGTAATACTAATAATGAGAACTGCATAAGATATGCCCGGACATGGGGAGAGTAACAAGAACGGTGTACCTTCGTAGATTAAATAAAGATTTCAGTTTGGAATTTCCGGATTGATGTACCCCTGATAAAAGCCGGAGAAAAGACCGAAAGGTTGTAATATCAACAACAAAAGTGAGGACAATAGTTCGAATGAAAATAAAACTGTCCGAAATTCATGAGTTTTTTTTTGTTGTTTTTGTTCACGTACATCCGACTGTATCAGTCATTAGAACTGGATGTTGACAGTGTGGAGGATAAGATTTTGTTGGCTACACACTGGCCATTCCTTGAACGTTGGAATTGGAATCAGTTCAAAGTTACATGTTAAACGGAAAAGCATGTATCGAATAGTTAAATGTTTTGTTGTTTTGTATGTCTATTAAATATTTTTGCACGCATAAACAACTTGTGCTTGGGTGCCAAGCCGTGGAGTATTTTCAACAACCTCAATTATAACTGCCGTGAATTTGATTGTCGCAAGCTATCTTACAAGTGAGATTTTTGTGACAGACTTTTTTAAATGACATGTGTTATCAGGATATTGGCAATCATGTCTTTCCATCAGTTCATTTTATTTATTAGTTTTGAAATTCAATTTTCTTGGAATCGATACTGCTTTCCTCTTGCCATCTCCACGGATATTAAATTCACAGTCGTTATTGTTTTACACTGGCATAAACGGCGCTGCTATTTAACACAAAGCAGGGAAGACGTGTACTCATACTTTTCCCAAAGCTATTAGTGCGAAATGAGCTGTTGTCAAATATGTTTGATTCTGCTTGGTGGAACAAACTATTATGTATTTCTCAACGGCAGTTAAGTTATTCGAGGCTAGACATTAATTTCTTCATATTTACAGATCGCGACAGCAATTAGGTAGAAGTGATTAAATATACTTTAATGTTTTTAAAAAAAATTATTCAGTATTATTATTCTTTAGGTAATAAGCATTATAACATAGCACAAATATATATAATATAGAAAAAGGAATGTTTGACAATATATGCATTTTTTGATGTATTTATGGTTATTTTTTAAAACTTTTATCAAAAACGACATTAGTGTACATAGAGTTATGGATAATATTATACATTAATTATTAATTGTTTAAATTAAGCCTTTGAGCCCTGCGTCCCAGAACAATTTTAACCCTTCTGTCTGAGCTCCTGAGTCGAAATAGTATGGTATGTATTGTTTTACGGTAGATATAAAAATAGTTACAAGTGTTTAACCACCGTTCACCCGGTGGCTTCGCATTACGTCATTTTTCTTTACCACCGGTAAATCGGTGGTCAGGGCTCAAACAGTTAATAACTATTTGTGCTCAGTTGTTGACATTAATAGTTATCTGCTGATGCGTTAAAATTTTGAAATAATGCAATAATAAAAGATTTAAATTTCATCTCTCTGATGGATGTCGCGATCTGTTAAGTGTAATCACCCCAAGCAAGGCCACTATCACGCAAGGGGTTAAAGAAGGGTTGGAGGAAGAGCAGATAGGAGTGGTAAAGGAGAGGATGTGGAGAAAGAGAAAGACAGTGGGTCGATCAAGGCAAGGGGGTTACAGAAGATTTGGAGCGAGAGCAGATAGAAATGAAAGAATGATGATTCTTTAGGGATATTGGCGTAACACAATCTTCTATTAACCTGAAGCCTCATCGGCGCGTAAAGTGAAATCAGCGAACCGACTGGATCGGATGCATTCACTTTCGCAGAAATGTCCTTGGGAAACGCGTGCATGAATCTATTTCACTCGCCTCAATTATGGCCAATAGAACAGGGTACTTTTGACTTTTTAGTTTTGGACTGGCAGCCAGACTAAAAAGAAAAATTAATCTGAATTATAAACCGTGGAGCAAACAACTCAATTTGCTCCAGTATATTTCGTAAGAAATTAGAGCAATTCACAAATAAAAAAAAAAACAGAAAATGTGGAGGGCTATAATCACCTACGTCCTAATTGAACATAAATTTTTAAAATCCTTCTGTAATACTGTTATAGTCCAGGTTAGGACCAAGGAAGAAACAACACGAACACAAGAGTAGAAATAACGAAGATATATTACACGGAATAATAATACAAGATGTGGAAGGTGTTAGTATGACTGTCAGTCTGGTTTGGAGTGAACTACTATCGGCTCGACTCGATTCGTCTCTCTCTCTTGAGAGGCGTAGTATACATAGTGTTAGGAAGAGTTCATTCTGTAGTTATAGGTAAGGACCCATAACAAATACTTATAAAGCTCTGGGGTTGTGGTTACTAATTCGTCTGTAAAGGGTTTCAATTCACATTTGTGGCCTAGTGCTAGACAAATCCAGTTTAGCAAGTATCTAGTAAGCATAGCTTCGGCAAGAGGAGATAGATACAAGTGTACTGGGTATTCTGCTGCCAGGCTAAGTTCTAAAACAAGAAACACAGAAATAATGAATATATATATATATATATATATATATATATATATATATATATATATATATATATATATATATATATATATATATATATATATATAAATTCTCACAGTACTGTCTGCGAATGACATAATTTAGCTCTTGAAAATATATTTTAATTGAGCATTGTTGAGTGAGAAGCTAATTCTATAAACAACAGCCACCTGCGTTAATATAAAGCTCTTCGGGAAATTGAATAGAGCACATCGGTTGATTGGCATTTGTTTACATTCGTAAAAACAATACGCTAGATTAAGCTATTACACTCTGCTGAATCAAGTTAACTCAATGGTAGAAGCTCTGACTGACAAGAAATCGGTCGGGTTTCGATCCTGGCATTGAGGCACTCGGATGTCTAGTCGCACGAAGGAGCTGTTATACAGCGAAATAGTACTGTCTACGAATGACACACACACACACACACACACACACACACACATATATATATGTGGGTGTCTATAAAGTTCGTGTTCACTTTAAAAAATTTATAACATAAAACAACTTTATGGAGACCCTGTATATAAATACAAAAGGAATATTGAAGTCGACACTCAGAAGCGACAGGCTGTTTCATGCCGGACGCAATCGTCTGGCCGCAACGCTCTACCTCTGATATTGAGCACTTCATCCTATAAATATACCACAACTTATATTTTAGTTTTTCGTAAACTATATATATATATATATATATATATATATATATATATATATATATATATATATATATATATATATATATATATATATATATATATATATATATATATATATATGGCAATCGAGACGCTTTCTGAATTGGTCAGAGAGATTAAAATTTGATTTGTACTCTTGTCTGTACTAACCGAAGTCACGTGATTGCATTTGAATCCACCACATGTTAGCAAGAGGACATTTTACAGTCTCATTCTTTCTCTTGCTTCTCTAACATGGATAGCATAAATAACATGAGACATTATGAAAAATTTGAACCAATGAAAAGAAAGAAATATATATTGTTAATCATCTGTGGACGTCAGATAAGGAATCTACACGACGAGAGCCGACTCGATAAGCTCCTGGAAGAATTTAAAAAACACAGACAACGATCGAAATTGGATCTAGAAAAAGCTCAACTTCTGCTTTAAATGATTCCAGATCATTTAACTTTAAAACATTTATTTATTTGTACATATTAACATCGATCTAAATCACTATTTCTATCTATTTGGACGAATTATTAATCTGATTCCTTTCTTCTAATCGCGAAATGAAACATATCCTGAACGGTCACCCGTCGTGATCTTTTTGTACTCATGCAGGTGTCCGTCAGGGCTCTGCCATCGGACTTAGCTTGTTCTTAATTTTCATCAGCAACCTTCCTGATGTCATCAGTTCTCAAATCGGTCTCTATGCTGATGACATAACCATTTATTTTGGTTAGTAAATCAGTTCGATAAAAGGTCAAATAGGCAGCGAATCTAAAAAATAATGACCTACAATCAGCCAATTGTGATCTTCAAAAACTTAAGTGTAATGTCAATGATTACCTGCTGTCTTCTTGATTACTCTTTCATCTATTGTTCTTTCACCTTAATAATGTCTCTCTTTTTAGATGTTCTTTCATACTTCGCATTACAATGTAACACTCTACCTTTAGGGCCTTGTGCAGGGTAAATATCATTGTAACAAATACACACAGTAACGGCTTGTGTGTTTATTGCCTTGCATGGGGTGAAATAATTCAAAGAAATCTATATATCTATCTCTTCTTGTTCATATCTATCTATCTATCTATCTATCTATCTATCTATCTATCTATCTATCTATCTAACCCTTCTTGTTCATATCTATCTATCTATCTATCTATCTATCTATCTATCTATCTATCTATCTATCTATCTATCTATCTCTTCTTGTTCATATCTATCTATGTATCTATCTATCTATTTATCTATCTATCTAAATAACTCTTCTTGTTCATATCTATCTATCTATCTATCTATCTATCTATCTAACTCTTCTTGATAATATCTATCTATCTATCTATCTATCTATCTATCTATCTATCTATCTATCTATCTATCTATCTATCTACCCAGGGATGTATAGATACAATGCCACAAAATCAAAATTCAATTTTTTTAAACTGTTCCTTTCACTTCTAATAAAAACTAGAAGCCAACACTATTCAAAACCGGTATATACCCAACTGCCCAATGTTTCAGTATAAATGCAAATAAAACCTACACATTGTGACAAAGGGTTTATCGACAAAATATAACAGTTAACAATTGGAGCCACGGTTGCGAAGCCCCAAATTCCCTGGTGTCAGAAGAGCTTTTTTCATGGGCCACATAAGATAAAGGCATGAATAAATAATTAAAAATAAATAGATTAATAAAAAAGAGAAATAACAGAATTAAAAGAAATTAACGGAAGTTTAAAAATATGTGGATGACATTTTAAAATTTGTTTTTTATTTCATAGTAAAATGTTTTAGTCATTTTTGTTTTTTGATATTTACTAAGCTTAGTTTATTTTGGCTCAAGGCAAAAAACCTTGGAGCACTTAGTGAGCACAGATCTCACTAGAATATCAATGGTCGCTGAGATAACTTGCTAATTATCTGTTTCATTGTAAGTCATCTTTATTGATATTTATTAAGTGTAGTATGGCACAAAGCTGACGGGAACAGACCTGGAAAGAAGGAAATAATCTTGTGCTGCGTCAGACGTTGAAGTTGAAATTGTAGCATCAGGGTTCCTTAGCAAAACATGGCGACCAAACAATGGTACCAAAAGGAATTAAGCAACTATCACAAGCAGAAAAGATCTTAAGTCTGCACGCAAATTGATTAATCTTATTTCGTCTCGCATAATTGAAATGGACCTCCAATCTGTGGCAGAAAATGGTTTGTAAATTTTAATGGCTTCAAAACAAAACTGCTCTCATTTAACCAGCATAAAGAAACTTTCCTGTCCACCATCAGCTTGACTGCTGGTGGACTCATGGAGGGCAACAAACTGCGCCTTCTTGGCCTCACGTATTCAACTGGAGCGACGACATAGAATGAATAGCTGCATCTACTGCAAGGAAAGCTGAGTCACTGTGTTGTGCAAGTAGGTTATTCTCGTCAGAGTCGAGCTTGAATATTAACAAACCTCCCATTTGTCCGTGCATTGGATCCTGTTGCTATATCTGGTTCTATGCTCTGCTACTCATCTCGGGATACTTGACAAACTCGAAAGGAGGACTTGTAATGTACTCGATCCTGGCTTGGTTTCTCGAGTAACATTCTCATCAACATGACTGGCTTCCCTCTGTATTTTCTACAAATATTTTCATGGCAACTGCTCCGACGAACTTTTTTCCCTGGTGTACGGACAAGGTGAGTTGAAGTGTGCTACTAGACAGCCATTTAGGTGCCAACATTTTACTGTTGAATTAGTTAAACGTCACCGCCATTTTTAACCCAATAGATTATTTTCTCGCCTGTAGAATTCCCTTCCGTTTCCTTGCTTCCCGTATAACTACACTCTTTCCTCCCCACCATACTCATTATTTACTCTCACCTTCGCTCTCTGTAGCCCCCTGAGTACTAGTGACATACCCGCCTTGTCTGGAGTGAAATGATGAAATAAAAATAAAGACGATAGATTGAAATTAAGGAAGATTATTGTTCTGGATTCCGGGATGAAATCCGATATCAATAAATAACAAACGCCAGGAATAGATAAGGAAAATAAATGTATTAATGTAATAATACAAACTGGTAATACGGGTTAGTAGATCCAGGAATGCGGGTTAGTAGCAATAATATATATACAGTCTTGGTATTGAAGTATCGCGGTATGACTCCTTACTGAGTCTAGGTGCTCGTGACGGTGACTCTTGTGTTACTAATATTACCGCTCTAATACTACTCTGATACAGACTCAACGTACTGACTTCTCGACTGTCTTAACATACTGCCGACAGTATTTACTGTCCTCCACGCGGGATAGATGTGGCACAAGGCCGGGATTAAAGTGGGGTATTAAAGTGGCTCGGCCAAAAAATGCCCGTAGATCACGTATAAACGGGATCGGGTTGGTTAACCTCCCCGAACGAGGCTCTGCCCTTCGGTGGAGCCTCGTCCGGGTTCCTCTCTTCTCAGAGGCAGAGAGTTCGACTGTCTAGCACTTAACGTACTGCCGACTCGCCGGGTATTCACTGGTAGTAATATATGTATACCTCGGTTGAGTCCATTTGGGTAAAAGGGGGAGACCCCATAACAATTATTTTGCAGCTATCAGTTCAGTGGAGAGAGCCTGCATTGTTTGAAACACCAGCATTCAATATATTGACTTTTAACTCCCGTGGAACAGACTTGAAGAAAATATATTTTGCAAAATTCTACTGCGATATTAGTGGGAACCCCTAAGTCATTTCAAAACCTAATTCAAATCGATAACAAGTATAAAGGTCGTTTCTGTAGAACCAAATTGCGCCATCTGGCGGATACCTTGCTTAAGTCAGAGATATAGAAAGGGGAAGCTACCGAAAAGTTTGGAAGAAAAACAGAAGATGAAGTCAAGAGACAGAGATAACGTTAATGAGGGACAGGAAGTGCCCTTGAACACGCAGAGTTCATCTCTTTGGGTGATTTTATAAAGAAACATAAAATATCTTTGACTTCCTCACACCTTTTCCAGCACCCTGCTCAAAGGGAAGAGAAGATGAAAGCAATTAATTCACCGCTTTTTCTTTTCTTGCTAAGCAAACAGAGGCTTTCTATAGTTACACTTCTTAAATAATATCGCTTATTGGAATTACTTAGGTTTTTTAATATAATTAACTTACACTACTTAAAAATTAGTTATTCTGTAAAAAAAAACTAATGGATGTGTTACATACAGACACTTCGCCTCTGATTATATATATATATATATATATATATATATATATATATATATATATATATATATAATATAAGTTTAAGGTTACAATAAACTTAAAATGTTTATAATATAGAAAATTTAAAATATCACCGTTTGTGACTTTGCGCATCACCGGAAGTGCTGACGGTTTAACAGCAAAAAGAAAGATTTACTTCAGACATTCAAAACTATTTGTCATAGCTATCATAACCCTGAAGATGATATTGGAATATATCGAATATATTCGGAAAAATAAAAATGATTAAATGCAACCATTGGTCCTTTTCTTGTTGTCTTTAATCATGAAATAAGAAAGCTTTTCCGTGATTACGAAAGGATATTTTTGTAAAAAACAAAAAACAAAAATAAACACAATAAGTTGCTTAATCAGTCATGTCTAAAGGAAAATATGTCGCCAAAATATACTTAATATATATATATATATATGTTTATATATATATATATATATATGTTTATATATATATATATATATATGTTTATATATATATATATATATATATATATAAACATATACATATATATATGTATATGTTATTAACAAAATCTTCAGATTTATTGGGTTATATATTAATATTTTTTCGTTTTAATTATTTCAGTTAGATTCCTGGACTAGTTTCGGCCAACATGGCCATCATCAGGAGAAAGAAATTCTCCTTGTTAGTAGCAGTGAACTACAGAAATTAATGAGTTGATGGAGAAAATCAACTTTATCTGTAGTTTTCATTTGTTTTTTAAAAATTTTTAACATGAATTTTGGCCAGTCCTTCTGTTGGTCAATCAATCACTTTTAAGTTGTTATTTGAGATAAGAGTTGGATGGATTCATGCTGCTCTGAATTCCCTTGGTCATTTTGACAGTTTTATTGGTTCCTGGAAAGGGGATGTGTCTCTGTTAAGTGTGTGTGTGTGTGTTATTTGGTTCTTAGGGAGTGAGTGAGTATGATATGTGTAAGTGTGTATATTACTATGGGTGTGAGTATAAATTCGAGGCCTCAACACCTCCGCAAGTATGTCTGTCTTGTGTGGGTGGGCAATGTGGGTAGGTCCTGATTTGTGGGGTTATATATTAATTCTATGTTGTTAAATTTGTGGTTAAGCCCGTCTGAATTTATTATGCAGATTAAATAAATAAATAACTCAAAAACTTCTGAACCAATATTAAACATATTGAAATTCGTCGATTTCCACCCTTAAAATATTTAACTAAATTTTTTGCCATTTTTAATTGTTACTCTTTGGAAATTACAAAAACAGACTGAAATTAGTTTTCAGATTTTTTTTTCTTTTTGTTCATAATATATGTTGAAAAATTTGTAAAGGGAAGGATCTAACAACTGCTGAAAAAGAGAAAATGACAAAAGTTATTGAGTGAGGAAATGTTCACATTGAAGATATCAAAGGAGTTTTGTAGAGATTATCGAACAATAATGAAGGATGTTGAAAATATAAATATGTTGAGAACTCAAAGCAAAGAAAAAGGTTTTACGAACTTACTTCCACGAGAGGAACGTAAACTAAAGTGAGTTATAGCGAAACAACCACTTTTGGCCAACGTTCAGATCTTTGAAAAATATGGAATTGAGAAAGTCAACAAGGACAAAATCCGTAGAATAAATTGTGAATTGGGATCTTTAAAATAAATCTGCTAGGAAACATCCTCTCACTAAAGCAAATAGTTTAAAGCATCAAAATTTAACCAAGAAATATATTGAAATTTACGTATGGGAAGCAATTAAAACTATAATTCTGAAACTGCATCTGCTAAAGTTAAAAAATTAGCAAAATAAATGGATAATAGATTACTGGATGTTATTGAGAAGCAGGGTGACTATATTAAAATATAAAGGATTCAAAGACTTATCATATGTATTAGATATTTGTTCTATTATAGATGTTGATCAAATTTTGATGGTTTTATTATCTTTTTATTGAAGTAAATTTGAAGTTATTTAGTTTTGACTAATAATTTCACACGGCAGTTTTTATTTTAGAATACATCAAATAACTTGAATAAAACATATTGATACTGTTTAAAATTTTAACTATGGCTTTGGTTTGACATCTAAATTTATTGTTTACAATTTGACAATCTTTTTCAAGCCAGATTTGAATTACTGAAGTTTATATGATTTGCTTAATAACTTCAGACATATATGTTTACACACACAAATACACACACACGCACATATATATATATATATATATATATATATATATATATATATATATATATATATATATATATATATATATATATATGATTGATTCATGATAGTGCAACAGCAACGATGAGAGGTGATAAAACAAAGAACAATTTAAAACAGGATCCTTTTGTTCTATCAGAAATTACTCGCCTGATAGAAAAGTTTGAAATCACAAAGACCCTGCATGATATTCCTTCAAGTGGGAGACATTCCTTAGAAGCTGAGCGCATCCCTCAAGTTATGGATAGCCTGTTAATAATTTGATCAAACGTGCAACTCTGGTTATATAAACAAAATGGAGAAACAATTAAAAAATTGATGCAATTATATAAAAAACAAATTTCATAGCCATTTGCTTTAAAATACGTGTTGTTGTTTTCACAAGTGCTTTTTGCATTATAATGGTTTCATAATTTGCGTTCATTTAATTTCACCCTGTTATGTATATATATATAAATTTTATAAATTTTATAACGTATTCTTCGATCTTTTGGCTTGTATAATAAAAATCTTTTTCACGCTGTCACATGATTAAAAATCTTCGCCATGCACGTGATAACATCATCGCGTCTTTTGAAATTAAAAGGATTTTAATGTTTATTTAGTTTGTAAAAAATGTAGCAACATGATTACGCTACAAGACAATTGGCAAATGTTTTTAAAAAAATTTGACTAAAAAAATTTTGACCCTGTAGATGAACAATGATGTTCGAAAGTACTAGGTTATCGTACGGACAATATTTATTTCGATATCATTTTCAAATAAAAAGTCTCATTAGAAAATATGAGAAAATTCAAAAGAATGTAAGCAGGACAATGTTGTCTTTAACATTCAACACAACATGTTTAAAAAATATATATATATATGTATATATATATATATATATATATATATATATATATATATATATATAGTCAAACCTAATGATCCAGACAAACCTACCAAGGTTTCACTTAGGCAGATCGTTAGGGTCAGCTAGGTTTTGACTAGGTCTGCTCTACGTTTGTAGCGAGCTCTTTAGTTAGTTGTTTACACGTATCGGGTTTTTTTTTGGACCTTGAACCTGTATCTGTGCGATTATTTTCGACAGACTTTCATGTTCCTGGCTCTTTCTTTTTTAAAACCTTTTTTTCCCTTCGAGATTGATTTGGCTATTGTTAAATCAAGAATTCGAAGGTTTTTCGACACGAGTATAGTTACCTATATTTATATATATATACATATATATATATATGTATGTATATGACATACATATGGATAAATTGTCGTCTAAATTACACAAAAATAAAAATAACTCTGACATCTCATTTTAAGTGATATATTTACAAAAATTACAAAACATATCATTGAAATACTAAAGAGTAAAATTCATTCAATAGAATGGCCTTCAGCTTCAACTACACGACTTCAGAATCTCCTGCAACTCCCTGTTTGAGTTGGTGAATAATCATAATCCTTACATTCAGTTCATCTTTGATGTTATAAGAAGTTTTGTTGGTTTCTCGCTCAACTGCGACCCGCCCATAATAATCAAGGGGTGGGGGCTACAGTCTGGAGAAATAGGACGTCAGATATAAAGAGTCATGTGGTCGTAGAAATTGTCTGACAGCTTTAATAACTAGGTTCTTCTGCGTGTGTGGCATGGTGCATAACCTGTTGCCAGGCATGTTGTCTTCCATCATCCATCCTATTAACCCAGGGAAACACTAACTCCTCAAAGCACTTGATGTAGGCTTGCGTGTTGAGTATCAGACCCACACCAACAAATTCGGCAGATCTTTTCATATCAGAAGAATCAGAGTGAATTTTCCGAGCTGCCGTTTCTTCGTAATCACTATTAAACTCAGCGAACTCTTTCCTAATTTTCCTCAGATTGACAATTAAACAATCTGGAATGTTCGTATTGGATCTTCCGGTGCGTATGCGGTTTCTAAATTCCTGGCGAAGTGAACTGCGTCATGGTGTTCTTTTTCTCAGTGACGTTGACCAACTGGTCCTGCTATACTGTGAAGTCTACAAAATCACAAACAATCAACGTACATGCGCGAAATTAGAAATACAAAACGGCGACAATTTACCTATCGCACCGCGTGATATACGGAGGCGAGTTCATGGCATTAAAAAGTGCGCTAAAAGGACATCAAACGGCGTAGGAAAGTGTAGACATCATGGAAAGCACATTTGCCGATATGCTTAAAACATAAGAAGTGTATAATAAATGTCAAGTGTCCGTTGTGATGTGCCTGTTCGAAACAGAGAGACAAGTACAGAAAATATCAATGTAAATATGAATCCTATCTACAACTCTAAGAGACAGAAAGAGAAAGCACTCTGACGTGGCGTAATGGTTAACAAGCTTCAAAATCAATATAATTGCTTTGTATAATCTTTCATTGCTTATAACGGTCATAGGATGACCCATGTGCTCCAAAATTTCGGATACGACCTTTATACCGGGTGCAAAAAAAAACTTTCCAAACTTTGGGGGTGGGTTCCTGACACGAAAACTGTTACAGTTTTTTGTGTCCTCTTGTGTACTAGTGAGCCAACTAAAATGAGCTGACTCATTTTATAGTCCACCAATAGAAGGTTAACCAATCAGAAGACTTGAAATATTCAATCCGACTTGTATAAAGGTGGCCATTTTGTTTTATCCGGATATTTACTGTCAACCTCTGATATGGAAGACCTTAAGAATTATTGAACAGCTGCTACTAGATATTGGTGTTGTTTTATTGAACAAATTACTTACGTTGGATTCTACATTCAGACTACGGTGAACATGTATAACAGTGGTTACAAGCCCAAGTTACGACTGTATTTTGACGGAGACGAGTCCAGATATGAATTGTGGGAAACGAAATTCTTAGGCTACCTTAGAATACGAAAACTTCATGACATCATCCTTTGCCTCGATGACCAGAAAGAAGACAATGATTTTATGGAAAGAAATGCGACCGTGTTCGCCGAATTAATACAATGCCTGGATGACAGGAGTTTGTATTTAATAATGAGAGAAGCCAGTGATGACGGACGTAGATCCCTACGAATATTGCGTGAACACTACTTGTCAAAAGGTAAGCCTAAAATTATTGTTTTATATACTGAACTAACAGCGTTAAGGAGACGAGAAAATGAATCCGTAACAGATTATATTATACGAGCTGAGAATGTCACAAATGCCTTAAAAATGGCCGGTGAGGCTATTTCAGATGGGCTGTTAATAGCCATGGTTTTAAAGGGATGACCACTGACATTTAAACCATTCACGACAGCCATAACTCAAAAAGATAGAAAACTAACTTTCACTGAGTTTAAAATTGCATTACGTAGTTATGAAGAAACTGTCAAAATGTGCAACCCCCCAAATCAAGGAAAAAACGTAATGCAACTAAGGACGTCAAAAAATTCAGAAAAGTAATCCCTCCAACCTACCAGACCAGGAATTATGATATTAAAAATAAGGGGCCTAAAAACAATAACAACAACAACAACAGCAGGAATAATAATAATAATAATAATAATAACAATAATAATAATAATAATAGAAAATCAAATATCATCTGCTTTCGTTATGGTAAAGTCGGGCATATACGTGCGAAATGTCAGTTTTATAAAAGGAGTGATTTTTGTAAAAATGTAAAAGCTTTTTCGAATGAGCCTACATATGCCTTTTTCTTTGAGTTGGATACTATACCCAATAATAATAATAATTCTTACCTAGTCGATACGGGTTCAACAAATCACGTAATTACAGATGAAATAAAATTTATTAATTTTGACCCCTATTTCGAAGTTGATACACATTTTATCGAGTTGGCTTACGGAACTAGAGCTAATAATTTAGTTTTAAAAAGAGGTAATGCCTGTATTTATTTACGAGATACTAAAGGAAATATTTGTAAATGTTTATTAAAAAGGGCTTTATATATCCCTAAATTTAAACAAAATATTTCTCGGTTCAGTCTGCTATTAAAACTGGTGTTAAAGTTAATTTTCACCGAGACAATTCAAAGTTAATATACCCAGACGGAACTGAATTTAATATACAACAAAATGGACGTTTGTATTATTTGAAAAGTATTAAATCTGTGAAAACAGCCACCCACGACTTAGCGACTTGGCATAAAATATTAGGTCAGTGTAATAGTTTGGATGTTAAAAAATTACAAGAACACGTTACTGGAATGAAAATTACATCTTCAAAGGGCTTACGACATTGTGGCACATGGATTAAAGGAAAAATGACAAAGTATAGAAATAGGGATCGAATCCCAAAATCAACAGATATCCTGTTCAGAGTTTATTGCGACTTAGCGGGTCCAATTTCACCAATGGGTATAGGTACTTATGCATATGTATTAAACTTTGTGGACGAATATTCAGGACTTATTATGATATATTTTCTGAAAAACAAATCTGATACAAGCTACAAGAATGTATTTATCTGATATTTCATCTTATAGAAAAGTGAAAATAATGACAACAGATAATGGTGGAGAATTTACTTCTGATGATTACGAAAACCTCCTAATAAATGAAGGCATTAAACATGAGAAAACCTGTCCTTATTCCCCGCACCAGAACGGAATCGCTGAACGTAGTTGGCGGACGCTTTTCGAAATGGCTAAAGGTTTGCTAATAGAATCTAAGTTACCCAAAAATCTGTGGGTCTATGCATTAAATACAGCCGTATATATAAGAAACCCTTGCTATAATAGTAACATTAAAAAGACTCCTTACGAGGCTTATATGAATTACAAACCCAACGTAAGTGGTATACATATTTTTGGTACAATTTGCTACACATATGTCAACCACAGGGCAAAACTAGATCCCAAAAGTGAACGAGGCATATTTATTGGCTATGGCAAATCAAGTCCGGCCTACATGATTTATTTCCCAGAAAGTAAAATAATAAGGAAAATAAGATGCGTCAGATTTACAGATTCCTTTGAGCAAGTAAAGGATCCCGAAGAAAAGAATATTAATTGTGAGGAGCTGGTCCCACACGAACCAGTATGGCCTAATTATGAGATAAGGCCTATAAATAAAAAACCCGTTCAAGATCCACAATTAGAGGAAGGTGTTATACCAGACGATACAGACGTGGAAAAATCAGACGCAAACCTTGAATTAAAAGAAAATACAACTAATGAGGGGGGCAATTTCCGCGTTATCCGACCAGAATTAGAAGAAAGCCAGACTACTTTGGGATGGGTTAATGTAATATCTGTGACATTGACTGTTGCTATTCGATGCAATGTATCCCGAAGAACTATCAAGAAGCCATAAATTCTGATAATTCCAAACGATGGATAGCCGCCATGCAAAAAGAAATGGAATCTCTAGTATCAAATGATACTTTTGAATTGAAAAAGGCCCCGGATGATTAAAATATTATCGGCAGCCGTTGGGTTTATACTGTAAAGCGAACTGAGGATGGCTCGCCAGTGTATAAGGCTCGTTTTGTAGCTAAAGGATTTTCGCAGATATACGGGGAAGATTATGTAGAAACATTTAGTCCAACAACAAACATGACAACAATAAGAATTTTAATGCAAATGGCTGCACATTATGGCATGGATATACACCATATGGATGTCAAAGGAGCATATTTGAATGCACCGATTGACTATGAAATATACATAAAACTGCCAGAAGGTTTTGAAGAAGGTGACAATTATGTATGGAAACTCAAAAAGTCACTATATCGGCTGAAGCAAAGCGGAAGAACGTGGAATAAATTACTACATTCCTATTTAATTGAACAACTTTTTGAACCCTCCCCAGTAGACCCATGCCTATACACAAGGATATTTAATAATGAAATATTAGCAATTCTGATTATTTGGGTCGATGATATGTTAATTGCTTCAAAATGTAAAGCTATTCTATTAAAAATTTAAAATTCCTTAAATATAAGGTTTAAAATGACCGACTTGGGTGGACTCTCATGGTTTCTTGGTATACAGTTCGAATTTAAGGATAACACTATTACAATAAATCAATCCAGATACATCGACAAACTCTTATAAAAATTCAGCATGCAAAATTGTAAAATACGAACTACTCCATGTGAAATGGATTTAAACACAATTATGAATAATGAAGCTGGTATAGCGGCGTGTGAGAAAGAATACAGAATGTTTATAGGGAGTCTTATTTACGTCATGACATCAACAAGGCCAGACATCTGCTATACGATTACTAAGTTGTCTCAAAACTTAAATAAACGGAGGACTGTGCATTTAACAAGAGCTAAGCAAGTATTACGTTATTTAAAGGGAACTAAGAATCAGTGCCTAGTATTTCGACAATCAAACAACCCACTACAACTGGAAGGATTTTGTGATGCTGATTGGGCAAATTCACCAGATCGTAAAAGTATCACAGGATATTGCTTTAGATTGGCAAAGGATAATGCAATAATTATCTGGAAATCTAAGAAACAGCGGTTAATTTCTCTTTCGACCTGCGAAGCAGAATACGTTGCATTGTCGCAAGCAACACAAGAGGCTATTTTTCTTAAATCACTAATAAAAACTATTAAAACACTAATAATAAGTGAGCCTATAACTATTTACTGTGAAAATCAGGCCAGTATTGCTTTGGCTAAAAATCCAATAATACATCAAAGATCAAAGCATATTGATATTAAATATCAATTTGTTATGGATCAGGTACAAAAGAAAACAGTTCAAATTGAATATGTTCAATCAGAAAATAATGTGTCGGATTTTGTTTACAAAGTCAATTACAAAATTGAAATTACGGGCTTTCATCCCTCTCATATTTGGTACTGACTTATAAGGTTCTCCTATAGTCCTGGGTAGGACGTATAAACTGCATCCATTAGTTACTGTCCTATATTGGGGTATAAACATGAATAGTTCTACTTTTAGCCCGATCCTCCTCCTGAATAACTCTCAGAATCACTCTGAGGCGGAGTGATAGTGACTGTTTTAATGGGTCCCAGCTATGGGCAAAATAACAACTTTTTCTACCTTTTTTGTTGTGATCACAACCTAAATTTATAATATTGTTATTAATGTTTATTAACCAGAAGTACTTAACAGTGGACAAATGATATAATTAATTTTTGTGGATATAAATTTTTCATTGAAAAAAAAAAATAAAATTAAAAAAAAATTTTTTTTATGAATGCTAAAAAAAAAGGTTTAAAAAAAAGAGAAAAAAATCTTTTATGAATACTAAAGCATTTGTTCCATATGAATATTGACTTTACTCATATTTTGAAAGAAG
The DNA here is from genome assembly GCA_964036315.1 of Acanthosepion esculentum. Lineage (NCBI taxonomy): Eukaryota > Metazoa > Mollusca > Cephalopoda > Sepiida > Sepiidae > Acanthosepion > Acanthosepion esculentum. Next base: position 3,317,530 of record OZ038481.1, read on the forward strand.
ATTCCATAATGTACCCAAAAATGAGGGTGTGTTACAGTTTTTGGGATCCCCTGGTGTACTACTGAGCCAACCAAAATGGGCTGACTCATTTTATAGTCCACCAATAGGAGTTTAACCAATCGGAAGACTTGAAATATTCAAGCCGAAGTGTATAAAGGCGGCCAGTTTGTTTTATCCGGATATTCACTGCCAACCTCTGATATGGAAGAACTTAAGAATTATTGAACAGCTGCTACTAGATATTGGTGTTGTTTCATTGGACAAATTACTTACGTTGGATTCTACATTCAGACTACGGTGAACATGTATAACAAAAACAAGGTAAAATCTCCATATAAACATATATCCAAAAGACCATCATTGTACCTGAACACAGTAACTCATAACAAAAGTTCAAATTATCCAAAGAGCAATGAATAAATGACTTGACAATGAAATCGTACGTGAAACCTGTGAGGCACCTTGTTACTCCAGAACAGAAAGTTAGAAGGTTAGAGAGAGCGAATATCATCTTGAATAAGTTGGAAAATGATCCTGGAATAATATATATATATATATGAGAGAGAGAGAGAGAGAGAGAGAGAGAGAGAGAGAGAGAGGGAAAGCAAGAGAGAGAGAAGGAGAGAAAGAGAGAGAAGGAGAGAGAGAAGGAGAGAGAGAGAGAGAGTATGTGCATATATACAGGCTGTATCAATACATTTACAAACTTTGAGGACTGGTTTCTCATTCTAAAACAAGGTCAAAAGTTCATATAAACACATGTCCGGAAATCCTTCGTTTTTGAATTATAAAGTTTAAAGATTACAGTAGACGCTGTTAAACGTACAATCCAAGATACAATCCCAAAATACTTTTACAAACTTTGGAGGTGGGTTCTTGACACTAAAACAAGGTAAAATGTCCAAAAGGCTATCGTTGTACCTCAACACAGCAACTCATAACAGATTTTCAAAATGTCCTTCGCTTGCTTCTACACACGCATGTACACGTCGGTTCATTGGCTAGCGGACCCTTTCAAATACTCCCACACGGTGTCGAATGGTTTCGCAGGCCCCCATGACAGGTTGATAAAGCGTCTCTGCACTATTAATGTCTGCTGCAGAAACCAAATGTTTTCGGTGTCCCCAGGGTTAAAAAATCCAAAAGACTGAGGTCAGAGGAACGTTCAGGCCATAGAACCGGTCTTTCTCTATCTATGCATCTTTCATGGTAGATATCAGCCAGTGCATCACGAACAATGGGAATAAAATGTCCAGGAGCCCCGTCATGCATAAACCACATGCGTCTTCGTATTAGCAGGGGTACATCCTCTAGCAGAACTGGAAGTGTGTTCGAAATAAAGCCCCTGTAAACGTCTCCTGTAAGACGTACTGGGGGAACATATGGACCTACCAGACAGTCACCTACAATTCCAACCGACACATTAATCGTAAACTGATACTGGTGTCTAACCTGTATTGTAGCATGGAGATTCTGAGCCGCACAGTTTGGGGTGCCATGGATCCTGTCTCACCAACGCGAAGATACACAGCAGCGAGGCTTGGATGACTGATACAGCCGTGCAGCCTCGCGTCCATTACCATTCATGCAGCCGTATCTTTAGCCTAGTCTATTCTATGTTCTATATCCATTGTTTCCTGACAGTCATGGATCCCAAGCATCGAAAAGAAATCTATATAAGCATAATGGTTTCGTAGCCTCTATAATAAATAATCCTACATGAAAGAGGAAGTTCCTATGGGAATTTGAAACTATTTTGTCCACAGTTTCTGGAATTTGCTTTCTTAGAATTACTATATGATTTTTAGTTCTATGTTTTTCTGTTATGGTCACACTTACCAGTTGATTGATTGATTTCTTTTCTACGGTTTATCAAACGTTTTAGGGTAATTTAAAGCCAGAAATATTTTTAGATTTTAAGATTTTTTTTTTTTTTAGATAATAATGGTTTAGTAATACAATTTTTACGAATTGACCCACATCTGGGTGGGAGAGTTGAATTCATACATTTCCCAAGGGTATTTGTTCATAAGTGAAAATATAACGAACCCAATGGGAATTGGAACTTGTCTCTCCGACATCCCATTTAAAAGTTCGGGCATTCATTTATAAAATAGAAAGTGTGAATCATAATCAACTGGACGTATTTAGAAAAGATTTCTGTTTCTGATATGTTGAAAAGATCATCCGCGCGCGCGCGCAATACACACACACACACACACACACACACACACACACACATATATATATATATATATATATATATATATATATATATATGGACAAATATTTCCATCAGTGTATGAATCGTTGCATTTTCCGTGAAAAACCTGCAAATCAAAATAACGTAGAAAAGTCTGAATATTTTCTTCCGGATTAATTTTTTTTTTTAAATTTCTCATTGAGAACAAAATCGATAAATCGATTTTCTATTTTAGCGCTTCAATTATATTTTATTTCATTTTATTCATGAAGTGTTTTGATTTCTTTAAAACGTAAACAGCATTGATAATGATAATGAATGAGAGT
>OZ038481.1:3327558-3422558 GCA_964036315.1 Acanthosepion esculentum
CCAACCTGTCAGGCGAAAGAACAGAAGGAAGAACTACTGAACTACGCTCTGCTACTTCATCGGGATATCCACTGCTAACCTGAACTACGCTTCCCTACTCTCTTCGAATATTCACTGCCAACCTCTGGATTCTATGCTCAAAGACTAACGTCATCAGGAACAACAGTTGAGATATCTATTTTCAAAGACTTTGCAATCTCTTCTGTCAAAATATTCGGTTTCTTCTTCACGTTGACAAGCAGATCGTCCGCATCGATGTCGGAAGCTCGCCCGGAACGTGATTGATCGTTTAGGTGAAAATCAGTCTGACGAAATCTGCCACTACATTTTTTGACCGACCGCCCGAAGAGCTGAAGTAATATGACGAAAGTGCGACTATTCATTCCCCCATCATTTGTGGAGAAGACATGCAACAAAGTCTGACTTGAAACTGAACGATGAACGGTTTCAATCTCGAACACACCAGAAATCAGCAGCAAAACAAACACTAGTTATGCTCATTCTCCATTAACAATGAGAATTGGGCACGAACATTTGCAGTGAACTGATATATGCTGAGATTGACTCTTAAATGTGATATTAAAACATAGAATATCGAAAATATAGGCGGTGTAATGGATAGCGGTTCGGATTGAAGAATCGGAGAGCCGAGTTCGAATTCCAGTCGAATCCATTACATTCATTTACAGGCTAATCCTCTTGGGAAAGATATGAATCATTTCCTTCTCCCCCCCCCCAGCTATGGGCAAATAGCAGAAAAGACCGAGTTCTATGGCCTTAGAAAGTTTGAATGGAAAAAATGATACAAAATGATTTGGTCAGAATCAACTGAAGAAAATGAATAAAAGACGTTCAAAGAAAGTAAATCCCCTCACGTGTTTTATCTATTCTTTATATATCAATAATGGTCGTTTATTCTTTCTTCCTGCGACGATCATTCCGGCACACCAATTCTTACCTTTCGCGACATTCTCATTCTTTGACTTTTTCCCTCTGTGATTTTCTCTCGGGTACTATTATACGCCGATGTTTCTTAAAATATATCTACAACCTGTATTTTTTTCAAACAGAGCCGACCATGTGTAGTTAAAGCTACGACAATCCAGTATTTCTCCTTCCATGTTTATTGCTAAGCAGTCTCAGACGGAAGAAGACGAAGAATGTGAGTGCGTACTGCGTTCCTCGAATTGGGTCTATCGATCGAGCAGTGATTGACGATAGTGTTCTTTTTCGTTTTTTTTTTTCGTCTCAAATTCCTGGAATGTTGAAAACTCAAGTGAGCCGAAAATCAGAACGTCATCCATCCACCTCATTTTATTCCCCACGAGACCCCGAGTTATACGAACGTGATATCCGTAAAAGTGTGTGATACTTTTGTTGGTCTCACCAACGGAAATTGCTACTAGAAACGTTTTCTGATTTCATCTCCTTATGTTTTTAATTGCCTTTCCATGATTTAAAAAAATTAATTAATTTTACTTTTTTTTTTCTTTTTTGAAAGTGTCATGCAGATTTAAAAACCCCGGGTTAAACTTCAGGCACTTTAGTCGCAAATAAAGTAGTTTCTACTTATTTAACCAACTAAACCAAATCCGTGTTTAATATTCAAAACTCCATTTCTTTCTCCTGGCCATTCGTCAGAAAATTCCACACTTGTGAGATTTAATATTCTCATTATTCCATAAATTATTGCCGCCCTCGTGGTGCATTAAATTAACTAATCTATAAAACCTTTGTTACGTGGATATTTAAGGAAATTAGTCTCTGATGGAAAGTGAATGCAATATAGCATTTCATTTTTACTAGTTCTGTATTCTGGTTAGAATAGACAGCAACTAATAGAGAGAAACGAAGATAATTATTTTCGATAATAATAATAATAATAATAATTCTAGAAACAATTGATCATCTTGTATCAGGTTGCACGATATTGGCACCCACTGAGTATAAAACCCGGCATGACAGAGTGGGCCAATATCTGCATTGGAATATTTACAACTTCTACGGGAAGGAAACTGAAAGAAACTGGTACGAACACCACCCATACCCGGTTACGGAGATAGGACCTTTTACAATTCTATGGGACTACACAATACACACTGACAGAACAATCAAAGCCAACCGCCCGGACATTGTTATTAAAGACCACAAACAAACAAAAAATGTCTCCTTATTGATATGACAGTCCCTGCAATATGTCTTTGAAGTTCTTCAAAAAGCTGTCAAAATACAAGGACCTTGAAATCGAAATCAGAAAAATGTGGCACACGAGGACATCAACAATCTCTGTAGTACTAGGTATGGTTGGAAAAGTTTCCAGTAGACTAATTGAAGGGATTCCTGGAAGCCCATGCTTCAAAGAAATACAAAAAATTGTTATCACAAGTACAGTCCACACTTTACGAAGGGCTTTATCTATATAAAATATTAAAAAAAAAAATTTCTATCAGTAGAAATTGTCATGATGCCATTTCTAACCTAGGATCTCTGGGCGGAACCCGGAATGAAATGTGTAAACGCCAGAAATCAAAGGAAATAAAAACAACAATAATAATCCACCAGAAGTTTTACAGAATGATAAGGTTTACCAGCCTCTGGAATTTTAGAGTTTAGAATGATCAGGAAATCTAGGAAAATCGACCAGATGTAATTGTGAAAAATTCCGTTGAAAACACGTGTCTGTTGATAGATGTTATAGCCGCAGCCGAGAACACATCTTTGAAAACGTCTGAGAAACTAAGTCAATACAAGGAACCAGTGAATGTGGCGATTGAAGACAACAACATTACATGTGTTATTTAGACATTGTTTCGGATGTTATATTTCAATCTCTACAAAACATTAGAACCAATGATAAGAATTCTGAGCCGTCATCTAATGGCTAACCTCCTATATTGCTGGACAATTTCGTCACAGACGAAGAAAAGGTTTGGCGACTACTGAGATGTTGTTTTTTCTTAATCATTTCACCCCAACCAAGGCTATAATGCCACTAGTACACAGCGGTTTACAGAAAGTGAAAGAGATTGAGAAGACTTGAGAATAGGGAGGACTGAGAGAAGGACAAAAAAGAAATACGGTTCAACAAGGCAGATGATGACAATTGACGTTGCATTTAAATTTTTTGAAGATTGTAGTTATCGGGGAAGCAAGAAAACGGAAGGGAGTTCCACACGAACGAGAAAAGTCGAATTGTCGGTTGCATTTAGCTATTTCAAGAGTGGAACCTAGATGCCAATCTAGTAGAACGCTTAAATTCATGTATTCAGGTCACCAGGGAAAAATCTGGTCAGAGTAGTTGCCATGAAAATGTTTGTAGAAAAGACAGAGGGAAGCCACATCAAGTCTGTGAGAAAGTGATCGAAGTCAAGATTTCTGCTCAGGATTGATTACATCGCAGATCCTTCTTTGGATTTTGTCAAGAATTTCGAGATGTACAGCAGGAGCATCAGACCAGATATGGCAACAATATTCAATGTCAGGACGTGTGGTAGATTTATAAATGTGCAATATAAATTCTGACGAGTAAAATCTTCTGGCACGGCACAAATAAAAAAAATCTTTCCTTGTAATAGAGGATGCAGTTGATTCGATTTAGTCACTCCTCTTCATATCAGTGGCAAAAGTAAGTCCAAGTAGGCGTAGTTTGATTCTACCAAGGAATTTTTTAGAATACCATAGGCAGAACATGCGACCAATGAGGAAGTTCGAAGAAGATCAACTACAAAGAAACTATTATGGAAAACCACAGTGACAGCTGAAAACTTTCAGGCACATGATGAGAAAAGAGGTTTGGTGATTTTATAACTCATATGGCACGTTGAAAACAAGAGGAGGAAAAATATTTTTGCAAATGAGCATGTACCGTAAAAAAGAGAGAGCAAATTAAAAAAACAGTAATGCTGAAAATAAACAAAAGGTTACTAAGCTGTGGAGGGCTATAATCAGCTAGATTTTAAAGGAACGTAACGCAAAGAAATAAAGAAACAAAATGAGAGATAATTTTTGGTTCATTACTTTTGGTAATATTCATTAGTACATTCTGTGAAAAATCAACAAAATGTCAGAAAGCTGTGGAGGACCATGCCCACTTAGATCCGGAAGGAACATAACATAAAGAAAGAATGAAAAACACAAAATAAGAGGTTTATTACTTTAATTATTCATTAAACAAAATGCCCGAAAGCTGTGGAGGGCCATAATCTAGATACTGAAGCAAACATAACGTAAAGAAAGAAAGAAAGAAAGACAATAAGTGATAATTTTGGTTCATTACTTTTGGTGTTCATTAGTGCATTCTGTTAAATTAACAAAATGTCAGAAAGCTGTGGAGGACCATGCCCACTTAGATCCCGAAGGAATATAACATAAAGAAAGAATAAAACACACAAAATAAGAGGTTTATTACTTTAATTATTCATTAAACAAAATGCCCGAAAGCTGTGGAGGGCCATAATCTAGATACAGAAATAAACATAACGTAAAGAAAGAAAGAAAGAAAGAAAGACAATAAGTGATAATTTTGGTTCATTACTTTTGGTGTTCATTAGTGCATTCTGTTAAATTAACAAAATGTCAGAAAGCTGTGGAGGACCATGCCCACTTAGACCCCGAAGGAATATAACATAAAGAAAGAATAAAACACACAAAATAAGAGGTTTATTACTTTAATTATTCATTAAACAAAATGCCCGAAAGCTGTGGAGGGCCATAATCTAGATACTGAAGCAAACATAACGTAAAGAACGAAAGAAAAACAATAAGTTATAATTTCTAGTTCATTACTTTTGCCATGCATTATTACCGTCTGTGTCAAAATACAATTTGTTTTATATGTTGTTTTAAAAATAAGAACTTTCAGCTGTCGACAAGTCCATTACTCTAGGTTAAGTTTGAGAGTGAGAAATTCACGTGGCTTTATAATTTGTCGATATATATCAAGAATAATTAAATCTGCTCTTCCGCTTATCGATATTTTATAGTTATATTTGCGATGGGGATTCTGAAATCATTTAAAAGTGAGATATTTAAAAAAATAATGAATTCCACTGATTAGTCGTTTCAGAATTAGTAAAGACAAATAAATGATTGCAATGAAAAGCAAGAAAAAGAAGAAGAATGAAAATACTTGAGAACGTCAGGCAATTTAAATTACAACTTCGAGTAGTCAACAAAATAGCGTAAAATACACCAAAACAAATGCAGAAATATTGGAAAATCGGTAAGAAGTATTCTGGTCATCAACAATTCTCAACAACTTCAAAATTTTGAAGCATTGCTACATTATATATAAAAGCGTTCGGATACAGTAGAAATAGATCAAAGTTTGACTGCAATTAATTCATTGGTGTGAATTACCGTAATTCCTCATGTATAATACGCATTAAAAAAAATAATAAGCAAAATTAGGGGTGCGTATTATGCACAGCTACAAAAAAATTACCGTTTCATAGGTCGATTTCAGTTGTGAAATGACTACTAACCAGAGACATACGACAATTTGACACTAACGTTCGGCGATTGCGACCCATAAGGATGTCAAATACAATCATATGTACCGAACTAATGAATAAGGAACGGTTAATGATTGTTGATCAGTTTTAGGGGATATTTTAGAATCCTTTCTCCAATATGACATTAACTAAATATTGACCAAAATAAACGAGGAACGATCGGATGGGCTTAAATGTTCTCAAAAGTCACAATGGTATTTACGATTTTCTAATCGCTAAAATGAATTCTATTTTTCTTCGGTCTAAGGCCACAAATTACCCGACATGATGTTTCAAATCTTTTAATTAATGAACAAAGCCAGAACAGATCAGCCTGAATAGACTTCGTCAGTGAATTCTCTGAACACATAACGAAAGCGGATTACTTTTATCTTTTGTTGGATCTGTGATGTTAAATAGTCGATATGAGTTAAAATGACATGAGATATTGCAGATGTTAGGCATTTTAGTGGAGCAACAATGCATCAAATTAATATTTATTGAAAAGAAATAAACTTATTTTTCTCTGTATGAACAGTCATAAGGTTGTGTTATATTTAACTTTATATCCATAGAACACATGGATTCCACAATTTAATTCGCCTATTTTAGAGAGAAAAAAGGCCAAGATTCGAGCTCGAAATTGGAGAAGCCTCCAAAATCAAACAGTTTCAGAAAGTGAGAAAGAAAAGATAAAACTACCGCAATGACTAGTCTAGCCGAATATTGAATACTACATTTACGTCTGAATTGGCCGAGTTAAGAGTTCTATCTTGCTAGACTGCATGTCGGAGTTAGCTGCCTCCTAATCCCCAAATTCTTCACCAGGGGTCTCTCACCTATAAATACTGGGAAACTTCTTGCCTGTTTCTCTTTTTTCCTTCACGCCTCGTGCTGCATCCCATCTGGCGTGGTGGTGAGGTAAATCTTTCTTTCTTCTTCATTTCAGCGACAAGATGTAAGCTCTTAGAAGATCAGCGTTTTCCATTTCAGGGAAGACGCTATGAACACTACAAACATACACGTACGTACGAACATTCACCACAATACCAACTCTTATGAAAATTAAAAAAAATACGAACGTTCACACACACACACAATGTTAATTGTCTATGTGCTTTGTAATTTGTTGTTAACACACACACACACATACACACACACACACACACACACACACACACATATATATATATATAAATATAAAAATCAACATCTAAGTCAACACTTTGAGGCGACAGTCTGTTTCATGCTGACGATTGCATCTAGCATGAAACAGACTGTAGCCTCTAAGTGTTGACTTCTATGTTCACTTTTATATTTACACACGCTTTATCTCTGATATTGAGCAATTTATCCCATAAATATAGTACACTTTAAGACTACATTTCTTCATATATATATATATATATATATATATATATATATATATATATATATATATATATATATATCGGTATTGTTTGTTTGTCTTCTTTATCTTCAGTTGGGCTTAATCCAAGCCCGACATTTTCATGTAGCTGGATCTTCTAGCAGGAAATATAAACGCATGTGTTTTCTTCTCATCTTCACCTCCCCGGTCCACTACATGCACATCACAATAATGGGCGACGAGAATGATACACTATTTATTATAATTGTGATCGACAAAGATTCTTTTTTTTCAACTTGGGAAATCAGTAGGTCGAAAAAATAAAAGAAGACTTTTTACGGCGGTAAAAATGGAACTTTAAAACTTCTGAATTATGCATTGGAAGCAAATTTTCAAGTCAAACAATTAAAGATGAAGGACTTGAAAGTAATAATCATGGAATTAATAAAACAACAGCAAGAAAGACGACAGCAACAACAGGAACAGCAAACATCAATTCCTGGAAACATTGTTGAGACAACAAGAACATCAGCGAAAAATAATAGAACTCTTTATGACGAGTAAAAGTAACGAAAACACGTCTACTTTTTTTCCTCACAGGACTCAGTAATAAATGCAATTGGCGACTTTAAATATAACCTTGATGGAGAGGTTACATTTGTAGCATACTACAGATGCTCGCTTTGAGGAAATCATTAAAAAAGACGGTATAAGCTGGTCGGACAAGAAAAAAGTGTAGCTGTTACTACGAAATTTAGGGCCCATGAAAAAATACATGAATCACATCCTGTCTGAAAAAATGAATGAATTGTGGTTTGAAGAAACTGTTATGTTGTTAAATGAACGAAAATCATTGTTCAATTGACGTTGGCTAATGCATGAACCTTGTAAAAATAAAAAAAGAATATGAAGATGAAACGGCTTCTGCTAGTATCGTAAACAGGGATTGTTAAAAGTTTAAGTTAAGTGCACTAACATCTGACATGTTGAAGTGCTTGATCTTTGGACAAAGTTTGGCAGCAGATAGGGATGCGGAAATCGTTCTAGAATTTTGACTCGGCTTGAACAGGGCTGAAAATTGACCTTGCAAGCTGTAGCCGAAGAGTTTCAAAGAATAGTGAACTTACAACACGATACGACTTACGACTGAGTAGTGAGTTCGATCCTCACTGGGTGACCACTACTTTCGGCCTTGTTCCACAACTAAGCTACGCTTTGAAAATCACTGGGAACGTCGATGTGGTGTAATGGTTAGCAAGCTTATCTCACTAGATCAGTTACGACTGGAAAGTGAATTCGATCCTCACTAGGTGCTCCATACATTAGGCCTTGTGCCACATCTAAGAAAATAACCATCCTCACTGGGTGCCTCTTAATTTTGGCCTTGTACCACATCCAAGCTACGTTTAGAACATCACTATAAACATAGAAACGTGAAGAAGAATCGGTAATCCAATATTAATATTACCAAAAAGAATGGCACTGGGCGTTACTCGGCAGAAATTCTCAATTTAAAGGCGATTTCACATCAGATTTATCGTTTTATGGGAAAACAGTGACGGCTTAAGCACTCGTGATGAAAAGAACTTATAACTTGTTCGGAACAGATTGAATATAACTATTCAATTTATGGGATTGGCCGGTAAAATCTTTTTGTAATAAAGTAGATGACTTTCTAAGAACTTTGCAAAGCTAAAAACAGAATTGAAAAATCAATTTCTGGAAGTTTTTTTTTTCTAAAGAGTTAAGAAGATACACAAAAACTAATGCCAAGTTCCAATTAAAGGAAAATGTGGTGCCAATTCTTAGACCAAAGAGGAATGCACTATTTTCAGTTTTGGATACGATAAACAAGAAATTAGATCGCTTGGAAAATATAGGAGAGATCTACGTCTACGAGAAAAAGAAAGATAACAAAATCCGTGTATGGGCTGATTTCTCCATGGAGTTGAATGATTGTCTACAAGCTTACAATCCCCACCCCCAAAGAACAGAAGAAATTTTTGCAAAGTTAAATGGCAGAAAGTACTTTTCAAAATTGGACATGTCAGGCGCATATTTGCAAATCCAGTTTGACGAATAATATTCAAATCTGTTAACAGTCAATACCCACAAGGGATTATACAAGTTTAAAAGATTATCTTTCGGAATTAAGGTATCACGTGGAATGTTTCAGCAACTGATGGACACAATGTTGAGCGATCTAAACTTCGCGATATCCTACAGAGTTGACATTTTAATAAAAAGGGAAAATCAAGAGCAATATAGTCAGCACATAAATGAAGGATTCAGAAAAATAAACAAATACGGATTTAAATTGAGCGATGAGAAATGCGAATTTTTCATGACAAAAATTAAAAACCAGAGTAAACCGGATTCAAAATATGGCCTCTCCAGCAAATGTATCATCTTTACAAGTAAGTCTCCAAAGGAGATATTTTCTATCGTAAGAGACAGTTACCCTCCTTACTATCATGAATGAACTGATCCATTCATGATAAGTAGTCCTTGGTAATGTGGAAAAGAAGACAACTCTATTGCAGTGACTTGTCTAGCTGAGTGTTGACTATTACTGTCACTGTAGAGTTAAGTGTTGTGTCTTGCCAGACCCCACAACACAACAGATGTCAAAAAGACAAATGTTATTAATTGCTGAAAATTATAAGAAGTTGTCGAGAGTCATGATCTTCCACATCCTAAAAGAACACGGCACATAGAAGATATATTAATCCCTAAGCCGAAAAGAATAAAACAACTAATATATCAACACTGTTGATACTTTTATATAAAAATTACAGAAAAATTTATACTTTTCAAACAGTCATTTTTCTCTTTTTTTTTACTGTATTATTTTCTTCCCTCGCATACCCTCCCCTTTGATTATTATTATTATTATTATTATTATTATTAGCATCATCATCTTAGCAATCCTTATCGCTTTTTCCTGCAATCATTTCTTCCAATAAACCAAAAAATGTCTTTCACTTGAAATAAATGTTTTTATGGAGATATGGGAACGGGTGTTATATTTTTTGAAAATCAATTTCCGACCTCAATTCTAGCGTCTTTCAGATTACAGTAGATTTTACTGGTGAGGATGAAGTCTAACAGTCAGTATTGCGAATGTACTTATTTTTTTACCATACTGAGAAGTATTTAGCAAAGTTCGTTCATATGCAGTGACGAAATTAAAAAAAACAGTTTGTCCATACGATTTGGTTTTACGAGGAGAAACAATCTTACAGCGACGGTTTCTCTGCTCTATTGATGGAATTAAACACAGACTAATGGTAGGTGTGGAATTATAATGCCAATGGTGATATTAGGCACTTCGGCATAAGGAAACATTTGGCATTCATACACCAAGCAAACAGTGTCACCTTCAGTTGAAATCCCCCAAATCCATAAATTAAAATAATTTTTCATGAAAATAGCTTTCGCAAATCCAGTATCTATTACTGCAGTTTCCCTTTTTTATGGCGGTTTCCTCTTTAACATTTTGTTTGGAGTAGTTCATTATTTTCTCTTCGAGTTACATATGTTATCGATTTTAGTGGTTGTTGCTATTGAAAATCCTCAAGTGATATAGTTTCTGTTATTTGATACAGTTCTTTGTCATTGTGTAGCGCCAGTTGAGAGAACAGTCTTCGCTAAGAGGTACATCCGTCATTTGTTTGTTTTGTGATTTACGGTGATTTATAATTAAGTATAACTCATTACTTCAGTGCTCAAATAAAACAGTATTTAATTCCAACTGCAAATAAATATTTAACAAGAACAAAGAAGTAAAAGTCAACCAAAAATAATTAACCATTTCAGTGAGTAACTTGTTAGTAGCGTAGCTAGGCTTAACGTCCGGTAAATCCTAAATCAAAACCCAAATCATCGACGCAAAATAATTCACACTAATTCGACTGGATAGTTCCACTTAATAAGTCACTCAATAATCACCACAGTCAGTAGCCTGACACCGCTATTTATACATCTGGCGGAAAATATATATTCATATGTCCAGAGTGTTACGCTCGAACCTCGGAGTCAGTAGTTACTCATTTTCTTCTTACATGACAGATTGGAACCAAGGAATGACGATGCAAAACACCTTTACCAAATTTAAGGTGATAAAGATTGTGTGGTTGTTGTGAAATCGAAGGTTTATGGCTATTATGAAATCAAAAGATTGTGGTGGTCGTGAAAGAGAAAGATTGTGGCTGTTGTGATATCAAATGATCTTTATTGATCTTTAATAGTGTCTCATGAAGAAACAATTCAAATTTTACTATTGGCAAACTGAAAATATGTATTCAAGATTTAATGTTTTTGATTCCTCTTCGATAATTCCTAACTTCTTTCCATTACTTATATAACATTTTAACATTTGTGAAGATTTAAATAGATTGATTCGATTCGCTCTCATGTCATTGACTTCTTGTGATCGAAGGTTAGTGGAAAATTTCCTTGTCGAGCACTAAGGTAACAAGACGTATACGATTTGTCAGGTGGTATACCTACAGAAAGTGGGGAGAGAAATAGATAGCAGGGAGCTCCACTACTATGTGATATATTTTCTCTACGAATCGTTTTATATTAAAGTTCACGTTATACAAAGCATGATAGCTATTTATGATAGAGAATTATTAAACAAGGTGTGTGATGGAAATTAAAGCTGAATTGGTATGAGGCGAAGGTTATGAAGATAAGGAAAGCAGATAACGACTAATCATAGACATGAAGAGCTTAAGATTATGGTAATCAATTAAATATTAATCATTATTATAAATTCAGTCTTTAGAGAGATAGTCACTTCCTGCCACCACCTTTTTTATTAATTTCATACACCCCATTCATTATAACCATTTTAACAATGTTTTTTTTACATTGAGTGGCTCTCATGCATTTGACTGGTTGAAATTTAGTATAAAAAAATAATCTTGATTTCCCAATAAATTAAAGTTCACCCAATACAATCCCCAAGAGCCACTCGAGGTCGATGGTTACTGAATGAGTCATGTAGTATAAAGGGAGAAGGAGAGAGGAAGTGAAGATTACGAGGATATGGAGGATAGATAACGATTGACACTGAACTTGAAGTGGTTAGGATTGTAATGTTCTGGGAAGCATCCACGTGGGAGTGTACCAGTTGGAAATAAAATAATTGTTCCAGTTAAATGTCAAACTTGTTTTCCTCTCCTGGTCAGGTTTGCAAAACTAGACACACTTGAAACTTGAAACTACAACACGTACTTATATTTGGTAAGCACACATTAATAATCTAATCTTATTGAATAGATTTTCGCAGGTATCGTCATTACAAAATCTGTCTTTCGTTTACTACTTCACATAGAATTCTCTTCTTTTTTTTTTAAAAGTGTTTCACCCCAAGCAGGCGGGAAACCACTAGCACGCAAGGGGTTACAGAGAATTAGAGTGAGACCAAATAGAAGTGATAGAGGAAAGGATGAAGAGAAGGATAGGGGATAGATCAGGGCATCTGGAGACGTCGATTGACATTACATTTGAATAGTTGGAGATTATAGCTATCAAGGAAACAGGAAGAGGGGAGGGAGTTCCACAAGCGAGAGGTGCGAGACATTAAGCTATTGGAGTAGAAGGGACGGTTATATTTAACAGTTTCGACAGTGAAAGGGTGTGAGCGAGATGCCAGCCTAATAGAACGCTTAAATTGATGAAGTCTGGGAACCAGCGAAAGCAGCTCATCGGAGTAGTTACCATGAAAGTATTTTAAAAAAAGACAGAGGGAGGCGACAGCACGTCTGTGAGAGAGCGACTGCAGACGAGATGCCAGATCAGGGCCAATTACATTGCATATCCGTCTCTGGATCTTATCAAGAACCTTGAGACAAACAGAAGAGGCACCGGACCATATATGGCAGCAATACTCCATACAAGGGCGAATGGTTGATTTGTAGATTTGAAGGATCGACTCCGGCGAGAAAGATTTCCTGGCGCGGCACAGGGAGCCAATTTTCCTTGCGGTGGACGAAGCTATCGACTCAATGTTTCTTGTGCTAAAAGATTTTTTTTTTAAAGAGAACCGGAAAGGAAATTTCTCCGTAAATTAGTTACAGGCGAAAATCAATGAATCACAATTTAAGGCGGGGTGTGTCTTTCTCTTCTTCGCTTCATATATTTTCTTTTTTATGTTCGCTGCTAAACCGAGGCAGAGACACTAAGCTATACGTGCAAGTATCGACTGATCGATGAATAAGAAGATCGATGACTGACAAAGCAAAAACATATTCTCTTCAAGACGCGGTAAGATGTCAAAGATTGTAGGTGCTTTTAGCTTCATGACATATTTTCTCAACATTAACGTTCGAGGCAAAATTCTCAATTTGTATTTTTCCTGTCAACATTTGATTCCCTTCCGAATCTTCAGAAATCCCGTCCTGGGTATGACGATAAACTACATCCGGTAGCAAGGCATCTGATCGGGTGGTTTTGAGGGGCGTGGAACCTTCTCATAATTGCTGTTGTTCCCAAATCCGACCTGACCCGGGGTGGTAGCACCTGTTAGAGTCTCAACTATGGGCAAATAGTTAACTCCCAATCTGGCGGCAAAACACTATAAAAAGTATAAAAATACATTTTTATACTAAAAATACCTGCAATACATGTTCATAGTAAAATACGAGGGTCATTCAATAAATAAGGTGAATTTTTCGGTATAAGGACTTCTAATACAGATAGAAGCTTACACTTTTTTATTTTTTTGTTTTCCTTCTTTTTCACATGGATTTAATTTCTTTTGCAGATTAAAAAAAAAAACTTTGAGAGTTTTGGCGATTAACAATGATGGCCGACCAAGAAGCATGCTCCAGGATTGAACAGCGGTCAGTTATCAAGTTTTTGGTTGCTGAAGCGTGCAAACCAGTTGAAATTCATATGAGAATGTCAACTGTGTATGGTGCCACATGTTTCAGCCAAGAAAATGTCTACAAGTGGGCTAAATTGTTTAAAGAAGGACGGAGTAGTGTTGAGGATGAAGACAGGTCTTGGAGGCCTACAGAAGTGAGGTCTCCTGAGGTGATCGAATCAGTCAATGACCTCATTCAGTCTGACAGAAGGGTGACAGTGGATGACATTACAAGGAATTTGAAAGACATAAAGAACAAACGCAGGGGTCATCAGTCAGACAACGCAAGGCCTCACACAACAGCCCAAACGGTGCCGACTATCAACGAGCTGGGCGGGGAACTGCTCCCTCATCCCCCTTAGAGCCCAGACCTTGCCCCTTCAGACTTTCACCTGTTTGGTCCCTTGAAAGCGTTCCCGAGAGGCACGAAGTTTAAAAGTGACGATGAAGTCAAAAATTTTGTGAGCGACTGGCTGAGACATGAGTCCAAAGATTTTTACGCTGAGGGAATACGGAAGCTTGTGCACAGATGGGAAAAGTGTGTGACAGTGCTGGGAGACTACGTTGAAAAAAATAGTAAGTTCTATCTGTATTAGAAGTCCTTATACTGAAAAATTCACCTTATTTATTGAATGACCTTCGTAATTACTATAATTACTAGCTATACATTTTTGCAAATGAAATTTCTAATGCGCCCAAGAAAGTTAAATTCGGCATTAAATGACCCATATGGTGTTGATATGCCGCTAAACAAACAACCAAATCTATCGAAATCTTTTTGCAATAAATAAGATTTTGCAAGTTTCAGATTTTGATAGCAAAATTATATTTTATTGTAGATTATTTCTTGATATTATTGTCATTGTAAATCAATATCGCATCATTTTTGTAGAAATTTAATAAACTTATTTTTTCTGGCACATGATCATAAGAGTAAAACATACAGTAAAGTTTTCACCATTTTGGCAAAAATACTGAAACCAGGTTTAGGTCATGTAATCAAAAAATGTCAGATATTTCTCAACCCCCATTTATTTTTATCAGTAGAGCACTTGGTGATGACCGTTCACGCAACATCAGAGCTAATTTACTCATTCTTCGGGCTAAGATCAAAGTGTAGTAACTGTTTTCCTCTATTCTGCTGTGTTTCTATCTTCATACGCTGTTTCGTAATGACAGATGCCTAGTCTCGGGGATGCCAAACCTGAGACAGCATCTCCATCATTGCACTAAAGACAAAGGGTACCTGTACCAGTTGCGGCATTCACCCGGTCACTTGACCCGGCTCAGGCAAACGAACCTG
Organism: Acanthosepion esculentum; assembly: GCA_964036315.1. NCBI lineage: Eukaryota > Metazoa > Mollusca > Cephalopoda > Sepiida > Sepiidae > Acanthosepion > Acanthosepion esculentum. The sequence continues at coordinate 3,342,600 of OZ038481.1, forward strand.
CCGCATCCGAACGAATGCTGACGAAGCGGAGCCGAGGTCGTATTCATTCGGACATGCAAATCCATAGCTAAAGTTTCAGTGGGAAATTGGATTCACAACCGGTCTCCAGACGCCCGTATACACACTTTTAGGATAGTGCGATCCTAATAGTTATAGCGATAGTTTCTTTCTTCTAGATTGGTTGCCACCCAAATCTATAGAACGCAGTCGTCCTGCTGTTTTAGTTGAGGCAAGAGATAGATTCATACCTTCTCCAAGGGTAATAGTACAGAAGTGAATGTAATAATGATGTGACTAAATATAGGGTGACCCCAAAATAACGGGAATTTTTTAACAATCCAATAAAACCAAGAGTGATGCAAGATAAATATTTAATTCATAGTAATTGAAACCTTAAAACATGCCATTTAAGAAACAATGAGGAAATTTTCATTTTTTTTAAATTACGTCCTGTAGATGGCGTCCTCCTGTACGAATGCATTCTTGAAATCTGCTGTTGAGATTCCTCATTGACTGCTGCAACATCTCAGCTGGGATACTGTGAATTGCATTCTCGTTACTAAAATGGCGAAATATTTACTTGCTCAAGGTCACTGTCTCACAGTGTTGCCACTTGCTCATGTCTGGCAATACGCACTTCAAAGATTCCCGTTTTTTGTGGGGGGGTCAGCCTGTATATACATTGGCATTAAACCAATCATGTGCCTATCACGCTGGGAGTCGGTGTAGAGAAATACAATGCTTTTTTAAAAACTGATTTTCGGGCTGGGATCAAACTGTAGTATGTGTTCTTTCTTTCTCTTCAAGTTATGAAGGAAGACTAGTCCCTGTGATTAAAACCCAGAGGCAGAACCTCCCTGAGAGGGTTGGCGGATATGTATCCAAGCGTGACAGTAGTTGTGGGAACAGGAAAATTTTTTATCCTTGGTTCATTTGTACACCTATGGACATCTCACGTTGAAACGACCATGTTTTATACCCTACCGTCATCTGGTTGGTAGGGAAGTCTAGTTAAACAGCGTATACTAAACATTAGTCACCTTTAATATGATTTTGGAAGTGGAGTAGACATTTACCATTGTTAGTCTTGTATATGCATTTGGTATGTTTATTTAAACATTTCTTCTTTGATTATTGTGTCTTTCCTTCTCTTTCAATGCCTCCCACTATTTTCCTGCTTCTATTTCACTGACACATATGAAACAAATATACACATGAACAATTTTTGTCTGTTGATTCCGAATTTATAATCAAATTGCCAATATACCACACACACACACACACACACACACACATATATATATATATATATATATATATATATATATATATATATATATATGTGTGTGTGTGTGTGGGGGGTCCCGCAAGCCTTCCCTGTGTAAACAGCGTGAGTGTTTGTTGGGACTCGCTGTCATTTGTCTGTAGCTCCTTGTGTTCATTTTTTTTTCTCCCTATTTCCTTTTCAGTGCACATTTTTTAATGTTTTTAATTTAAGTTAAATCTCCGGTTGGAAGCCTGAAGAGTGGGAGCGAAACCGGTTGTTTCACTTTTAATATGTCTAGTAATATTAAGCTTCACACTTTTATTTCTGTGATTAAATTTTGTACCTACAAAAATATCTTTAAATATATATATATATATATATATATATATATATATATATATATTTAAAGATATTTTTGTAGGTACAAAATTTAATTTGATTAAATTTTGTACCTACAAAAATATCTTTAAATATATATATATATATATATATATATATATATATATATATATATATATATATATATTTAAAGATATTTTTGTAGGTACAAAATTTAATCACAGAAATAAAAGTGTGAAGCTTAATTGTATAAAACTTCTCCCTGTTAAATTTTAATCCCCCCTTCATCTTTAGACCTTCCTGTTCTTCTTTCGTCTGTTACCCCTCCCTATAGCTTTTATTTACTCTAGGATTCGTCCCACACTCTCATCCGGAGTTGTTTTTTCTGTTTTCTTTTTGAATTTGTAGGTCTGATGAATTGGATCGTAATTACGATTCCAATGGAATAAATTATGACCATGGAATATTAGGGTTTAAGCCTTTCTATTATATATATATATATATATATATATATATATATATATATGAGAAAGAACAAATAGAGTAAAAATCCACAGTTTGTAGGATTTATTTTTTTAAAAGTGCTCAATACAAAGTAGAGCAAAATATTATTATTATATTTTTATTATAAGAGATTATAATAAAAACGTTTTAAAATCGCTACACAAAAGCTTTCATGTTTCAATACTATGATTTTACTTCCTCAGGCGATGGTTGGTAACTGGTGACAAAATGATTTTTTAAGGAAATTTAAAAACAAATCGTTACCGCTTTTCCGAAAGTTCAAGGAGGGGCGATTAAGATCAGAATTAAAAATATATTTGTGGGTATATCTGGATTAACCAATCAAATGCCAGATCCGCGCTAAATAGAAAAATAATGTCAGAGGGTGGAGGTGGGTGAGTTATTTTTCATGTCACAATAAACGGCACATAAACATGAACATCAGTATATTTGTGGAGAATATGGCAACGACAAATGTATCGCTATTGTAGCCAAAATACGACGTTCTATTTATTGAAGTGAGGGTAGGTTAAGCAGGCGTAAAGTTAACGGAAATTTTATTTGAAGAATGACTATATTTTGCTGTATATTCAGTATTGTTAGCATCGTATATATCAGGTCATCCCATAAGTTCTGTCCGAATTTTGAATAAACAAGTGACCAAATGTTACATTTAATTACAGATTCAATCAACAATATATTTTCCCTGATTATCTATGACTTCCTTCTATCTATTAACAAGCTTAATAATTCCATTACCTTAAAATTCTTTTGGCTTTGATTCGAAGAACTTACAAATGTTAGTTTTAACCTCTTCCTGTGTTACAAAAGCTGTTTCTTCCAAATGATTCTTTAAGCTACGAAACAAATGGTAGTCTGAAGGAGCAAGGTCGGGAGAATAAGGTGGATGAGGAATTTTCTCCCAACCAAGTTCTTCGATCTTTTGTGACGTGATTCTTGCTGTGTGTGGTCGCGCATTGTCCTGATGAAACATCACCCGTTTTCGATTCACTAGAGCAGGTCTTTTTTCCCCTCAAAACTTGGTTTAAACGCTCTAAGTGCTGACAGTATATTTGAGCATTAATTGTTGCATTAGGTGGTAAGAATTCAAAGTGGATTATTCCTTGGCAATCCCACCAGATTGAAAGAACATTTGTCCATGAAGTTTCCCTTTTCGGCTGTGGCTGGGGTCCTTCCCCTTTACCAAGCCATTGTCTAAACATTTCGATAAAAGATCCATTTTCGTCGCCAGTCACAAGTCTATCCAAAAAAGTTGGCGGGAATGGAGAGAAGAGCAGATGTCAACTCGGGATTTGAGGTTGTTTTCAAACAATTCATGAGGCACCAATTTTCCCAGTTTAGGAACTTTTCCAAGTTATTGAAGATGACGATGAACAGTTGTATGGTTTGAACTGAGAACCACTGTCAATTCCTCAACTGATAAAGCAGGATTTTCTTCAAGGGCTGCTTCAAAAAGCTTTTCATCAATCTCAACTGGACGTCCGGTTCGATCTTCATCTTCAAGTGTGAAATCTCCACCTCTGAATTTTGCAAACCATCTTCTGCAAGTTCTTTCATTCACACATTCCTCTCCATAAACTGAGTGAATGTTTCTAGCCACTTCGGCTGCTAAGTTTCCTTTCTTGAACTCATAAAGCATTATGTGCCTCAAATGATTCTTGGGTACTTCCATGTTAGCAGGGTTTTAATCAAACAAAATTTAATTTTATTGTTCTCTGAAAAAAAATTTGATCAGTTCAAATGCATCTAAACATAAAAATAATGTTCAGCTCCATTAGAAATTATAAAATACTCTTTAAATTTCGTTCATTTTAACAAAAAGTTAAAATTCGGACAGAACTTATGAGATGACCTAATATATATTCCACATTTTTAATTTTATCTAATATTTTATCTAATTGTATAGTTTTGTTATATTCAACGGACAATTTGTCTATTTAATTTTTTTATTATATTTTTCTATTTTTCGAGTCTAGCAGTAGAAATGGCACCCGAAATTGTGGATAGACTGTCTAAAGTTTATGCATGAGTTCTTTCGACAATCTCAGTCATTATCAAGAACTGTCTGGTTCTTGCTGCCTAAACACATCTTATAGATTAGATAATTAAAGGACTGACATACAGACGCGTATGAACAGTCTGATATAGATTAATAAAAGACCACGATTCCGAATTTATACTCAAATTGCCCAGGTGCGCTTTTGACAAATGTATACAAATATATTTTACGTTCATGATATTTATATAATATATACCTTGAATATAAAATATACAATTGACATTTCTTATAAGCACACCGGGGAATATAAATTCGGAATCAGCAGACTCGATCTAGTTTAGCACAGCATCATTCATTCAGTTATGTGCCATGCGTGATACACGCTTAGGCGATCATGCATCTTTCGATACATGACTGAAGAGGCAGATGTTTTCGCGCAGTAGGTTGCCATTGCTTTCTGCCGTAGACCAGTTGCCATCCAAGGCTATAGAACCCGGTCTGTCCTGCTATTTACCCATAGCTGGGGAGAGAAGAAGAGGGTCAGTCAGTTATGTGCCATGCGTGATACACTTTTAGGCGATCATGTATCTTTCGATACATGGACGACGTGGCAGATTTTTTCCCTTCAGTAGGTTGCTATTTCTTTCTGCGGTAGACCAGTTGCCATCCAAGGCTATAGAACCCGGTCTGTCCTGCTATTTACCCATAGCTGGGGAGAGAAGAAGAGGGTCAGTCAGTTATGTGCCATGCGTGATACACATTTAGGCGATCATGTATCTTTCGATACATGGATGACGTGACAGATTTTTTCCCTTCAGTAGGTTGCTACTTCTTTCTGCGGTAGACCAGTTGCCATCCAATGCTATAGAACCCGGTCTGTCCTGCTATTTACCCATAGCTGGGGAGAGAAGGAGAGGGTCAGTCAGTTATGTGCCATGCGTGATACACATTTAGGCGATCATGTATCTTTCGATACATGGATGACGTGGCAGATTTTTTCCCTTCAGTAGGTTGCTACTTCTTTCTGCGGTAGACCAGTTGCCATCCAATGTTATAGAACCCGGTCTGTCCTGCTATTTACCCATAGCTGGGGAGAGAAGAAGAGGGTCAGTCAGTTATGTGCCATGCGTGATACACATTTAGGCGATCATGTATCTTTCGATACATGGATGACTTGACAGATTTTTTCCCTTCAGTAGGTTGCTACTTCTTTCTGCGGTAGACCAGTTGCCATCCAATGCTATAGAACCCGGTCTGTCCTGCTATTTACCCATAGCTGGGGAGAGAAGGAGAGGGTCAGTTAGTTATGTGCCATGCGTGATACACATTTAGGCGATCATGTATCTTTCGATACATGTATGACGTGACAGATTTTTTCCCTTCAGTAGGTTGCTATTTCTTTCTGCGGTAGACCAGTTGCCATCCAATGCTATAGAACCCGGTCTGTCCTGCTATTTACCCATAGCTGGGGAGAGAAGAAGAGGGTCAGTCAGTTATGTGCCATGCGTGATACACATTTAGGCGATCATGTATCTTTCGATACATGGATGACGTGACAGATTTTTTCCCTTCAGTAGGTTGCTACTTCTTTCTGCGGTAGACCAGTTGTCATCCAATGCTATAGAACCCGGTCTGTCCTGCTATTTACCCATAGCTGGGGAGAGAAGGAGAGGGTCAGTCAGTTATGTGCCATGCGTGATACACATTTAGGCGATCATGTATCTTTCGATACATGGATGACGTGGCAGACTTTTTCCGTTCAGTAGGTTGCTATTTCTTTCTGCCGTACACCAGTTGCGAATTAGCGCCTAAGTGAATGTAATGAATTTACTTACGTGCTAATACCTTTAGGAAAAAATGTGGCTATAAAGAAAATATTTTTTGTAGCCTATTAAAATTAAAATGAAGCAAGATATATTTAATCGTGCGCATGCGTATAATGCATAATCCCGGTTAGTGCTGAGTTGGGATTATCGAACTCGATTTAGTTTGAAGGATGCTCGTCTAATCTCAGCAGAAAAGTGTTCATTGGTCAGTGCTTTTCATTATGCAATTTTCTATTCGAATTCCACTAAATATGTTGAAGAATTTCGATGCCAGTTCAGGCTGAACGTCTGACGGAATAATTGTGAATCTTTATTTTCTTCCAACTGATTGACACTCAGTAGATTTACGAAGCTGTTTGGGTTCATTGTTCCCTTATAAGGGAACATTTAAATCCAAAATTTTAGGTATGAATTTACATTGAGTGACATGTAAAGACACACACACACACACACACATATATACACACAAACACAAACACACACGTCCTAGGTATGACGCTAAACTACGTCCGCGTCCTGGGTAAGACGATAAACAACATCCAACAGCAAGGCCTCTGATCAATAGGTTTGAGGAGCGTGGAACCACTTCTTAATTGCTGGTGTTCTCTGACCTGGGGTGGTAGCACCTGTTAGGGTCCCAGGTATGGGCAAATAGTTAACCACCAAACTGGCGTCAAAACAATATGAAAGGGTAAAAATAGGTTTTAATACCAGCAAAAAAAAGAAAGATAATAATAATTACCAGCAATAAATTTCTGGAAAAATATTAACAGCAATATGTTTTGAAAAAAAAATATCACCAGTAATCTATTTTTAAAGAAAAAAATATTCTCAGTAATAAAAATCTTGTAGGCATTAAATAACCAATTGAGGTTGATATGCCTTAAAACAAAACAAAACACACACACACACACGCGCACACACACACACACACACACACACACACACACACACACACACACACATATATATATATATATATATATATATATATATATAATATTAATATTAGTAGTAATCTTATAAGTATAAGTAACTCGTTTCGGAAAACCTTTGGTTTCTTGATTTGCAAATAATCAAATCAATATCGAATGAAAAAAGGTATATAAAAAAGAAAGAGCCGAGAACATGAACGCCTGTCGAAAACAATCGTTCAACATGTAGGTCCAAAGTCCAAAGAAAAAAACCCCGATGCGAGTACGCAACTAACTAAATAAAGTGCTCAATACAGTAAGTAGAGCAGACCTAGTTAAACCTAGAGAGCCAGACAAACCTACCAAGGTTTCACCTAAGCGGATCGTCAGGGAAGGCTGTCTAAAGAGGTAAAAAAAGGAAACGGTATACTTATAGTCAATAAACAAAAGACCAAAACCACGTGACCAAAGACAAAAAAAAATCCAACAACAACGGGGAAGATTGCGGACGAACATTTATTAGAAAATTGGCTTGAAAGGGACTTGACTATAAGTATACCGTTTCTTTTTTTACCTCTACAGCCAGCCTTCCCTGACGATCCGTTTAGGTGTAAACTTGGTAGTTTTGTCTGGCTCTCTAGGTTTAACACTATATATATATATATATATATATACATATATATATATATATATATACATATATATATATATATATATATATATATAAGTAATTCACTGAGTCTGAAAGAAACCTCAACAGAATGCAGAAAGCACTGGACGGCCGTTTCGTCCTATATTTGGGAGTCATCACCAGTGCGAGAATCGAAACCCTGACATTTAGGTTATCAAGCAGACGTCATACCAACTGTTCCAACGGGCCTCGGCGACGAAGAGGTAGCAAATCAGACTCAATATAGCGCCGCTCGCTCACATATTCCGTGGTGGAACCCAACTGAAATTCTGTGTAACCATTTGTTATTTATATTATTTTTCCATTTTTCGAGTATGACGGTAGAAATTGTGCATAGACTGTCTAAAGTTTATTTTTGAGTTCCTTCGACAATCTGAGTCATTATTAAGAATTGTCATTGTTCTTGCTGCCTAAACACATCTTATAGATTAGATAATTAAAGGACTGATATACAGACGCGTATGAACAGACTGATATAGATTAATAAAATACCACGATAGATAGATAGATAGATAGGTAGATAGAGATATGAAAACACTTGTTGATAGATATGAAAAGATTTATTGTTAGACAGAAAGGTAGATAGATAGATATGAAATGACTGAAATAAATATTTGTTTATATATAGATATGAGAATAATTGTTGATAGATGAAATAGAAATCTATATATGAAAAGATGGGGCACTTCGAGGTTAGCAAAGTTGTCTCGCTAGAACAATTAGACTGAGCGGTGAGTTCGATTCTCACTGGGTGCCACCTACTTTCAGCTTTGTACCACATCTAAGCTACGCTTGGAAAATCATTGTATATGAAAAGACTTGATGATAGATAAATAGACATGAAATGATTTATTGTTAGACAAAAAGATAGATAGATATGAAATGACTGAAATACATAAGAAGATATTTATTTATATATAGATATAAGAATACCTGTTGATAGATAGAATAGATATCTATATATGAATAGACTCGTTGATAGACAGATGGATATGAAAAGATTTGTTAACAGACTGAAGTAGATAGATTGACATGAGAATATATTTTGATAGATAGAAAGAAAGAATGGGAGTGAGTGACAGACAGATAGATAGATAGGTAGATAGAAAGGGAGTGAGTGACAAGTGGATAGAAAGAAAGAAAGAAAGAATGGGAGTGAGTGACAGGTGGATAGAAAGAAAGAAAGAAAGAAAGAATGGGTGTGAGTGATAGATAGATAGATAGAAAGAAAGAAAGAATGAGAGTGAGTGACAGATAGATAGAAAGAAAGAAAGAATGGGAGTGAGTGACAGATAGATAGATAGATAGATAAATAGAAAGAAAGAAAGAAATAATGGGAGTGAGTCATAGATAGATAGATAGATAGATAGATAGATTGTAATGTTCGCCACGTTTTGTAGAGTAACATATACTCGATCATTTTTGTTCACGAGTCAAACATCGAGTCCATCTCTTGACACATTCCTATGAAAGGCAATTCATTCCGATGCCTCGTCTGTCGAACGCCAATTGATAAAACCCTCGACACGATAAAGCGCACGCATCCACGTCTCGGCATGTCGGGATGCAAATCTCTTCAATGTGAACGAGAAATGGACGATAAAAAGCGTCATGCAGAGGACAGAGAAAAGAAGATAAACCGGTTCCTCTGATTGCTTTTGCCAGGCAAGAAACGGAAACAGACGAAGAAAATAAATAAAAGCAGATAAGAAAATCATGATTGAAAGAGAAAAAACGGACAATATGTTGAGAAAATTGAAGTCATGGGGGATTGCGGCTTCTTCAAAAAAATTCAAAACGAAAACTCAGAAGATATAAAGAAGAAAGAAAGGGTGGTGAGAAAAACTAATATGTTTGAAATGAGCTAAAAAAAGATGTAGAAGAGAATTTATCAAATACCAGAAATTAAAAAAAGAACGGAAAATATTAAAATATGATTGTGAAAATGTTTGCAATGAATTTTTCTGAGCGTTTTCTATTCAACTAACAAAAGCATAAAATTTTGCTAAAAAATGAATGATTAAAGGTTTGCATAACAAATAAGGGAGAAAAAAAAGGAAGGAAAGACAAAAATAAAGACGACAGATGTGTGACAGGGAAAAAGAAAAATATGAATGATTAAAGGTTTGCATAACAAATAAGGGAAAAAGAAAAGGAAGAAATGAAAAAAGAAGACGACAGAGGTGTGAAAGGGAAGAAGAAAAATATGAATGATTAAAAGTTTGCGTAACAAATAAGGGAAAGAGAAAAGGAAGAAATGACAAAAAAGAAGACGACAGAGGTGTGAAATGGAAGGAGGAAAATATGAATGATTAAATGTTTGCATAACAAATAAGGGAAAAAGAAAACGAAGAAATGAAAAAAAAGAAGACGACAGAGGTGTAAAATGGAAGAAGAAAAATGGGAATGATTAAATGTTTGCATAACAAATAAGGAAAAAAGGAAAGGAAGGAATGAAAAAAAGGAAGACGACAGAGGTGTGAAACGGAAGAAGGAAAATATGAATGATTAAATGTTTGCATAACAAATAAGGGAAAAAGAAAAGGAAAAAAAGAGAAAAAAGAAGACGACAGAGGTGTGAAAGGGAAGAAGAAAAATATGAATGATTAAATGTTTGCGTAACAAATAAGGGAAAGAGAAAAGGAAGGAATGAACAAAAAGAAGACGACAGATGTGTGACAGGGAAGAAGAAAATATGAATGATTAAAGGTTTGCATAACAAATAAGGGAAAGAGAAAAGGAAGAATGAAAAAAAGGAATACGACAAAGGTGTGAAAGGGAAGAAAAGTATGAATGATTAAATGTTTGCATAAGAAATAAGGGAAAAAGAAAAGGAAGGAAAGAAAAAAAAGAAGACGACAGAGGTATGTAATGGAAAAAGAAAAATATGATGATTAAATGTTTGTACAACAAATAGGGGAAAAAAGAAAAGGAATGAATGAATAAAAAAGTAGACGACAGAGTTGTGAAAGGGAAGAAGAAAAATAAAAATTGTTAAATGTTTGCATAACAAATAAGGGAAAAAGGAAAGGAAGGAATGAAAAAAAGCAGACGAACGAGGTGTGAAAAGGGAGAAGAAAAATATGAATGATTAAATGTTTGCATATCAAATAAGAGAAAAAGAAAAGGATGGAAGGAAAAAAAGAAGACGATATTGGTTTGAAAGGTGAGAAGAATAATATGAATGAGTAACTGTTTGTACAACAAATAAAAGAAAAAAGAAAGGAAGGAATGGAAAAAACGCAGACGACAGAGGTGTGAAAGGGAAGAATGAAAAATAGGAATCGTTAAAGAGTTTGAATAAAAAAAAAAGAAAAGGAAGGAATGACAAAAAAGAAGATGACAGAGGTGTGAAATGGAAGGAGGAAAATATGAATGATTAAATGTTTGCATAACAAATAAGGGAAAAAGAAAAGGAAGGAATGAAAAAAAAGAAGACGATAGAGGTGTGAAATGGAAGAAGGAAAATATGAATGATTAAATGTTTGCATAACAAATAAGGGAAAAAGGAAAGGAAGGAATGAAAAAAAGGAAGACGACAGAGGTGTGAAACGGAAGAAGAAAAATATGAATGATTAAATGTTTGCATAACAAATAAGGGAAAAAGAAAAGGAAGGAATGAAAAATGAAGACGACAGAGGTGTGAAATGGAAGAAGGAAAATATGAATGATTAAATGTTTGCATAACAAATAAGGTAAAGAGAAAAGAAAGAAATGAAACAAGAAGACGACAGAGGTGTGAAATGGAAGAAGGAAAATATGAATGATTAAATGTTTGCATAACAAATAAGGGAAAACGAAAAGGAAGGAATGAAAAAAGAAGACGACAGAGGTGTGAAATGGAAGAAGAAAAATATGAATGATTAAATGTTTGCATAACAAATAAGGGAAAAAGAAAAGGAAGGAATGAAAAATGAAGACGACAGAGGTGTGAAATGGAAGAAGGAAAATATGAATGATTAAATGTTTGCATAACAAATAAGGTAAAGAGAAAAGAAAGAAATGAAACAAGAAGACGACAGAGGTGTGAAATGGAAGAAGGAAAATATGAATGATTAAATGTTTGCATAACAAATAAGGGAAAACGAAAAGGAAGGAATGAAAAAAGAAGACGACAGAGGTGTGAAATGGAAGAAGAAAAATATGAATGATTAAATGTTTGCATAACAAATAAGGGAAAAAGGAAAGGAAGGAATGAAAAAAAGGAAGACGACAGAGGTTTGAAACGGAAGAAGAAAAATATGAATGATTAAATGTTTGCATAACAAATAAGGGAAAAAGAAAAGGAAGAAATGAGAAAAAAGAAGACGACAGAGGTGTGAAATGGAAGAAGGAAAATATGAATGATTAAATGTTTGCATAACAAATAAGGGAAAAAGGAAAGGAAGGAAGGAAAAAAGAAGACAACAGAGGTGTGAAATGGACGAAGGAAAATATGAATGATTAAATGTTTGCATAACAAATAAGGGAAAACGAAAAGGAAGGAATGAAAAAAAAGAAGACAGAGGTGTGAAATGGAAGAAGGAAAATATGAATGATTAAATGTTTGCATAACAAATAAGGGAAAAAGGAAAGGAAGGAATGAAAAAAAAGAAGACGACAGAGGTGTGAAATGGAAGAAGGAATATATGAATGATTAAATGTTTGCATAACAAATAAGGGAAAAAGAAAAGGAAGGAATGAAAAAAGAAGACAACAGAGGTGTGAAATGGACGAAGGAAAATATGTATGATTAAATATTTGCATAACAAATAAGGGAAAAATAAAAGGAAGGAATGAAAAAAAAGAAGACAACAGAGGTGTGAAATGGAAGGAGGAAAATATGAATGATTAAATGTTTGCATAACAAATAAGGGAAAAAGAAAAGGAAGGAATGAAAAAAAAGAAGACGACAGAGGTGTAAAATGGAAGAAGAAAAATGGGAATGATTAAATGTTTGCATAACAAATAAGGGAAAAAGAAAAGGAAGGAATGAAAAAAAAGAAGACGACAGAGGTGTGAAATGGAAGAAGGAAAATATGAATGATTAAATGTTTGCATAACAAATAAGGGAAAACCAAAAAGAAGGAATGAAAAAAGAAGACGACAGACGTGAAATGGAAGAAGAAAAATATGAATGATTAAATGTTTGCATAACAAATAAGGTAAAGAGAAAAGGAAGGAATGAAAAAAAAGAAGACGACTGAGGTGTGAAATGGAAGAAGGAAAATATGAATGATTAAATGTTTGCATAACAAATACGGGAAAAAGAAAAGGAAGGAATGAAAAAAAAGAAGACGACTGAGGTGTGAAATGGACGAATGAAAATATGAATGATTAAATGTTTGCATAACAAATAAGGGAAAAAGAAAAGGAAGGAATGAAAAAAAAGAAGATGACAGAGGTGTGAAATGGAAGAAGGAAAATATGAATGATTAAATGTTTGCATAACAAATAAGGGAAAAAGAAAATGAAGGAATGAACAAAAAGAAGACGACAGAGGTGTGAAATGGAAGAAGGAAAATATGAATGATTAAATGTTTGCATAACAAATAAGGGAAAAAGGAAAGGAAGGAATGGAAAAAGAAGACGACAGAGGTGTGAAATGATAGAAGGAAAATATTAATGATTAAATGTTTGCATAACAAATAAGGTAAAAAGAAATGGAAGAATTGAAAAAAAAGAAGACGACTGAGGTGTGAAATGGAAGAAGGAAAATGGGAATGATTAAATGTTTGCATAAAAAAATAAGGGAAAAAGAAAAGGAAGGAATGAAAAAAGAAGACGACAGAGGTGTGAAATGGAAGAAGGAAAATATGAATGATTAAATGTTTGCATAACAAATAAGGGAAAAAGAAAAGGAAGAAATGAGAAAAAAGAAGACGACAGAGGTGTGAAATGGACGAAGGAAAATATGAATGATTAAATGTTTGCATAACAAATAAGGGAAAACGAAAAGGAAGGAATGAAAAAAAAGAAGACAGAGGTGTGAAATGGAAGAAGGAAAATATGAATGATTAAATGTTTGCATAACAAATAAGGGAAAAAGGAAAGGAAGGAATGAAAAAAAAGAAGACGACAGAGGTGTGAAATGGAAGAAGGAAAATATGAATGATTAAATGTTTGCATAACAAATAAGGGAAAAAGAAAAGGAAGGAATGAAAAAAAAGAAGACGACAGAGGTGTGAAATGGAAGAAGGAAAATATGAATGATTAAATGTTTGCATAACAAATAAGGGAAAAAGGAAAGGAAGGAATGAAAAAAAGAAGACGACAGAGGTGTGAAATGGAAGAAGAAAAATGGGAATGATTAAATGTTTGCATAACAAATAAGGGAAAAAGGAAAGGAAGGAATGAAAAAAAGAAGACGACAGAGGTGTGAAATGGAAGAAGGAAAATGGGAATGATTAAATGTTTGCATAAAAAAATAAGGGAAAAAGAAAAGGAAGGAATGAAAAAAGAAGACGACAGAGGTGTGAAATGGAAGAAGGAAAATATGAATGATTAAATGTTTGCATAACAAATAAGGGAAAAAGGAAAGGAAGGAATGAAAAAAAAGAAGACAACAGAGGTGTGAAATGGAAGAAGGAAAATGGGAATGATTAAATGTTTGCATAACAAATAAGGGAAAAAGAAAAGGAAGAAATGAAAAAAGAAGACGACAGAGGTGTGAAATGGAAGAAGGAAAATATGAATGATTAAATGTTTGCATAACAAATAAGGGAAAACCAAAAAGAAGGAATGAAAAAAGAAGACGACAGACGTGAAATGGAAGAAGAAAAATATGAATGATTAAATGTTTGCATAACAAATAAGGTAAAGAGAAAAGGAAGGAATGAAAAAAAAGAAGACGACTGAGGTGTGAAATGGAAGAAGGAAAATATGAATGATTAAATGTTTGCATAACAAATACGGGAAAAAGAAAAGGAAGGAATGAAAAAAAAGAAGACGACTGAGGTGTGAAATGGACGAATGAAAATATGAATGATTAAATGTTTGCATAACAAATAAGGGAAAAAGAAAAGGAAGGAATGAAAAAAAAGAAGATGACAGAGGTGTGAAATGGAAGAAGGAAAATATGAATGATTAAATGTTTGCATAACAAATAAGGGAAAAAGAAAATGAAGGAATGAACAAAAAGAAGACGACAGAGGTGTGAAATGGAAGAAGGAAAATATGAATGATTAAATGTTTGCATAACAAATAAGGGAAAAAGGAAAGGAAGGAATGGAAAAAGAAGACGACAGAGGTGTGAAATGATAGAAGGAAAATATTAATGATTAAATGTTTGCATAACAAATAAGGTAAAAAGAAATGGAAGAATTGAAAAAAAAGAAGACGACTGAGGTGTGAAATGGAAGAAGGAAAATGGGAATGATTAAATGTTTGCATAAAAAAATAAGGGAAAAAGAAAAGGAAGGAATGAAAAAAGAAGACGACAGAGGTGTGAAATGGAAGAAGGAAAATATGAATGATTAAATGTTTGCATAACAAATAAGGGAAAAAGGAAAGGAAGGAATGAAAAAAAAGAAGACGACAGAGGTGTGAAATGGAAGAAAGAAAATATGAATGTGTTGAATGTTTGCATAACAAATAAGGGAAAAAGAAAAGGAAGCAATGAAAAAAGAAGACAACAGAGGTGTGAAATGGACGAAGGAAAATATGAATGATTAAATGTTTGCATAACAAATAAGGGAAAACGAAAAGGAAGGAATGAAAAAAAAAAGACAGAGGTGTGAAATGGAAGAAGGAAAATATGAATGATTAAATGTTTGCATAACAAATAAGGGAAAAAGGAAAGGAAGGAATGAAAAAAAAGAAGACGACAGAGGTGTGAAATGGAAGAAGGAAAATATGTATGATTAAATATTTGCATAACAAATAAGGGAAAAAGAAAAGGAAGAAATGAAAAAAGAAGACGACAGAGGTTTGAAACGGAAGAAGAAAAATATGAATGATTAAATGTTTGCATAACAAATAAGGGAAAAAGGAAAGGAAGGAATGAAAAAAAAGAAGACGACAGAGGTGTGAAATGGAAGAAGGAATATATGAATGATTAAATGTTTGCATAACAAATAAGGGAAAAAGAAAAGGAAGAAATGAAAAAAGAAGACGACAGAGGTGTGAAATGGAAGAAGGAAAATATGAATGATTAAATGTTTGCATAACAAATAAGGGAAAAAGGAAAGGAAGGAATGAAAAAAAAGAAGACGACAGAGGTGTGCAATGGAAGAAGGAATATATGAATGATTAAATGTTTGCATAACAAATAAGGGAAAAAGAAAAGGAAGGAATGAAAAAAGAAGACACCAGAGGTGTGAAATGGCAGAAGGAAAATATGAATGATTAAATATTTGCATAACAAATAAGGGAAAAAGAAAAGGAAGGAATGAAAAAAAAGAAGACAACAGAGGTGTGAAATGGAAGAAGGAAAATATGTATGATTAAATATTTGCATAACAAATAAGGGAAAAAGAAAAGAAGGAATGAAAAAAAAAGAAGACGACAGAGGTGTGAAATGGACGAATGAAAATATGAATGTTTATTTGTTTGCATAACAAATAAGGGAAAAAGGAAAGGAAGGAATGAAAAAAAAGAAGACGACAGAGGTGTGAAATGGAAGAAGGAATATATGAATGATTAAATGTTTGCATAACAAATAAGGGAAAAAGGAAAGGAAGGAATGAAAAAAAAGAAGACAGAGGTGTGAAATGGAAGAAGGAATATATGAATGATTAAATGTTTGCATAACAAATAAGGGAAAAAGAAAAGGAAGGAATGAAAAAAGAAGACAACAGAGGTGTGAAATGGACGAAGGAAAATATGTATGATTAAATATTTGCATAACAAATAAGGGAAAAATAAAAGGAAGGAATGAAAAAAATGAAGACGACAGAGGTGTGAAATGGACGAATGAAAATATGAATGATTAAATGTTTGCATAACAAATAAGGGAAAAATAAATGGAAGGAATGAAAAAAAAGAAGACGACAGAGGTGTGAAATGGACGAATGAAAACATGAATGATTAAATGTTTGCATAACAAATAAGGGTAAAAGAAAAGAAAGGAATGAAAAAAAAGAAGACGACAGAGGTGTGAAATGGAAGAAGGAAAATATGAATGATTAAATGTTTGCATAACAAATAAGGGAAAAGGAAAAGGAAGGAATGAAAAAAGAAGACAACAGAGGTGTGAAATGGAAGAAGGAAAATATGTATAATTAAATATTTGCATAACAAATAAGGGAAAAAGAAAAGGAAGGAATGAAAAAAAGAAGACGACAGAGGTGTGAAATGGACGAATGAAAATATGAATGTTTATTTGTTTGCATAACAAATAAGGGAAAAAGGAAAGGAAGGAATGAAAAAAAAGAAGACGACAGAGGTGTGAAATGGAAGAAGGAATATATGAATGATTAAATGTTTGCATAACAAATAAGGGAAAAAGGAAAGGAAGAAATGAAAAAAGAAGACGACAGAGGTGTGAAATGGAAGAAGAAAAATGGGAATGATTAAATGTTTGCATAACAAATAAGGGAAAAAGGAAAGGAAGGAATGAAAAAAAGAAGACGACAGAGGTGTGAAATGGAAGAAGGAAAATGGGAATGATTAAATGTTTGCATAAAAAAATAAGGGAAAAAGAAAAGGAAGGAATGAAAAAAGAAGACGACAGAGGTGTGAAATGGAAGAAGGAAAATATGAATGATTAAATGTTTGCATAACAAATAAGGGAAAAAGGAAAGGAAGGAATGAAAAAAAAGAAGACAACAGAGGTGTGAAATGGAAGAAGGAAAATGGGAATGATTAAATGTTTGCATAACAAATAAGGGAAAAAGAAAAGGAAGAAATGAAAAAAGAAGACGACAGAGGTGTGAAATGGAAGAACGAAAATATGAATGATTAAATGTTTGCATAACAAATAAGGGAAAACCAAAAAGAAGGAATGAAAAAAGAAGACGACAGACGTGAAATGGAAGAAGAAAAATATGAATGATTAAATGTTTGCATAACAAATAAGGTAAAGAGAAAAGGAAGGAATGAAAAAAAAGAAGACGACTGAGGTGTGAAATGGAAGAAGGAAAATATGAATGATTAAATGTTTGCATAACAAATACGGGAAAAAGAAAAGGAAGGAATGAAAAAAAAGAAGACGACTGAGGTGTGAAATGGACGAATGAAAATATGAATGATTAAATGTTTGCATAACAAATAAGGGAAAAAGAAAAGGAAGGAATGAAAAAAAAGAAGATGACAGAGGTGTGAAATGGAAGAAGGAAAATATGAATGATTAAATGTTTGCATAACAAATAAGGGAAAAAGAAAATGAAGGAATGAACAAAAAGAAGACGACAGAGGTGTGAAATGGAAGAAGGAAAATATGAATGATTAAATGTTTGCATAACAAATAAGGGAAAAAGGAAAGGAAGGAATGGAAAAAGAAGACGACAGAGGTGTGAAATGATAGAAGGAAAATATTAATGATTAAATGTTTGCATAACAAATAAGGTAAAAAGAAATGGAAGAATTGAAAAAAAAGAAGACGACTGAGGTGTGAAATGGAAGAAGGAAAATGGGAATGATTAAATGTTTGCATAAAAAAATAAGGGAAAAAGAAAAGGAAGGAATGAAAAAAGAAGACGACAGAGGTGTGAAATGGAAGAAGGAAAATATGAATGATTAAATGTTTGCATAACAAATAAGGGAAAAAGGAAAGGAAGGAATGAAAAAAAAGAAGACGACAGAGGTGTGAAATGGAAGAAAGAAAATATGAATGTGTTGAATGTTTGCATAACAAATAAGGGAAAAAGAAAAGGAAGCAATGAAAAAAGAAGACAACAGAGGTGTGAAATGGACGAAGGAAAATATGAATGATTAAATGTTTGCATAACAAATAAGGGAAAACGAAAAGGAAGGAATGAAAAAAAAAAGACAGAGGTGTGAAATGGAAGAAGGAAAATATGAATGATTAAATGTTTGCATAACAAATAAGGGAAAAAGGAAAGGAAGGAATGAAAAAAAAGAAGACGACAGAGGTGTGAAATGGAAGAAGGAAAATATGTATGATTAAATATTTGCATAACAAATAAGGGAAAAAGAAAAGGAAGAAATGAAAAAAGAAGACGACAGAGGTTTGAAACGGAAGAAGAAAAATATGAATGATTAAATGTTTGCATAACAAATAAGGGAAAAAGGAAAGGAAGGAATGAAAAAAAAGAAGACGACAGAGGTGTGAAATGGAAGAAGGAATATATGAATGATTAAATGTTTGCATAACAAATAAGGGAAAAAGAAAAGGAAGAAATGAAAAAAGAAGACGACAGAGGTGTGAAATGGAAGAAGGAAAATATGAATGATTAAATGTTTGCATAACAAATAAGGGAAAAAGGAAAGGAAGGAATGAAAAAAAAGAAGACGACAGAGGTGTGCAATGGAAGAAGGAATATATGAATGATTAAATGTTTGCATAACAAATAAGGGAAAAAGAAAAGGAAGGAATGAAAAAAGAAGACACCAGAGGTGTGAAATGGCAGAAGGAAAATATGAATGATTAAATATTTGCATAACAAATAAGGGAAAAAGAAAAGGAAGGAATGAAAAAAAAGAAGACAACAGAGGTGTGAAATGGAAGAAGGAAAATATGTATGATTAAATATTTGCATAACAAATAAGGGAAAAAGAAAAGAAGGAATGAAAAAAAAAGAAGACGACAGAGGTGTGAAATGGACGAATGAAAATATGAATGTTTATTTGTTTGCATAACAAATAAGGGAAAAAGGAAAGGAAGGAATGAAAAAAAAGAAGACGACAGAGGTGTGAAATGGAAGAAGGAATATATGAATGATTAAATGTTTGCATAACAAATAAGGGAAAAAGGAAAGGAAGGAATGAAAAAAAAGAAGACAGAGGTGTGAAATGGAAGAAGGAATATATGAATGATTAAATGTTTGCATAACAAATAAGGGAAAAAGAAAAGGAAGGAATGAAAAAAGAAGACAACAGAGGTGTGAAATGGACGAAGGAAAATATGTATGATTAAATATTTGCATAACAAATAAGGGAAAAATAAAAGGAAGGAATGAAAAAAATGAAGACGACAGAGGTGTGAAATGGACGAATGAAAATATGAATGATTAAATGTTTGCATAACAAATAAGGGAAAAATAAAAGGAAGGAATGAAAAAAAAGAAGACGACAGAGGTGTGAAATGGACGAATGAAAACATGAATGATTAAATGTTTGCATAACAAATAAGGGTAAAAGAAAAGAAAGGAATGAAAAAAAAGAAGACGACAGAGGTGTGAAATGGAAGAAGGAAAATATGAATGATTAAATGTTTGCATAACAAATAAGGGAAAAGGAAAAGGAAGGAATGAAAAAAGAAGACAACAGAGGTGTGAAATGGAAGAAGGAAAATATGTATAATTAAATATTTGCATAACAAATAAGGGAAAAAGAAAAGGAAGGAATGAAAAAAAGAAGACGACAGAGGTGTGAAATGGACGAATGAAAATATGAATGTTTATTTGTTTGCATAACAAATAAGGGAAAAAGGAAAGGAAGGAATGAAAAAAAAGAAGACGACAGAGGTGTGAAATGGAAGAAGGAATATATGAATGATTAAATGTTTGCATAACAAATAAGGGAAAAAGGAAAGGAAGAAATGAAAAAAGAAGACGACAGAGGTGTGAAATGGAAGAAGGAAAATATGAATGATTAAATGTTTGCATAACAAATAAGGGAAAAAGGAAAGGAAGGAATGGAAAAAAGAAGACGACAGAGGTGTGAAATGGAAGAAGGAATATATGAATGATTAAATGTTTGCATAACAAATAAGGGAAAAAGGAAAGGAAGGAATGAAAAAAAAGAAGACGACAGAGGTGTGAAATGGAAGAAGGAATATATGAATGATTAAATGTTTGCATAACAAATAAGGGAAAAAGAAAAGGAAGGAATGAAAAAAAAGAAGACGACAGACGTGTGAAATGGACGAATGAAAATATGAATGATTAAATGTTTGCATAACAAATAAGGGAAAAAGAAAAGGAAGGAATGAAAAAAAAGAAGACGACAGAGGTGTGAAATGGAAGAAGGAATATATGAATGATTAAATGTTTGCATAACAAATAAGGGAAAAAGAAAAGGAAGGAATGAAAAAAAAGAAGACGACAGAGGTGTGAAATGGAAGAAGGAAAATATGAATGATTAAATGTTTGCATAACAAATAAGGGAAAAAGAAAAGGAAGGAATGAAAAAAAAGAAGACGACAGAGGTGTGAAATGGAAGAAGGAAAATATGAATGATTAAATGTTTGCATAACAAATAAGGGAAAAAGAAAAGGAAGGAATGAAAAAAAAGAAGACGACAGAGGTGTGAAATGGAAGAAGGAAAATATGAATGATTAAATGTTTGCATAACAAATAAGGGAAAAAGGAAAGGAAGGAATGAAAAAAAGAAGACGACAGAGGTGTGAAATGGAAGAAGGAAAATATGTATGATTAAATATTTGCATAACAAATAAGGGAAAAAGAAAAGGAAGGAATGAAAAAAGAAGACGACTGAGGTGTGAAATGGAAGAAGGAAAATATGAATGATTAAATGTTTGCATAACAAATAAGGGAAAAAGAAAAGGAAGGAATGAAAAAAAAGAAGACGACAGAGGTGTGAAATGGAAGAAGGAAAATATGAATGATTAAATGTTTGCATAACAAATAAGGGAAAAAGGAAAGGAAGGAATGAAAAAAAAGAAGACGACAGAGGTGTGAAATGGAAGAAGGAATATATGAATGATTAAATGTTTGCATAACAAATAAGGGAAAAAGAAAAGGAAGGAATGAAAAATGAAGACGACAGAGGTGTGAAATGGAAGCAGGAAAATATGAATGATTAAATGTTTGCATAACAAATAAGGGAAAAAGGAAAGGAAGGAATGAAAAAAAGAAGACGACAGAGGTGTGAAATGGAAGAAGGAAAATATGTATGATTAAATGTTTGCATAACAAATAAGGGAAAAAGAAAAGGAAGGAATGAAAAAAGAAGACGACAGAGGTGTGAAATGGAAGAAGAAAAATGGGAATGATTAAATGTTTGCATAACAAATAAGGGAAAAAGGAAAGGAAGGAATGAAAAAAAAGAAGACAGAGGTGTGAAATGGAAGAAGGAATATATGAATGATTAAATGTTTGCATAACAAAGAAGGGAAAAAGAAAAGGAAGAAATGAAAAAAGAAGACGACAGAGGTGTGAAATGGAAGAAGAAAAATGGGAATGATTAAATGTTTGCATAACAAATAAGGGAAAAAGGAAAGGAAGGAATGAAAAAAAAGAAGACAGAGGTGTGAAATGGAAGAAGGAATATATGAATGATTAAATGTTTGCATAACAAATAAGGGAAAAAGAAAAGGAAGGAATGAAAAAAAAGAAGACGACAGAGGTGTGAAATGGACGAATGAAAATATGAATGATTAAATGTTTGCATAACAAATAAGGGAAAAAGAAAAGGAAGGAATGAAAAAAAAGAAGACAGAGGTGTGAAATGGAAGAAGGAAAATATGAATGATTAAATGTTTGCATAACAAATAAGGGAAAAAGGAAAGGAAGGAATGAAAAAAAGAAGACGACAGAGGTGTGAAACGGAAGAAGGAATATATGAATGATTAAATGTTTGCATAACAAATAAGGGAAAAAGAAAAGGAAGGAATGAAAAAAAAGAAGACGACAGAGGTGTGAAATGGAAGAAGGAATATATGAATGATTAAATGTTTGCATAACAAATAAGGGAAAAAGAAAAGGAAGGAATGAAAAAAAAGAAGACGACAGAGGTGTGAAATGGAAGAAGGAATATATGAATGATTAAATGTTTGCATAACAAATAAGGGAAAAAGAAAAGGAAGGAATGAAAAAAAAGAAGACGACAGAGGTGTGAAATGGAAGAAGGAAAATATGAATGATTAAATGTTTGCATAACAAATAAGGGAAAAAGAAAAGGAAGGAATGAAAAAAAAGAAGACGACAGAGGTGTGAAATGGAAGAAGGAAAATATGAATGATTAAATGTTTGCATAACAAATAAGGGAAAAAGGAAAGGAAGGAATGAAAAAAAGAAGACGACAGAGGTGTGAAATGGAAGAAGGAAAATATGTATGATTAAATATTTGCATAACAAATAAGGGAAAAAGGAAAGGAAGGAATGAAAAAAAAGAAGACGACAGAGGTGTGAAATGGAAGAAGGAATATATGAATGATTAAATGTTTGCATAACAAATAAGGGAAAAAGAAAAGGAAGGAATGAAAAATGAAGACGACAGAGGTGTGAAATGGAAGCAGGAAAATATGAATGATTAAATGTTTGCATAACAAATAAGGGAAAAAGAAAAGGAAGAAATGAAAAAAGAAGACGACTGAGGTGTGAAATGGAAGCAGGAAAATATGAATGATTAAATGTTTGCATAACAAATAAGGGAAAAAGGAAAGGAAGGAATGAAAAAAAGAAGACGACAGAGGTGTGAAATGGAAGAAGGAAAATATGTATGATTAAATGTTTGCATAACAAATAAGGGAAAAAGAAAAGGAAGGAATGAAAAAAGAAGACGACAGAGGTGTGAAATGGAAGAAGAAAAATGGGAATGATTAAATGTTTGCATAACAAATAAGGGAAAAAGGAAAGGAAGGAATGAAAAAAAAGAAGACAGAGGTGTGAAATGGAAGAAGGAATATATGAATGATTAAATGTTTGCATAACAAATAAGGGAAAAAGAAAAGGAAGAAATGAAAAAAGAAGACGACTGAGGTGTGAAATGGAAGCAGGAAAATATGAATGATTAAATGTTTGCATAACAAATAAGGGAAAAAGGAAAGGAAGGAATGAAAAAAAGAAGACGACAGAGGTGTGAAATGGAAGAAGGAAAATATGTATGATTAAATGTTTGCATAACAAATAAGGGAAAAAGAAAAGGAAGGAATGAAAAAAGAAGACGACAGAGGTGTGAAATGGAAGAAGAAAAATGGGAATGATTAAATGTTTGCATAACAAATAAGGGAAAAAGGAAAGGAAGGAATGAAAAAAAAGAAGACAGAGGTGTGAAATGGAAGAAGGAATATATGAATGATTAAATGTTTGCATAACAAAGAAGGGAAAAAGAAAAGGAAGAAATGAAAAAAGAAGACGACAGAGGTGTGAAATGGAAGAAGAAAAATGGGAATGATTAAATGTTTGCATAACAAATAAGGGAAAAAGGAAAGGAAGGAATGAAAAAAAAGAAGACAGAGGTGTGAAATGGAAGAAGGAATATATGAATGATTAAATGTTTGCATAACAAATAAGGGAAAAAGAAAAGGAAGGAATGAAAAAAGAAGACAACAGAGGTGTGAAATGGACGAAGGAAAATATGTATGATTAAATATTTGGATAACAAATAAGGGAAAAAGAAAAGGAAGGAATGAAAAAAAAGAAGACGACAGAGGTGTGAAATGGAAGAAGGAAAATATGAATGATTAAATGTTTGCATAACAAATAAGGGAAAAATAAAAGGAAGGAATGAAAAAAAAGTAGACGACAGAGGTGTGAAATGGACTATAGAAAACATGAATGATTAAATGTTTGCATAACAAATAAGGGTAAAAGAAAAGAAAGGAATGAAAAAAAAGAAGACGACAGAGGTGTGAAATGGAAGAAGGAAAATATGAATGATTAAATGTTTGCATAACAAATAAGGGAAAAAGAAAATGAAGGAATGAACAAAAAGAAGACGACAGAGGTGTGAAATGGAAGAAGGAAAATATGAATGATTAAATGTTTGCATAACAAATAAGGGAAAAAGGAAAGGAAGGAATGGAAAAAGAAGACGACAGAGGTGTGAAATGATAGAAGGAAAATATTAATGATTAAATGTTTGCATAACAAATAAGGTAAAAAGAAATGGAAGAATTGAAAAAAGAAGACGACAGAGGTGTGAAATGGAAGAAGAAAAATGGGAATGATTAAATGTTTGCATAACAAATAAGGGAAAAAGGAAAGGAAGGAATGAAAAAAAGAAGACGACAGAGGTGTGAAATGGAAGAAGGAAAATGGGAATGATTAAATGTTTGCATAAAAAAATAAGGGAAAAAGAAAAGGAAGGAATGAAAAAAGAAGACGACAGAGGTGTGAAATGGAAGAAGGAAAATATGAATGATTAAATGTTTGCATAACAAATAAGGGAAAAAGGAAAGGAAGGAATGAAAAAAAAGAAGACGACAGAGGTGTGAAATGGAAGAAAGAAAATATGAATGTGTTGAATGTTTGCATAACAAATAAGGGAAAAAGAAAAGGAAGCAATGAAAAAAGAAGACAACAGAGGTGTGAAATGGACGAAGGAAAATATGAATGATTAAATGTTTGCATAACAAATAAGGGAAAACGAAAAGGAAGGAATGAAAAAAAAGAAGACAGAGGTGTGAAATGGAAGAAGGAAAATATGAATGATTAAATGTTTGCATAACAAATAAGGGAAAAAGGAAAGGAAGGAATAAAAAAAAAGAAGACGACAGAGGTGTGAAATGGAAGAAGGAATATATGAATGATTAAATGTTTGCATAACAAATAAGGGAAAAAGAAAAGGAAGGAATGAAAAAAGAAGACAACAGAGGTGTGAAATGGAAGAAGGAAAATATGTATGATTAAATATTTGCATAACAAATAAGGGAAAAAGGAAAGGAAGGAATGAAAAAAAAGAAGACGACAGAGGTGTGAAATGGAAGAAGGAATATATGAATGATTAAATGTTTGCATAACAAATAAGGGAAAAAGAAAAGGAAGGAATGAAAAAAGAAGACAACAGAGGTGTGAAATGGACGAAGGAAAATATGAATGATTAAATGTTTGCATAACAAATAAGGGAAAAAGGAAAGGAAGGAATGAAAAAAGAAGACAACAGAGGTGTGAAATGGAAGAAGGAAAATATGAATGATTAAATGTTTGCATAACAAATAAGGGAAAAAGAAATGGAAGAAATGAAAAAAGAAGACGACAGAGGTGTGAAATGGAAGAAGGAAAATATGAATGATTAAATGTTTGCATAACAAATAAGGGAAAAAGGAAAGGAAGGAATGAAAAAAGAAGACAACAGAGGTGTGAAATGGACGAAGGAAAATATGAATGATTAAATGTTTGCATAACAAATAAGGGAAAAAGGAAAGGAAGGAATGAAAAAAGAAGACGACAGAGGTGTGAAATGGAAGAAGGAATATATGAATGATTAAATGTTTGCATAACAAATAAGGGAAAAAGGAAAGGAAGGAATGAAAAAAAAGAAGACGACAGAGGTGTGAAATGGAAGAAGGAATATACGAATGATTAAATGTTTGCATAACAAATAAGGGAAAAAGAAAAGGAAGGAATGAAAAAAGAAGACAACAGAGGTGTGAAATGGAAGAAGGAAAATATGTATAATTAAATATTTGCATAACAAATAAGGGAAAAAGAAAAGGAAGGAATGAAAAAAAGAAGACGACAGAGGTGTGAAATGGACGAAGGAAAATATGTATGATTAAATATTTGCATAACAAATAAGGGAAAAAGAAAAGGAAGGAATGAAAAAAAGAAGACGACAGAGGTGTGAAATGGACGAATGAAAATATGAATGATTAAATGTTTGCATAACAAATAAGGGAAAAAGGAAAGGAAGGAATGAAAAAAAGAAGACGACAGAGGTGTGAAATGGAAGAAGGAATATATGAATGATTAAATGTTTGCATAACAAATAAGGGAAAAAGGAAAGGAAGGAATGAAAACAAAGAAGACGACAGAGGTGTGAAATGGAAGAAGGAATATATGAATGATTAAATGTTTGCATAACAAATAAGGGAAAAAGAAAAGGAAGAAATGAAAAAAGAAGACGACAGAGGTGTGAAATGGAAGAAGGAAAATATGAATGATTAAATGTTTGCATAACAAATAAGGGAAAAAGGAAAGGAAGGAATGAAAAAAAGAAGACGACAGAGGTGTGAAATGGAAGAAGGAAAATATGTATGATTAAATGTTTGCATAACAAATAAGGGAAAAAGAAAAGGAAGGAATGAAAAAAGAAGACGACAGAGGTGTGAAATGGAAGAAGAAAAATGGGAATGATTAAATGTTTGCATAACAAATAAGGGAAAAAGGAAAGGAAGGAATGAAAAAAAAGAAGACAGAGGTGTGAAATGGAAGAAGGAATATATGAATGATTAAATGTTTGCATAACAAATAAGGGAAAAAGAAAAGGAAGAAATGAAAAAAGAAGACGACTGAGGTGTGAAATGGAAGCAGGAAAATATGAATGATTAAATGTTTGCATAACAAATAAGGGAAAAAGGAAAGGAAGGAATGAAAAAAAGAAGACGACAGAGGTGTGAAATGGAAGAAGGAAAATATGTATGATTAAATGTTTGCATAACAAATAAGGGAAAAAGAAAAGGAAGGAATGAAAAAAGAAGACGACAGAGGTGTGAAATGGAAGAAGAAAAATGGGAATGATTAAATGTTTGCATAACAAATAAGGGAAAAAGGAAAGGAAGGAATGAAAAAAAAGAAGACAGAGGTGTGAAATGGAAGAAGGAATATATGAATGATTAAATGTTTGCATAACAAAGAAGGGAAAAAGAAAAGGAAGAAATGAAAAAAGAAGACGACAGAGGTGTGAAATGGAAGAAGAAAAATGGGAATGATTAAATGTTTGCATAACAAATAAGGGAAAAAGGAAAGGAAGGAATGAAAAAAAAGAAGACAGAGGTGTGAAATGGAAGAAGGAATATATGAATGATTAAATGTTTGCATAACAAATAAGGGAAAAAGAAAAGGAAGGAATGAAAAAAGAAGACAACAGAGGTGTGAAATGGACGAAGGAAAATATGTATGATTAAATATTTGGATAACAAATAAGGGAAAAAGAAAAGGAAGGAATGAAAAAAAAGAAGACGACAGAGGTGTGAAATGGAAGAAGGAAAATATGAATGATTAAATGTTTGCATAACAAATAAGGGAAAAATAAAAGGAAGGAATGAAAAAAAAGTAGACGACAGAGGTGTGAAATGGACTATAGAAAACATGAATGATTAAATGTTTGCATAACAAATAAGGGTAAAAGAAAAGAAAGGAATGAAAAAAAAGAAGACGACAGAGGTGTGAAATGGAAGAAGGAAAATATGAATGATTAAATGTTTGCATAACAAATAAGGGAAAAAGAAAATGAAGGAATGAACAAAAAGAAGACGACAGAGGTGTGAAATGGAAGAAGGAAAATATGAATGATTAAATGTTTGCATAACAAATAAGGGAAAAAGGAAAGGAAGGAATGGAAAAAGAAGACGACAGAGGTGTGAAATGATAGAAGGAAAATATTAATGATTAAATGTTTGCATAACAAATAAGGTAAAAAGAAATGGAAGAATTGAAAAAAGAAGACGACAGAGGTGTGAAATGGAAGAAGAAAAATGGGAATGATTAAATGTTTGCATAACAAATAAGGGAAAAAGGAAAGGAAGGAATGAAAAAAAGAAGACGACAGAGGTGTGAAATGGAAGAAGGAAAATGGGAATGATTAAATGTTTGCATAAAAAAATAAGGGAAAAAGAAAAGGAAGGAATGAAAAAAGAAGACGACAGAGGTGTGAAATGGAAGAAGGAAAATATGAATGATTAAATGTTTGCATAACAAATAAGGGAAAAAGGAAAGGAAGGAATGAAAAAAAAGAAGACGACAGAGGTGTGAAATGGAAGAAAGAAAATATGAATGTGTTGAATGTTTGCATAACAAATAAGGGAAAAAGAAAAGGAAGCAATGAAAAAAGAAGACAACAGAGGTGTGAAATGGACGAAGGAAAATATGAATGATTAAATGTTTGCATAACAAATAAGGGAAAACGAAAAGGAAGGAATGAAAAAAAAGAAGACAGAGGTGTGAAATGGAAGAAGGAAAATATGAATGATTAAATGTTTGCATAACAAATAAGGGAAAAAGGAAAGGAAGGAATAAAAAAAAAGAAGACGACAGAGGTGTGAAATGGAAGAAGGAATATATGAATGATTAAATGTTTGCATAACAAATAAGGGAAAAAGAAAAGGAAGGAATGAAAAAAGAAGACAACAGAGGTGTGAAATGGAAGAAGGAAAATATGTATGATTAAATATTTGCATAACAAATAAGGGAAAAAGGAAAGGAAGGAATGAAAAAAAAGAAGACGACAGAGGTGTGAAATGGAAGAAGGAATATATGAATGATTAAATGTTTGCATAACAAATAAGGGAAAAAGAAAAGGAAGGAATGAAAAAAGAAGACAACAGAGGTGTGAAATGGACGAAGGAAAATATGAATGATTAAATGTTTGCATAACAAATAAGGGAAAAAGGAAAGGAAGGAATGAAAAAAGAAGACAACAGAGGTGTGAAATGGAAGAAGGAAAATATGAATGATTAAATGTTTGCATAACAAATAAGGGAAAAAGAAATGGAAGAAATGAAAAAAGAAGACGACAGAGGTGTGAAATGGAAGAAGGAAAATATGAATGATTAAATGTTTGCATAACAAATAAGGGAAAAAGGAAAGGAAGGAATGAAAAAAGAAGACAACAGAGGTGTGAAATGGACGAAGGAAAATATGAATGATTAAATGTTTGCATAACAAATAAGGGAAAAAGGAAAGGAAGGAATGAAAAAAGAAGACGACAGAGGTGTGAAATGGAAGAAGGAATATATGAATGATTAAATGTTTGCATAACAAATAAGGGAAAAAGGAAAGGAAGGAATGAAAAAAAAGAAGACGACAGAGGTGTGAAATGGAAGAAGGAATATACGAATGATTAAATGTTTGCATAACAAATAAGGGAAAAAGAAAAGGAAGGAATGAAAAAAGAAGACAACAGAGGTGTGAAATGGAAGAAGGAAAATATGTATAATTAAATATTTGCATAACAAATAAGGGAAAAAGAAAAGGAAGGAATGAAAAAAAGAAGACGACAGAGGTGTGAAATGGACGAAGGAAAATATGTATGATTAAATATTTGCATAACAAATAAGGGAAAAAGAAAAGGAAGGAATGAAAAAAAGAAGACGACAGAGGTGTGAAATGGACGAATGAAAATATGAATGATTAAATGTTTGCATAACAAATAAGGGAAAAAGGAAAGGAAGGAATGAAAAAAAGAAGACGACAGAGGTGTGAAATGGAAGAAGGAATATATGAATGATTAAATGTTTGCATAACAAATAAGGGAAAAAGGAAAGGAAGGAATGAAAACAAAGAAGACGACAGAGGTGTGAAATGGAAGAAGGAATATATGAATGATTAAATGTTTGCATAACAAATAAGGGAAAAAGAAAAGGAAGAAATGAAAAAAGAAGACGACAGAGGTGTGAAATGGAAGAAGGAAAATATGAATGATTAAATGTTTGCATAACAAATAAGGGAAAAAGGAAAGGAAGGAATGAAAAAAAGAAGACGACAGAGGTGTGAAATGGAAGAAGGAATATATGAATGATTAAATGTTTGCATAACAAATAAGGGAAAAAGGAAAGGAAGGAATGAAAAAAGAAGACGACAGAGGTGTGAAATGGAAGAAGGAATATATGAATGATTAAATGTTTGCATAACAAATAAGGGAAAAAGAAAAGGAAGAAATGAAAAAAGAAGACGACAGAGGTGTGAAATGGAAGAAGGAAAATATGAATGATTAAATGTTTGCATAACAAATAAGGGAAAAAGGAAAGGAAGGAATGAAAAAAAGAAGACGACAGAGGTGTGAAATGGAAGAAGGAATATATGAATGATTAAATGTTTGCATAACAAATAAGGGAAAAAGGAAAGGAAGGAATGAAAAAAGAAGACGACAGAGGTGTGAAATGGAAGAAGGAATATATGAATGATTAAATGTTTGCATAACAAATAAGGGAAAAAGAAAAGGAAGAAATGAAAAAAGAAGACGACAGAGGTGTGAAATGGAAGAAGGAAAATATGAATGATTAAATGTTTGCATAACAAATAAGGGAAAAAGGAAAGGAAGGAATGAAAAAAAGAAGACGACAGAGGTGTGAAATGGAAGAAGGAATATATGAATGATTAAATGTTTGCATAACAAATAAGGGAAAAAGGAAAGGAAGGAATGAAAAAAAAGAAGACGACAGAGGTGTGAAATGGAAGAAGGAATATATGAATGATTAAATGTTTGCATAACAAATAAGGGAAAAAGAAAAGGAAGGAATGAAAAAAAAGAAGACGACAGAGGTGTGAAATGGACGAATGAAAATATGAATGATTAAATGTTTGCATAACAAATAAGGGAAAAAGAAAAGGAAGGAATGAAAAAAAAGAAGACGATAGAGGTGTGAAATGGAAGAAGGAAAATATGAATGATTAAATGTTTGCATAACAAATAAGGGAAATAGGAAAGGAAGGAATGAAAAAAGAAGACGATAGAGGTGTGAAATGGACGAATGAAAATATGAATGTTTATTTGTTTGTATAACAAATAAGGGAAATAGGAAAGGAAGAAATGAAAAAAGAAGACGACAGAGGTGTGAAATGGAAGAAGAAAAATGGGAATGATTAAATGTTTGCATAACAAATAAGGGAAAAAGTAAAGGAAGGAATGAAAAAAAAGAAGACAGAGGTGTGAAATGGAAGAAGGAATATATGAATGATTAAATGTTTGCATAACAAATAAGGGAAAAAGAAAAGGAAGGAATGAAAAAAGAAGACAACAGAGGTGTGAAATGGACGAAGGAAAATATGTATGATTAAATATTTGCATAACAAATAAGGGAAAAATAAAAGGAAGGAATGAAAAAAATGAAGACGACAGAGGTGTGAAATGGACGAATGAAAATATGAATGTTTATTTGTTTGTATAACAAATAAGGGAAAAAGAAAAGGAAGGAATGAAAAAAAAGAAGACGACAGAGGTGTGAAATGGAAGAAGGAAAATATGAATGATTAAATGTTTGCATAACAAATAAGGGAAAAATAAAAGGAAGGAATGAAAAAAAAGAAGACGACACAGGTGTGAAATGGAAGAAGGAAAATATGAATGATTAAATGTTTGCATAACAAATAAGGGAAAAAGAAAATGAAGGAATGAAAAAAAAGAAGACAGAGGTGTGAAATGGAAGAAGGAATATATGAATGATTAAATGTTTGTATAACAAATAAGGGAAAAAGAAAAGGAAGGAATGAAAAAAAAGAAGACGACAGAGGTGTGAAATGGAAGGAGGAAAATATGAATGATTAAATGTTTGCATAACAAATAAGGGAAAAAGAAAATGAAGGAATGAAAAAAAAGAATACGACAGAGGTGTGAAATGGACGAATGAAAATATGAATGATTAAATGTTTGCATAACAAATAAGGGAAAAAGAAAAGGAAGGAATGAAAAAAAAGAAGACGATAGAGGTGTGAAATGGAAGAAGGAAAATATGAATGATTAAATGTTTGCATAACAAATAAGGGAAATAGGAAAGGAAGGAATGAAAAAAGAAGACGACAGAGGTGTGAAATGGAAGAAGGAAAATATGAATGATTAAATGTTTGCATAACAAATAAGGGAAAAAGAAAAGGAAGGAATGAAAAAAAAGAAGACGATAGAGGTGTGAAATGGAAGAAGGAAAATATTAATGATTAAATGTTTGCATAACAAATAAGGGAAAAAGAAAAGGAAGGAATGAAAAATGAAGACGACAGAGGTGTGAAATGGAAGAAGGAAAATATGAATGATTAAATGTTTGCATAACAAATAAGGTAAAGAGAAAAGAAAGAAATGAAACAAGAAGACGACAGAGGTGTGAAATGGAAGAAGGAAAATATGAATGATTAAATGTTTGCATAACAAATAAGGGAAAACGAAAAGGAAGGAATGAAAAAAGAAGACGACAGAGGTGTGAAATGGAAGAAGAAAAATATGAATGATTAAATGTTTGCATAACAAATAAGGGAAAAAGAAAAGGAAGAAATGAAAAAAAAGAAGACGATAGAGGTGTGAAATGGAAGAAGGAAAATATGAATGATTAAATGTTTGCATAACAAATAAGGGAAAAAAAGGAAAGAATGAAAAAGGAAGACGACAGAATGAAAAAAAGAAGACGTCAGAGGTGTGAAAGTGAAAAAGAAAAATAGGAATGATTAAATGTTTGCATAATAAATAAGGGAAAAAGAAAAGGAAGGAAAGAATAAAGTAGCCGACAAAGGTGTGAAAATGAAGAAAAAAATGATTGATTCAATGTTAACATATCAAATAAGGGAAAAAGAAAAGGAAGGAAGCAAAAAAAAGAAGACGACAGAGGTGTGAAATGGAAGAAGAAAAATATGAATGATTAAATGTTTGCATAACAAATGACAAAAAAAGAAATGTACGGAATGAAAAGAACAAGACGTCAGAGGTGTGAACGGGTAGAAGAAAATTATGAATGATTAAATGTTTGTACAACAAATAAGGGAAAACAAAGGAAGGAATGAAAAAAAATGAAGACAACAGAGGTGTGAAAGGGGAGAAGAAAAATATGAATGATTAAAGGTTTGCATAACAAATAAGGGAAAAGAAAAGGAAGGAAGGGATAAAAAGCAGACGACAGATTTGTGATAGGGAAGAAGGAAAACATTATGATTATATGTTTGCCTAACAAATAAGGCAAAAAGAAAAGCAAGGAATGAAAAATACCACAGTTGTGTGAAATGGAAGAAGAAATATATGAATAAAAAAAGAATAAGGTAAAACAAATAATGTTTAAATTTAAAAAATAAATGTATAAAGTATAAAAAGAAAGAATGAAAAGAAAAATAGAATGAAAAGAAAAATATAATGAAAAATGTAAAAATTAATTAAAAATGAAAGAAGGAAATTATAGAAAAATACTAAATTACAAAATAAACACTAGTTTAGAGAACCATTTAAAAGTAGAGATCCATTTGTCATTTCAGATAAACATGATTTGTATACCTGGCTGAAGACAAATTCAATCGAATATTAAAAATCTTTAGTTTTTCATCTTTTCTCGAATTGTGCTTAACGTGTGTTTCATATATACGCTTTTTCCACTGAAAGTGAAAAATAATTGAAGTGCAAAAAAAAAAAAAAAATAAAAAAACATAACATCAGAAAAAAAAACAACTAAATTTTGTTAGTATACCATCCCACCATTCTTTCTGCGTGATTGTCTTGTGTCGTTAGGGAATTTTGTAGATGTGCCTTGTCTGGGCTTTTCAGAATGTGCCAACGTTAAATAAAAAAGATAAAACTCACAAACGAACAAATTAATATTTGATTAGTGTAGCTTCGAGTAAGAGATAATCAAATGGGAACGGAAAATTGAGTTTCGACAATCATCCCCCTGGAAAGTCCTTGTTTCTTAGAATAATTTCTAGAGCTTCAAGTATATTTTGACTCAAATCTTAGTTAGGTAGCTAGATAGCTCAATAGATACGAAACCACTGAGACCGGTAAGTACATAGAGGAATAGATAAACACAAGCATATATATATATATATATATATATATATATATATATATATATATATATATATATATATGAAGAAATATAGTTTTCATGTGGGCTATGCGATAAAGTGGTCAATAACAGAGCGTATGTAAATATAAATATAAAAGTGAACATTGAAGTCAACACTCAGAGGCGACAGGCTGTTTCATACTAGGCGCTATCGTCAGGCCTCCTGACGATTGCGTCCAGCATAAAACAGCCTGTCGCCTCTGAGTGTTGACTTCAATGTTCACGTTTATATATATATATATATATATATATATATATATATATATATATATATATATATATATATATATAGATAGATAGATAGGGTATAGGTTTATTGAAAAAGAATGAAACCATTTCATAACGCATTGCTTCAGTTCTCAAGCATCGTCATGGAAGGATTTTTCTAAGTTTTCAGTATCTGCCACAGGGGCGCTGTAGTTGCGTCCTATTTCCGGCAACGTTCAATTGTTTGTTTGCCCCCGGTATGGTGAATCATCAGCAAAAGGCGTTCTGCGTTCTAGAGTTCACGAAAACAAATACCGTTGTCAGGGTGCAGCGTGTTTTCAAAGGCAATACGACATTAATCCACCCTCTCCTAAAAACATTTGTCGGCGATTTAAACAGTTTCAAGAGAATGGGAGTCTGTGTAAAGGAAAAAGTCCAGGACGACCACGATTTTCGGTGGAAAAACTGGCGAGAATCCGCTTAATGGGAAGTCCACGGAAGTTCACGAATCGAGCTAGCCGTGAGCTTGCGATCTCTCAGTCTGATGTTTACTAAGAATGCGTCTACATTTGAAACCTTACAGACTAGCCCTCGTTCAAGCACTTACCAAGAGCTTTCTCTCTGTGTGTGGCCTGCAAGATCTCCAGACCTCACCATGTGTTATTTTTTCTTGTGGGGATACACGTAAAAGATCGCATTTACGTCTCACGCCTATCCACTAACCTCAATGATCCTCTCGTATACTCTTCCTCAAAGAACTTAATAACGTTAAACAAACACTAATCAACAACGGCTTCCCTAACCACCTTATAGACCACCAATTTAGACTATTTCTCCCTAAAGTAAGTAATAACGATAGTGAACACACAGTCAACAAGCACATACACGTTTATTACAAAAACCAAATGCATAGGAATTACAAACAAGATGAATCCTCACTAAGACACATTATAAAGAAATACACTACCCCAATTGACCCGAATAAAAAAATCAAATTAATTATCTACTATAAAAAATTTAAGACAGCTAACCTTATCCTAAAAAATAACAACACACCAGCTAAGTCAAAATTACAAAGAACGAACATTATCTATGAGTTCAAATGTCCCTTAAGGAACTGTGTTCCTGATCAAACCGGACTCATGAATAATTACATCGGTTACACAACTACATGCTTATGCAGACGTCTTACGTTACACCTATCTGACCACAGATCCATTAGAACCCATTTAAACACACACACAAATTTACCAGACTCCATTAGAAACATACTAGTAGAAAACACAACTATATTAACTGCATCCATCTGTAAAAAAGATTAAAAATAATGGAGGCTTTAATAATAAAGAAGAAAAAAAGCCAACTTTTAACAATATTAACTATGAACAAAGCCATAATGTGCTCACCGGATTCGGAAATTAAAAACATCCCTATTACACACTTGCACATAATGCACTCACTCAATTAAGCTGAAAAATCGAATCATCCTTGATAATGGCTAAAGGTATAGCCGAAAGCGCTCGGAAACATAAAACATTTTCACAGGTCTTACACAACCTTTGTCCGCTAAAGAAAGCTCTTGTTCGAACACAAGAAAAATTAAATAAAAAGCTCAATCGTAGGACCTTATCTGTCGTTTTTAATGAAACATGCATAAACGAAGGATTGCTGCCTAAATATACATATATATATATATATGTGTGTGTGTGTGTAAACTGTATTTTATTACATATATATATATATATATATATATATATATATATATATATATATATATATATATATATATATATATGTGTGTGTGTGTGTGTGTATGTATGTATATTTGACGACGCTGCCCTTGTAGCTAAGTCTTTAGAGCAAGCTCAAGATTTACTCAACCGGTTTTCTGCGGCATGGAAGGCATTCGTACTTACTATCAGCCTCAATAAAACTGAAGTTGTTCAACCACCTTGCCCGATACCGAAGCAAGTCAGAGGTGTAAAGAAGAGACCCCTGTTTATAAGTTTCCTGGGGTCTCTTTGCAAGTTGATGGAAAGAATCTCAAGTATGTGGAATCTTTCAAATACCTCGGAAGCATGGTAAATTCAAGTGAATCACTTGATGACGAATTTGTTAATTGCATTACAAAAGTCAACACTTCCTTTGTTCCGCTGCATCATAGGTCGTGGGACGAAAGCGGAATAAAGCTTTGCATTAAAATCCAAGTGTACAAATCTGTCGTTTTGTCAACTCTTTTGTATGGCTCTGAAACTTAGACAACTTATAGATGGCACATTAAATGTTTACTATCTCTGACCTGAAGTTTGATGATCGAATGTCAAATGCCAACCATTTTGCGAAATGCAAGATTGGTACCATTGAGACTTTCATAATTGTTGAGGAGGGGTCTCCTTTTTTAACACAAATGGACTCACCCAGGGTATACATATAATACTGCCAGTGAATTCCCAGACGGTAGTAATGGAGTAGAGTCGGTCGGTAGAAGAGTCACACACAGAGACGGTGCTAGAGTGACAGTAACGAAGCACGTAGACTGAGTAAGAAGTCATACAGCGATACGTCGATACCAAAGACTATATATATAGTTTCCTACTAAACCGCATTCCTGGAACTACTAACCTGTATGCCAGTTTGTATTATTACGTTAATACATTTATTTTCCTATATTCATTCTTGGCGTTTGTTATTATTTGATACCGGATTTCATCCCGGAATCCACAACAATAATGCAATCACAACAGCATTGGGCTGGCCATATGGTGAGGATGAGTGATGATCGCATAACAAAAGTTCTTTTCTACTGTGAACTCCATAGTGGTCATAGAAATGTTGGTAGACCTTGGCTCAGGTATAAAGATAAACTGAAAAGCAACCTTTTTGTGTCAACATTCCATTGAAGACCTTTGAAGTGATAGCTATGAAGAGATCAGAGTATCGTTCTTGCTGCCATGCAGGAATAATGCACCATCAAGAAGTCATCATCAGTCGATTACGTGAAACACAAAAGCAAAATAAGACAGTTAAGAGTGTTCCTGCTGCACTTGGATACAATATATTCTCCTGTACTATTTGTAGTCTTTTTTACAAATCTCGAGCCGCCCTCAGTCATGCCCGTCATAGGCATGCAGATAATTAGTTCGTGAAGGTCGGAACCTCATACATCGAACTCGATGGGAAAGTTCATTATATATATATATATAT
This sequence comes from Acanthosepion esculentum, assembly GCA_964036315.1. Taxonomy (NCBI): domain Eukaryota; kingdom Metazoa; phylum Mollusca; class Cephalopoda; order Sepiida; family Sepiidae; genus Acanthosepion; species Acanthosepion esculentum. The sequence goes on from OZ038481.1 coordinate 3,380,051, forward strand.
ATATATATATATATATATATATATATATATATATATGTATGTATAAAGTTCTCATAAATATCCTCTAACTAAATGCTTACATATTAATATTTCATTTTATACAAACATTTTTTCTACAATGTTGAATTGATTTGCTATCAAAGACAATCAATTAAAGACATAAAAACAGTGTAGATATAGGAATCAAAATTTCATTGTTGCCTGAAACTGATAGCCACTATGTAAAGATGAGTTCACTGCTTACACTGTTTAATCTTTATCTCTGAGATTCAGGAGTGTTCACCAACAAATAGAGAAAATTTAAATATTGACATGTAATAAGACAAAGTTGAAAATATATACAACTAATCATTTTTGATAGTAAGCGTCCTCAAATCAAAATAAAATACTAACCAGTTTGTGAGAGAATTGTGTTGGATGTAGAGAAATATTTGAAAGAGAGAAAAAGCGGCAAACGTTGTTGATTATTATGTGAATTTATCATACTTTATTTTGCGTATTTCGCTACACGGGTTTCGAGTTTTTGCACCTCCTCAGGCGAAGGATTGGTTAGTAAAACATTATTTAAAGGAATACTAAGTCTATATATTAAGAGAAAGAAAGGAGTATGTTTTTTTTATAGTATCTGTATATATATTCTTTCTCCAGAAATATATATTGCATTATTATAAGGAAACATTTTAAATCAGTTAACTTATAATATTAATGTTCTGTAAATTTACATTGAGCACTGTTTTGTAAAAATAAAAATATCTATAAGAACACCGGATTATATATCTTACTGTTCTTTATATATATATATATATATATATATATATATATATATATATATATATATATATATATATATATATATATATATATATATATTTATTGAAGATAGAAACCAGAGTATGAATGTTAGTACTATTATTGAAGGACTGAATGATTTATTTTCCTCTCAGCATTGCTCACTTGGAAAGACAGTGGGTCAAGAAAAACAATTTTAACGTGGTCTCTTTTTAGCTGAATAAGGGTTTGTCAGTGATTCTTACGGAAAATGGTGTCAAGAAGGCTAAACGTCATACATAAATACCTGAAAAAATAAACCTAATTAGTGATTTTTTTTTTATATGAAATATTTTGTGAGATGGATAATTATGCTTTTACACGATTGGACAATTTTCCTGCTACACCAGGTATATACATATATATATATATATAAGTATATATAGACATATATATATATATATATATATATATATAGACATATATATATATATATATATATATATATATATATATATATATATATATATATATGTATATATATACTTATATATATATATATATATATATATATATATATATATATATATATATATATATATAGCGTGTTTGCGTTGCGTGTTTCTTGTTATTGAAAAAATAGACATTTGTTTCTGTTAAATTCATTTCTAATATGCGACTGAAGTATCGCAAGTATCGCAAATGTCAGCTGCTTAAGTATAAAATTGCCAACGTTTTCACAAATTTTATGTCTGAATCTAAAACATTGTAAAAATGACATTGTGTCGACTCAAGTTCTCGAATCATTTGTATATAAACATAACATAATTTTTGTTGAGTTTTGGAGATGAAATTGTATTTCCAATAAGATTGAACGAATGTTAAGAAACTGTTTCTTGTTTTTAATAGGACATGTCAAAAGAACAATTGGTGCACTACCCCGACACACACACACGCGCGCACGCACAGACACACACACACACACACACACACACACACACATATATATATATATATATATATATATATATATATGGTATATGCCCACAATGAGTGAGTGTAGGGAGAATGCTTTAATAGTCAAGAAATAATAAAAATGATTTGCAAATCATAATTCTACCTTTTTATAACTGCTCAAACACTATGAATGTCGGAAATAGGCAACTCTTTCAGCCACAAGTTAGAATCATCTTGAGAGTTATAAGAAAATGGTTTTTGCATAATATAAATTTATATTTCGAATATGTTTTCTTAGCCGAGATTAAAATAAAAAGAATGAAATCTTCTCATCAGTAAACTTTTCGGCCCCCAACCAAAAAAATCAATGTAAAAATCGAGTTTCAATCCTTGATTAGAAATCTCGAAAATCTTACAATTGAGAAGCAGCAACGATTATATTTTTATTTTTTGTCAATGCGTTTTCTTATTTTTCTGAGATAGATTTAAAATGGCCGGGATAATATGAACATTTCGGGATAGAGAGATTAATATGTTTTATAGTAGGTGTGAAAAACGTGTAGTTTAATATCGCGAAAATATATATATATATATATATATATATATATATATATATATATATATATGTATATATGTGTAATTAGAAAAAAAGTCCACGTATGCTTCATATAGTTTATAAAATAGAATAGATAAGTTGGTCAATAAAACAAAGTCAAATGAAAAGGTACCGATGAAATCAGTACGAAAAAACACAACATTTATTAATATTAACCATTTATTAATATGACAAAAAGGAAGCATGGAGATTGAGGTTGCAAGTTCGGAATTTTCGAATACGCTTTGTGTTCTTCATCAGGAGATGCGAAAAATAAACACAGAGACGGTGGAGATTATCCAACGTTAGTTTTTGAGGTTGGGTAAAGTCCTGCTCGTAAGTAGAATAGTTAGAAAAATCCGTTCCCTGTTTGATTTCTCCCTGTCTGAAACTTTACGTGAAAATAATCTTAGATTTAAAAATTATGATTGGTGATGGGTGGGTTGAAAGAAAATACACACACACACACACACACACACACACACACACACACACACACACACACACACACACACACATATATATATATATATATATATATATCGTTGGATTGATGTGAGTTTGTCAGCCTGGGATTCACGCCCTCTGACGATCATATATAATATATAAATAATATATATATGTTGTGGTGGGATCCACCTAATCTGCATAGGTGACTACCAACTATATAAATAATGGTTGGTACCGGAAGACGAGAGGGAAGAGAATCACGAGATCCAACTAGAGACTCTGATCGACTGCGACTAGTGAACACATTCTCCAGGAACGTCTTCCCAGAAATATACAGAAATGCTATATGTACTTATTGTGTACACTTTCTTGTTATAATACATTCTTGTTCTAAGTACATTTTGTGTTGCATTATTATTCCATGCAATAGGCGAGATTCAACATTGAGTCAAGACTCAACAATATAAAAATTGCATATATATATATATATAAAAGTGAACATAGAAGTCAACACTTAGAGGCGACAGTCTGTTTCATGCTAGATGCAATCGTCAGGCCTGACGATTGCATCTAGCATAAAACAGACTGTCGCCTCTAATATTTGACTTCTATCTTCACTTTTATATTTACACACGCTCTATCTCTGATATTGAGCACTTTATTCCATAAATATAGCACACTTTAAGACTATATTTCTTCATATATATATATATATATATATATATATAGCTGGAGGGATGTGAGTTTGTGACCCTGGGTTTCACGCTATTTGCAATCGTCAGACAAACTGATATCGGTGTTTGTATGTTAATGAGAGGAAAAATTATCCTTGGAACGCCACTCATACGTACGCTGACATACATAAACGCACGTTCACGTATTGCAGCTCACACAAACATAAACATATATGAACAGTGTCGGACTGGGCGTATATTCGCATCCATGTGTCGTTGCATGCATGTATGCGCAGTTGGACATTGTATTCAATGTTGGATTATGTAGCGAACTTCTTTCGCAAGTCGCAGTGCCATTGCAAAGACTGTTCGTCTATTTTGTTCGCGGAATAATGTTTTCTCGCACACAAATATATACGTATGTACGCGCGTTCACAGATCTCCTATCCGTCTAGGTTTGTTTTTTTCTTATTTTTTAATGGTAGGTTACCTACCTATGGTAGGTAAAATTATTATTTTTAAAAATTTTTTAATACTGTTTTTTTATTATTTTAAAGCCGGTTATTTTCCTGTTTTTGGCGATTGTGCTTATGTAAATGGTAGGAAATACAATTCATAATACTTATTGGTAGTTATGCGGTGGTATTAATTTTTCTTGGGTGGGGAAGGAAGTATAATTGTGGAGTGATGCGGTAATAGTAATTGTGGTGCGGTAGTAATTATGGCGGGAGCGGGCGGGTGATGATAATAACAATACATAAATAGTTATGGTAAAATGGTTGTAGTAATGGCGGTTGAATGTTAACAACAATTATAGTTATTATGATGGTAGTTTGAATTAGAAAATAATTGATGGCTTTATGGTGTCAGTGGTTTCTCTTTTCGTGTTTATAGGGTCAGTGGTTGTTTAGGTAGCCGGGTTGTTTTTTTTTTATCCGCTTGTCATAAATTGTGATAATAGGTATTTGTTTCATGTTTGCGTTTAGCAATTATTTCTGATCTTATATTTAGTAATTTATTTTGTTGAGTGTAATAAATTATTGCTACCTTATCGTGTAGGCAAAGTAGGCATTTCTTTGTAATTTTGTTGCAGGAAGGTGCATTTTTCAATATTTCCAAGCTTATTCTTGGTGTAATATTTCTGTTTTAAATGCCATATGTATGTGGTAGTGTAGTGCTGTTTCAGCATTTTCTGTAGGAGAATGAGAGATCATGGTTGCGTTTTCTTTTCTTGAAGGGTCTCTCAGTGGCACCGATGTAGTACATTTTACTGTTGTTTGCACTTGGCTTTATATATTATATTCATTTGTTGGCAGTTCCCCTTGAGTGGACATGTTGTTTTATTTCGGCAGTTGTTTACTTGTAGGTCTTGTCAACTCAGAGATATGAAGAAATAAAATATTTAAGCATTTAAAGAATAAAAGAAAAAGGGAAGAGAAAGAGAGAAAGAACAGAAAAAGAAAAAGGAAAAACGAGAAAAGGAATGGAGAAGAATAGAAAGAAATTTACAGTAGAGAATCTAAATGAACTCCTAAAAACTTCTCTGGTTTAAATCAAGAAGACAGTTAAAATAACCTTGACCTATATTAAATATTAACATCTAGTTTATAAAGGAAAATAGTTATAACCTTGAGAAAATGTTTTTTAGAAAAAAAGAGTAAATAAAAAAGTAACATCTAAAGTTAAAAATTACATTAAAACAAGGTATAATATTCAAATAATAATACATTTAATATGATAAAATGAAGAAAATAATTATTGAAGAAAATAAATTAAAATATAATTTATTAAATATAAATTAATAAGTATTAAATATGAATTCAAAATAAATATTAAATTTAAAATAAATTAATATTAATTAAAAATAAACAATATATAATTATTAAATATAAATTAAATAAATTTTGATTATAAATAAAATAAGATATTAAAATAAAATATATTAAATAAAATAATTATTAAATAATACGTATAATAAATAAAATAAGAACAAAATAAAATAATATTAGTAATAAAAATAAAATTAAGCTGCTAATAAAAATAATTTAAAGAGCATGATTAAAAAAAAGAAACGTAATTATGATAAAATAAATAAGAGGATAATATTTGGAAAAATCCTAATAGCGAAAATGTATATATATATATATATATATATATATATATATATATATATATATATATATATATATATATAAAACTTATCACCCCAAGCAAGGCTGGAGGCCACTAGCACGCAATGGGTTATAGAAGGTTTGGAGGAAGAGCAGATAGGAGTGGTAAAGGAGAGGATGTGGAGAAAGATAGTGGATCGATCAAGGCAAGGGGGTTACAGAAGATTTGGAGAGAGAGCAGATAGGAATGAAAGGTGAAAGGACGTGGAGAAGGGAAGTGGATAGATCAAGGCAACTGGAGATGTCGATTGACGTTACACTTAAATAGTAGGAGATTGTATTTGTCAGGGAAACCGAAATAAGGAAGGGAGTTCCACAGGCGAAATGTGAGAGACATGAAGCTATTGGAGTAGAAGATACGTCTACATCTAACAGTTTCAACGGTGAAGGGGTGGGAACGGGATGCCAGCCTCGTAGGACGTTTAAATTCATGAGGCCTAGGAACCAGCGAAAGCAGCTCATCGGAGCAATTACCGTGAAAGTATTTGTAAAAAAGACAGAGCGAGGCAACGTCGCGTCTGTGAGAGAGCGACTGCAGAGGAGATGACAGATCAGGGCCAATTACGTTGCATATCCGTCTCTGGATCTTATCAAGAACCCTGAGGCAAACAAGATTGATAATGAGGTTTTAGAGGGAGGTTATTCAATACGATTCAAATGAAGTAGAAGTAACGATATAAGTGTTAGATGAAGACAGATTAAGCAAGATCAATAATATTCTAGATTAGTTTAGACCTACTCACGTGACGTAATTTGGGCTCTAACTCATTCTTTTGGTTTAGAAGTATGCTTTGATTATTGAATTTAATTATTCTAATCTCTTCTAGACACAGGTTACATCTACCCTTAAAATTATTAGGAGTGTGAGCAAAAACCTATGAATTTCCAGTCAATCTCCCTCAATTCCCAAAATTTTTGGAAAGGAAAGTTTGGCATTTTAATTTTGGGTTGGGAAAAGAGTGCCTATGGGTGTAAAGTCTTTGTTTCCATTTCCCCGCGGAAATTCCAATGTAAATATTGTGGTTTAACATATTTTCTTTGGGGTAAATGGCTGCTTCAGAAACAACATTCGAAGCTCTACATTTTCCTTCGGCTGGACAATGTTCACTATTTCTACAATTACAGGGGGATCCATACCAGGTTTATTACTGATACCATATGAAACATGTATATATATATATATATATATATATATATATATATATATATATATATATATATATGTGTGTGTGTGTGTGTGTGTGTGTGTGTGTGTGTATAAAAATTCAGATAGAGTATATCTGGAAAAGGACAATATAAATAAAAGACAAAAGGAAAACTAATCTTAGCTTTCGTCCTCTGGAAAGTAGTCCTTTCAAAAATATTCCACCACAAAACTCCTCCCATTCTTGCAAGTGGACGAAAAGCGTCAACAAGATCGTTTAGTTTTGTGTTTTGTGGATTGAAGAGACAGAGGGAAGACATGGCGCGTCTGTGAGAGAGTGACTGTAGACGAGATGCCAGATTAGGACCTATCACACTGCATTTTTCTAGATTTTGTCGAGGACTTCGAGATGAACAGAGGGGACACCAGAGCATGTTTGGCAGTAGTCAATTTTGCCCTTCACATTTCATAATGACGAGATTGACGCAACATGAACTTTTTTTCCGTTTTTTGTTCATACTAAATAATGACTCCTGTTTAAACAATTTAACAGAAGCCAAATTTTAATGTTTCTCAAACACTAAAATCCATTATTTTGAAATTTGATGCGACATACTCTTCCTACATTTTTTCTCTCTATTTGGTTTTGTACCAAGATAAACTTAGTTTAACTAACATAAAAATAAATAGAAATCCACATGTTGGTATTTCTATTGTTTATATATTATTTATGACTTAGGCTTGACTGAATGTGGCACGCAGCTGTAGATTTACAGGTAGAAGTACATGTCAAAAACTTCCCAATGTCACCACCATGCTTAATGGGATTTTGGGAAAAACATCACATGTGTAATGTCAGTGACAATTAATATGGTTTCTCATCAAGTGTCGTCTCTCCCCCACTTCTTTCTTCTCTGTCACCTGATTGTTTGCCTGAGCGTCGGACGGAGGGGGGGATGACATCAGTTCAAATGTTTTGGTTGATGTTCTGCGTCAACACAACGCCAATTATATATCATTCTTCGACGTGTAAGGCAGATAATTAGACTTAGCCGTCATATCCAATAACGTCAAAGACATTTCAAGGAAGGCTGAATAATGACGCAAACTAAAAAAAAAAAAAAAGAAAATTTCTCCCTCTTTCTAAATTGGAGTTATAAAGCCGACAAAATCTAGTAAAAGAAATTAAAACGCTTCTATTTCTTAGTGAAACTCTTCCTACAAATTTGGGCTTTATATATTCGAGAAATAAGCCTTTTGCTTTTTAAATATTAGGACAATTTGAAAAACTTAACATATACCAGTCCTTTGATCTATGTGACGATATGGCTGCTTCCAGATTTTACTATTTTACTGTGAAAGTTAAACTGAACGCTGATTTGGTAAATTTATCTTCTTCCCAGTTATGGGTAAATAGCAGGACAGAACGGATTCTATAGCCTTGGATGGCAACTTGTCTACCGCAGAAAGAAATGGCAACCTACTGCGGGAAAAAAATCAGCCTCGTCAGTCATGTATCGAAAAATACATGGTTATCTAAGCGTGTATCACTCATGGCGCATAACTGACTGAAATTTATCTGACTTTTGATTTTTGTTCTCACTGTGTATATTAGGTATTATTTTTGTGTCATCGAATGATCGGAATTTTTCAAGGTAATAGAAATATTTTTGTTTCTGTGTTATAAAGACTGTTCTTCAGCACCAGGGAGAAACACCTTAGGCCTTATCCGAACTGGCACGATTAGTACAGTTTCGGATTACATTAGTACGAATGTTGGACTGATTTTTAGGGTTTCTTTTTTTCTTACAGCCAACGGGCATTTAGGCAATTGTATCAATGCCTTATTTAGGACGCGTGAGAAAGAAAAACATAAATCACTGACAAAGAACTGCTTGTAAAAAACAAACAAAAATGAAACAAAATAATCCCAAACCTTAAAAGCCCGTCTCCACTTTAATCGCAATTTCATGGCGAATACCAGACAGTAAATTCACTTTTTCATGGGGATGGGTTAAGGTTAATTTATTGAAACTAAGGGCTATTAAAAATAAAGTTCTGACTGAGTTTGAAATTGATAGAAAAAGAACATTTCTCAAGTCTAAAAAACCCCAAAACAATTGATTAAATCACAATGGAAGTTATAAGTAGTAAATGCAGAGCTTTTGGAACATTCTTTTACCCAGACAGGTGACGGTTTTGCCCTAACCAAAAAGTATTTGTTCATGAGGGGCAATATCATTCGTGTGATATGTAAGGATTAGCGTTGAAATAGGGTAACCATTTTCGAGTCGACGTTTTTATGAATTTGTATATATATATATATATATATATATATATATATATATATATATGTGTGTGTGTGTGTGTGTGTGTGTGTGTGTGTTATGGTCCAAGTTCCTTGTACCACGGTGATGGTCCAAGGTAGAACCAATGAAGAATAACTCGAACACAGGTATGGAATAACACAGATATATTACAAACAGAAATATATACAGAGAAGTAGAAGTATTAGTAATGACTATCAGATTTGGTTAGAATGAACTTTGTTGTCTCGACAAGTATCACTATTCCAATGTCCTACAGTAATCGTCTGACGCGACTCTGTCTCTGACTCTGACTGACTCTGCACTGCTGCTCCCTCTTGAGGTGCAGTATTTATGATGTACGGAATAGTCCATTATTATTATGGGTAGGTTCCCATAACAGAATTAATTAAAATCGATCCTAAAACCTTTACCTCCATTCCCAACTGCTGGAATGTAGAAGGCGGGGACGTGCGAGTTATTGCTGTAGGATTGAGATTAGCATACTGTCAATCCAGATAAAATGGTTATCACTGTGCAGAAGAGAAGATTTCAAAGGAACCACCCATCGAGCGTGGAGGAGATAACACTCCATTAACTCAGCCATGGAGAAGAAAGCAATTGCAATCTCTCTTGCCACCTATGATCAGAACATCCAGCCAGATGTTAGGGAAAGAAAGCAACTGCGATTTCTCTGGCCACCTATTATCGAAATATCCAACCAGACTTTAAGGCACACCTTAGATCCCTACATTTATTATAGGTCCAAAATATTTTGGGCCCTTCGAATGTAGAAGGAAAGCCCATGCAGCGGGATCTCAACTCCTTTGGGTCCCAGACTCGATGGCCCAGTCTTCCGGGATATACACAACAGTCATATACGGAAAAATTAAAGACATGACTTAGTCCGGATAAAGAAAAGAATAACAAAATATTGATATTAAAGAAAAAAACTTGGTTTCACAGAACGATCACTCAGCGGGTGGAGCGTCATTGCCAGTCCCAACCCCCACAGCACCTTGTCTTCATGAACCAGCTAAGAAATAGAAAACAACAGCCATGATGCCAAAAGCAAAACACATTAGACCTATTTACCAAACCCAACACCTACCGATTCCCCTTTAACAAAGTGCTTAGAATTCTGCCACAACGCCGACAAAAATCCTATCCTTACTACCGCTACCTCATGTATTTTCAAGTTGGCAATGGTAACGGTAATATGAGCCGTTTCCTTATGAGGAAACATTCGGAAATTATAGACTGAGCATCGGTTACTGCGGTCAGTTTGAAATTTATAAACTCTTTCTCTTAAAAGTTTTTCAGGAAAATATTTTTCTGAAGTCCAGTAACTGTTATTGATCTTTCCAGTATTGATGAGAGAGGGGCTTCCTTCCTAACATTTGGTTTGAAGTAGTGTACAACAGCAACATCTTTATTATGTCTTTATTTTCTCCATGTGCTATCCATTTTAACTGTTGCTGCTGTTGGAAGTCCTTAAGTCATGTAATTTCTGTTATTAGCTACAGTTCTTTGATTTTGATTCTGTGAAGTTCAGTTAGCTGAAAAACGAAACAGAGACAAACCCACCATCATGTGGATATAATTCCAATGGACTATTTGAAAAATAACGTTAGTAATATTAATTCCGCAAATCTTTGGCACTGATAATTTCATCCTTATTCGATTTATTATAACTCTGAGATTTGTCTCTTTATTTTCTGAAATTCTGAAAAGTATTTCCGACTAATATTCTCGATTTGGTTGATTTTAATAAAAAGTTTTAGTTGACACATTTTTCGATTTTCATATAATAGAACTTTTCGAATGTAGTTAGTTTCAGATATATATATATATATTACAGATTCCTACACAGTGCCAGGTTAGAGACTTAAAATAGCAAGGCATAAGAAAATAGTGAAAGAAATTGTTGCAAACTAGAATATTAGGCTTCCTTCAACCGAAAAATTTGTCAGTGAATTTCCTGATTTTTATCATTTGGGACGTATCCCAAAAACTTTAATACTTTTGTTTATTGAGCAGGTGTAGCCACTTAACAGTACCCTTCAATTGTTACTACAAAAGAATGCTAATTTCTTTTCTGTTTAGTTACTGATAAATAGAGAATTTTCTCCTTCATATTCCGAATCAGTAAATGATTTGTTAAACTGGACAAACCGAATATACAAGTAAAAGTAAACATGGAGCAACAAGCAGGTTTTAAAGTTAATTTGAAAAAAAGCAACAACCGTTTATGAGTAATATTTTGAAAAATTTTATTCTGTCATATGATAAATTAAAAGTTTCCTTTATATATGAATATTTAAATTATCTAATATGTCCTTTTCGAAAATAACTTTTGAGTTTTAAGATAAAGTGGTGTAAGAAAGATTTTGAAATTTCGAAGTTTTGAGAGCCTTGAACAATGTTAACCCCACACGTAACTGCATCGTTTCTTTCACGAGGTTCCCTCCCTGTTATTCGAAACTCATTTCAAAGACAGTAACTTTTACTGATTCGATAGAATCTCCTCCAGTTATAGTAAATGTTGTTTTTTTTAGCTTTATCTGAGTTGAACTGTTTAATGTTGTGGAGATATATATGGCAGTGGTTTTCATTTTAAATTCTATCTAATATATTCGTCGTGGAGGTATTGTATTTGACACTAGCAACTGTAGTATCGCTTTAGTCTTCGAAATTGTTTAAATTTATTCTCGGTGTAAAAACGCGGGATGATAATATCTTTAAATTGAGATTTTCATTTAATGTGAATTTTTCATGAGATCATTGTTGAAAATTATTTTTGCAGTAGACGTAACAAACAGATACATCAAATAATCAATCAATGAGTTTTTTTTTTTTTTGGAAAGTACAGATCAATATTCCCTTCCACTGAAAATTTTAGATCATTTTGTACATGCAAGATATAGTTATATGTTGAAGTGTATTGAACAGCTGTTCGGGTGAAGTTTTTAAGAAGGTCTGCAGCTTTTTCTTTTTTTTTTGCCAGACAAATTTCTTTCCTGATCTGATAAAAAAAGAAAAGAAAGAAAATGCGAAGGAAGATTGTAGATTCATATGAGACGTCATAATTTTTTTCCCTTCGTCTCCAATTCATTTCTGTCGGAAGTGATGTGTAGTTGAAGATGAGGAATAATCAGATTCCGGCGCGCGAAACATATTTACCCAAAGTAAATAAGAACCACTTCGGAGAATGTAAAAGAAATAAAGAGACAAGCAAATAGACATATTAGAAATGTTTATCTATATATATATATTTTAAATTGTTATGGAAAGTAAAGGTAAAAATCCAATTCAGAACATATTAGAACGCTAACGTTTCATTGAGAAAATCTTTCTCGAAAGTATGGAAGATTTACCCAAATTCAAGTTAAGACGAAGAAAAAAAATAAAAAAATCACAAAAAGGCGGGAATTTAATATCCTGTTAATACTTGAAAATATTATTTATACAACTGCTTGTGTTCGATTTACAGTTGTGAAACTCATTCATAAAATACACGGAGATGCTTCAAGTAAATACTCGCGCACTTACATGAGGATGCAGACATATACGAATTTAATCGTAGACGTAAATATGTACTGAACAGTTCGTAAATAGCTACTGACTTATTCCAAGGCGTAAATATGTACTGACTTAATCCAAGGTGTAATTAAGTGCTGACCTAACTGCATCGTAAATTATTGAATGACAGGCTCGCATAGGTAAATATATACTGCTTAACATCTTGGCGTAAATAGCCACTGACATATTCTGGGTAAGTAAATACTTACCGATTTATATTGAGATATAAATAAATATAGATTTAGATAAATAAATACGTAATACATTGTCGGATTACTCCGGTTTGTTTGCCAAAGCGGCTTTATTTAACATCCACTAGGTGGCGTTGTATTCAGCAATAAGAAAAGAAAAGGCTCAAATTATCTTGCTATTTTTATCCTCTTTATTTACAGGATGCGGTAATGACAGGCCATGACACGTTTCCACGCCCCATCGACATCTTACCTGGGGGAAACGACTTTTGAGTCTCAGGCAAAACCTTAGTGAGTAGAACTTCTTAACTATTTACGTCCAAAATTGTTTTAAGAGATAAGATTTTATCAATTTCAAGTGGCAATAGCTCTGATTGCTCGCTCAATAAATACAAATCTTTCCTTTTAAGGAAACGGCTAATATTAACATGACAAAACTATATATATATATATATATATATATATATATATATATATATATATATATATATATATGAAATTGAACATAGAAGTCAAAACTTAGAGGCAACATTCTGTTTCATGCTAGACGCAATCGTCAGGCCACGAGTCGTGGCCAGACGATTGCCTGTCGCCTCTAAGTGTAGACTTCAATGTTCACTTTTATATTTATATTTACATACGCTCTATCTCTGATATTTGAGCACTTTATCCCATAAATATAGTACAGCTTAAGACTATGTTTCTTCATATATATATATATATATATATATATATATATATATATTATGAAATGGATTAAGTCCGACGATTATCTAATGTCTTTTCTGTTTACCCATTATTTCTTACTTGATACAACTTCTCTAAGTAAATATACTGTTGTTTTATGGTTTTGCTTTTTGTTTGTATAAATGAAAAGTATTAATTACATTTACCGACCTGGATGTTCGAAAACTTTCGTAGAAAACATGCATTCTCCGAAAGGAATCGAACCCAATTCCTATACGGAAACTGTCAATTGATCTGACGTGCGATACCACTCAGCTACAAAGAAAGCACCTGCTTAACACAGTCCAAATTACTGCTTATAAACAACAAATCTTTGACGAAATTTCCCGAACAATCATCTCCTCCTTAACGTAAACTTTGACAACATATTATGAAATGTATTAAGTCCGACAATTATTTAATATATTTTTTGCTTATATATATATATATATATATATATATATATATATATATATATATATATATACATATGTGTATAGGTATATGAGTATAAAAATAAAAACTTAAAGAAAATGTAACAACGATAAGACTCGAACCACAGTTTGACGTGACATTCTTTAACTGCTCGGCTACGGCGAGCCTCACGTTCAAGCACGGTTCTTATTTGCCTTTAATGTAAATTCATAAATAAAGTTTTTCCTAGGGGTTCGAATCATTCTAGAAAAGGCATATGTTTCTAATAAGATTTCTCGAATATTCAGGCCGGTAGACGGAAATAAATAAATATAATGTTTAATAAAGGACTCAATCATCTATTCAAATAAGGTTTATGCAATAAATATATATATATATATATATATAAATAAGGTTTATGCAATATATATATATATATATATATATATATATTGTTGTGGGATAGACCCCTTTTTGGGACTCGTCCAAAGTATACTTATACTGACAGAGAGAATACTTGCAGGTTGAGATACGTTGAGTCAGGGTGAGAGATACGGAAACAGTATACAGGGTATTCACAGAGAGTTATACGAGAGTCCAGAGAGAGAGAGAGAGAGAGAGAGAGAGAGAGAGAGAGAGAGAGAGAGAGAGAGAGAGAGAGAGAGAGCTTACCGAAACTTGTACATGTACACATATATATATATATATATATATATATATATATATGTGTGTGTGTGTGTGTGTGCGTGTGTGTGTGTGAAATGTGTATGTATATATATATATATATGTATGTATATATATATATATATATATATATATATATATATATGGAATTTTTATATATATTATTTATATATTATATATACGCGGTACTTATTGGAAAGCGCTCATTTTCAGTGATAGAGCTAACATATTTAGTTGGTAGCGTTCCGATGACAATTTTTCCTCCAAACTTCCATAAAAACACCGATATACGCAACCATATATAAATCTAAAATTTAATGTACTATCGGGCGGCATTTAATTTATGTCTTGCAGAGAACTATTGACTGGGGCTTCGGTTTGTTATTATATACAGGAAAAAAATAGTTATTGGAACTTAGAGAGTTGTGTCCCTTTAATGGAAAAAACGTGACACACAGACATCGCATTTATTTTATATATATATATATATATATATATATATATATATATATATATATATATATATATATATATATATAACATTGAAAATCTTCTCTTCATCTGGTGCTTGAACATCCAGTATTGGGGAATGAAGTGTCTGGATGAGGAGGAAACAGGTAAAAATTGACATTTTAAAATAAATGAATAGAAAATTGTGATTTTAAAAGTATTTAATTCATATTGAGTACAAAGTAACACAAAAAGTTTTTGAATTAATTTTTTTTTTGTTTCAAATTCCGTTTAAATTATCTCCAAAACTTTGTGAAATCAATTTTATTTCTTCAAAATACAAATTCATCATAGTTACATGAAAGGTTTAGAAACGTGGGGTTTTGAAGTTCCGCAGAAGTTCCACGGTGTCTGTGATTTGAAGAACTTTATTTTCTGTCCGAATTCGAATTTCGGCCCAAATCAGAGCTTCGGCCCAAATCGGTCTTTGCGACGGAATTCAATCATAAATACCTAGGACAACATTCTAAATTTAACATGAAATATACTAACATATACTCTGTATATATACATTTAAAACATGGATCATTAATCTAGAATAAATCGTATATCCTACGTTTTACTCCAAACCTATCTTACACAGCGTAGAATATAGAATTATCACGATGCAGAATAGTTCATTAGATATACAAATGAAAAGTAAAAGCAATTTTTAAAAATGGAATCACGCACTTTTTAACGGTACGATTTACAGAAAGCTAATCTTGAATAACTAAGGAACACTCTTTGCGAAGAAATGCCACCTAGTATCCTGTTCTCTATCGAAATTGTATTAAGCTTAAAAATTTATTAGTGAAGAATTTAAAAAAAAAATCTATCATTATTTTGGCGTAATTACATCAACAACATGATTCTCATCTCGTGTTTTTTAAAAAGTTTTTTTTCTCGGTTTATCGCCCACTTGATAATCTGAAATGAAAGAATTCAAAATGAAAATGAAACTCAAGTAACGTAATCAGTGTTCTGTTATCTTTCTCTGCCTAAAATGCACGCTTTGGTCTTCACTGAAGTCATTTCTGTACCTACGGTTAGATGGATTCAAAATATTGCGCTTAATCCAATAACTACTTGATATTCAAAATATTGATGAATAGAATGAACTTAGAAATTTCCAAGCATGAATATACTGTACACTTGTAGGTGACCGTGTGGGTTTGAATGTTGTTGAATTAGGAACACGTGCTGTTTATTCCTGCTAGAAGGTCCAACTACAAGAACATGTCGGACTCAAGTTGAGTCCAACCGAAGATGTAAAGAAAACAAACAAGACCGTTATATATATATGTCAACAAATATATGTATTAAACAACAAATTTACTATTGACAAAGACATCAACATTTGTGATGGTGTATGGACGTAAAGATTTTGTATATTGGTGAAAGTTCGTACGTACGTGTATGTGTGGGCAAAACGCAGATCTCAGCGCGAGATCAAATTTTTGTAAATGTGTCCGCTGAAATGCAAAGTATAAATAAAAATGAGGTATTATGTACATTATTTACATTATTCGGACTATTGTACTCATCTTTGTCGCCATATTTATTACAACGTTTCGACCTTTAAGTATCTGTCTATATTTCTGAGATGAGGTATTATGTACACTATTTACATTATTCGGACTATTGTCGTCATCTTTGTCGCCATATTTATTACAACGTTTCGGCCTTTCCGTATCTGTCTATATTTCTGAGATGAGGTATTATGTACACTATTTACATTATTCGGACTATTGTCGTCATCTTTCTTGCCATATTTGTCACAAAGTTTCGGCTTTTCAGTATCTGTCTATATTTCTGAGATGAGGTATTATGTACATTATTTACATTATTCGGACTATTGTCGTCATCTTTGTCGCCATATTTATTACAACGTTTCGGGCTTTCAGTATCTGTCTATATTTCTGAGATGAGGTATTATGTACACTATTTACATTATTCGGACTATTGTCGTCATCTTTGTCACCATATTTGTCACAAAGTTTCGGCTTTTCAGTATCTGTCTATATTTCTGAGGTGAAGTATTATGTACACTATTTATATTATTCGGACTATTGTCGTCATCTTTGTCGCCATATTTATTACAACGTTTCGGCCTTTAAGTATCTGCCTATATTTCTCAGATGAGGTATTATGTACACTATTTACATTATTCGGACTATTGTCGTCATCTTTGTCGCCATATTTATTACAACGTTTCGGCCTTTCAGTATCTGCCTATATTTCTCAGATGAGGTATTATGTACACTATTTACATTATTCGGACTATTGTCGTCATCTTTGTCGCCATATTTATTACAACGTTTCGGCCTTTCAGTATCTGTCTATATTTCTGATATGAGGAATTATGTACACTATTTACATTATTCGGACTATTGTCGTCATCTTTGTCGCCATATTTGTCACAAAGTTTCGGCTTTTCAGTATCTGTCTATATTTCTGAGGTGAGGTATTATGTACACTCTTTATATTATTCGGACTATTGTCGTCATCTTTGTCGCCATATTTATTACAACGTTTCGGCCTTTAAGTATCTGTCTATATTTCTGAGATGAGGTATTATGTACACTATTTATATTATTCGGACTATTGTCGTCATCTTTGTCGCCATATTTATTACAACGTTTCGGCCTTTAAGTATCTGTCTATATTTCTGAGATGAGGTATTATGTACACTATTTACATTATTCGGACTATTGTCGTCATCTTTGTCGCCATATTTATTACAACGTTTCGGCCTTTAAGTATCTGTCTATATTTCTGAGATGAGGTATTATGTACACTATTTACATTATTCGGACTATTGTCGTCATCTTTGTCGCCATATTTATTACAACGTTTCGGCCTTTAAGTATCTGTCTATATTTCTGAGATGAGGTATTATGTACACTATTTACATTATTCGGACTATTGTCGTCATCTTTGTCGCCATATTTATTACAACGTTTCGGCCTTTAAGTATCTGTCTATATTTCTGAGATGAGGTATTATGTACACTATTTACATTATTCGGACTATTGTCGTCATCTTTGTCGCCATATTTATTACAACGTTTCGGCCTTTCAGTATCTGTCTATATTTCTGATATGAGGAATTATGTACACTATTTACATTATTCGGACTATTGTCGTCATCTTTGTCGCCATATTTGTCACAAAGTTTCGGCTTTTCAGTATCTGTCTATATTCCTGAGGTGAGGTATTATGTACACTATTTACATTATTCGGACTATTGTCGTCATCTTTGTCGCCATATTTATTACAACGTTTCGGCCTTTAAGTATCTGTCTATATTTCTGAGATGAGGTATTATGTACACTATTTAAATTATTCGGACTATTGTCGTCATCTTTGTCGCCATATTTATTACAACGTTTCGGCCTTTAAGTATCTGTCTATATTTCTGAGATGAGGAATTATGTACACTATTTACATTATTCGGACTATTGTCGTCATCTTTCTTGCCATATTTGTCACAAAGTTTCGGCTTTTCAGTATCTGTCTATATTTCTGAGGTGAGGTATTATGTACACTATTTATATTATTCGGACTATTGTCGTCATCTTTGTCGCCATATTTATTACAACGTTTCGGGCTTTCAGTATCTGTCTATATTTCTGAGATGAGGTATTATGTACACTATTTATATTATTCGGACTATTGTCCTCATCTTTGTCGCCATATTTATCACAGTATTCCGGCCGTTGTACTCTCCGGCCTTCTTCATGTGGTTGGAATGTCGAACTGAACCCTTTATTTCGCTCACTGGGCTAGACTGTTCTAGTTCCACGTGCCATGTTTAATTGATGTCACTTATCACTTATCTCCTGTTAATTCTCCTCTCCAATTCTCCACTGCCTTAACCGGGTATTGAACTCACACTCGTCACTGGATGTAACCAACGCTTTTATCCACGGTACCGTGTGTACTTGAGGTTCAGTTCGATATTACAACCACCTGAAGAAGGCCGGAGCGTACAACGGCCGAAACTTTGTGAAAAATATGGCGACAAAGATGAGGACAATAGTTTGAATAATGTAAATAGTGTACATGACATCTGGCTTTTCACAAAAATGTTATATTATCAGTTTTGGATAACACTATGAATGTTAATAAATGGGGTTTTGCCAATTAAAAGATTGCTTGCTATCATGGAAAATTATGCTGTTGCCTGCTAGACAAGGTTTGGCCCAAGGCTATGCATATTAACTTACCAGTATGTTTGCAATGACTTCCAAGACAATAAGGTTTTACTTGGAAGTTTGAATTTAACTTTAGCTTAACTTTTAAATGTGGGGAACGCAGTAAAAAAAAAAAAAAAACTCACTACACGTTTTCTAAATTGCATGCTAACAATTGTTCCTATGCTTAAACATTTTAATTCAAAGGCATGATTTAACCTCAAATAGTCACAATTTTAGGAGAAGTGAAGATTCAATTCACTGAAGTGGTAAGAGTTTGTGAGAATTGCTTGAGAATTGTGCAGCAAGATTCCTTTGTTGGTACATACGTTTCTTCTGGTACACTGTAAGTGAGATTTAACCAAGAATGATTGGACTCAAGACATTACTGATGTATGTGGCTGACTAAAAAGCTAATCAAGCCATCACGGAAAGGCAATATAGACTTCTCCATTATATTGCATGCACCAAAAGGCATTTGTCGAGCGTCCCGTTAGGACCCTATATCCTATTTTTATAATGGAAACTAAGTTAATAACGAACGGTAAGGAGAAACCTTCTAGAAAGATGTGGATATGCTTTTTTGCTGTCGGTAGAGAAATAAATTAACCCTTCTAAGAAGAGTGCTGCCCAATGTGCAACAACAACAAAAAATGCCTGAAGAAGCATTTTCATCTTTGTCCACTGCTTTCAATATGGAGGCTTTTAACAATTGAAATATTCTCTGACCAATTGGCCCAAGGCTATTTAGGTTCACGCTGGGAGTGCTTTGGACGACTTCCCAACACACTTCTACACCGATCTTTCTCACTCAACTGCATCAAATCGCCCAGATGGAATGATGCATTATATCATATTATGGATCGCTGAATCGAAGCGAAGAGAGGAAAAGAGATAGAGAGCAGGGGAGATGGATAGGAGGAGAGAAAGAACGAGAGAAAGAGAGAATATCGCAATCTCGTATTTTACAAGGAAAAGAAGTAGTCACACACATTACAGCTTATTGATGTTTTCCTTAAAGTTAACAATATTTTTTGGTTTAAAAGGGGTTAGCAGTTGAGTTCTAAAATAGCGGGAGGGAGGGAGAGAGAGAGAAATAGAGAGAGAGAGGGAGTGAGAATGTGAATAATGATAGATAAAATTACATATATAGATAGAAATTACAGATAAATATGGGATAGATAGATAGATAGATAGATAGATAGATATAGACAGACTGGAAGAGATAGATACATAGATAGCCATGTACTGACTGGAAGAGATAGATAGATAGATAGATGTGAATATACAGATAGATAGATAGATCGATAGATAGATAGATAGATAGATAGATAGATAGATAGATAGATAGATAGATATGGACAGACTGGAAGAGATAGATACATAGATAGACATGTACTGACTGGAAGAGATAGATAGATAGATGTGAATATACAGATAGATAGATAGATAGATAGATAGATAGATAGATATGGGCAGACTGGAAGATATATATATATATATATATATATATATATAGAGAGAGAGAGAGATAGATAGATAGATAGATAGATAGATAGATAGATAGATAGATAGATAGATAGATAGATAGATAGATATGGACTGACTGGAAGAGATAGATATATAGAGATGTACTGACTGGAAGAGACACATAGATAGATAGATAGATAGATAGATATGGGCAGACTGGAAGAGATAGATACATAGATAGACACTACTGACTGGATGACATAGATAGATAGATAGATAGATAGATAGATAGATAGATAGATAGATAGATATGGGCAGACTGGAAGAGATAGATACATAGATAGACACTACTGACTGGATGACATAGATAGATAGATAGATAGATAGATAGATAGATAGATAGATAGATAGATAGATATATATATATTTGCAGACTGGAAGAGATAGATACATAGATAGACATGTACTGACTGGATGACATAGATAGATAGATAGATAGATAGATAGATAGATAGACAGATAGATAGATAGATAGATAGACAGACAGACAGACAGGAAGTCCGAATCGTAAATCTATCAATAACTGTTTCTTTATGGCACACATGACAAACTCGATCTGTAAAACGCGTACAAGATTTAGCATGAAATAATCGAACAAGTGCTGTATGTATTCGTTCAAAACATGCATCATTAATCTAGAATAAATCGTAATTCCGAAGCTTAACTCCAAACCTGGTAGGGTTCTCCTGTGGTGTGTGTGGCGACGGCGAGGGAGAAGGCTATCATTAATAATACAATTTTCCACTCTTTATGGTAGGAGTGTCGCACCGTGGAGTACGGTCTAGCAAGCTACTCTTGTGAATAATCGCTTGTTGTCAAGTGTTTGAATTTCATGGAGTGACCAAGTAATACGGCTGTACGCTGTACTTATCTAAGCTTAGAAATAACCTATATGAAAATGTCTATAGCGTAAGGGTTGATGTTCTCGTTCAACAGACTATTAGAACTTGGCGGGGAATTCCATGTTCAGTTGCTTCCTCACACTTGTGGCCTTGTACTAGCTAAATGAAAAAAAAGTGGCGAGACACATTATCCAGGGGGTTGGGGAATAGACCGAAATGTCCAAAATGTTTCAAAATATAAAGAAAATCTGAAAAAAAAGAAATAATTAAAACAAACAAACCAGGAAAGTATATATTACTAGCCATATTTTACAAGTATCATAATGTACTGATTTTCGGGAAGGAAAATAAAATATTTCCTTTTAAAATCTATCATAATGTCCATGGTTCCGAAGCACCATGACGGAATGCAATAGTAAACTTGCCTTGCAAAAACAATTCCGACTGAGTAGTGAGTTCGATCCTTACCGATAAATTCGGCCTTGAGCCATATTTAAGCTTCGCTTAGAAAGTCATTCTAATATATATATATATAATTTCTATAAATAGTTAAATATATATAAGGACATGCTTTTAGGTGCATATCTGTGTATAAGGACATAAGGACATGCTTTTAGGTGTATATCTGTGTTAAACTTTCAGCTGAGTTGCTCGCAACGTGTTTGTTATGAAATTAATTATTCTTTTATTTTAAATATATCTACAGCGAAATATTGTTTTTGTTATTTTCTTCATCACAAGACCAAAGATTTAAATGTTGCAGATGCATCTATCGGATAATGGAAGAGGCTGATGGCCTATTATTGATCAATATAATTGGTTATCTTGAACAGACAGAAAAACTCATTGTTTCGAACCCATATCAAATTTCGATATAAAAGTCTGACTATCTTCCTACTACTACGTGCCGTAATGAGCGATGTTTACTCATTCCCCCACTGGAATGAGATATGACACAAAGTCTTTTTAAAGTGGGGACCCGAGCGCGTACACTCAGGCAAGGGACAAAAATTCCCCCAGCCCCGGCAACCGTCGGTTGCGCTGGCCTCGGTGCGTGCACCGATCCCTTCCTCTTGTGCAATGGGAAGGCGTGGCCTCGGGCAGCTGTTCCCCAGGGCAAGGCACCTCTTCAGTATGATTTTCTCAGTTGACCCCCCCCGTCCTTTGACAGAGAAGCCCCTGAGCGCACTTTGTCCAAAGACAGAGACGGATCTAAGAGATGATAAGACACCTCTCAGCCAAAAGGCCGAGAAGCGATACGTGCCGTAATAAGCTTACCTAGGAGTAGATAACTACTGTACAATAAGAGTTTATCTGACTGCTTTTAAGTCGGCAATATAATGAGTACATTATGAGGTATATGAATTACAGTGGGACATATTAATTAGATGATATTTTACTTTCATTTGAATTGTGATGGCATCGTTTTTGTACCGGTTAAATTGCTTTTATCAAGTACCACCTCAGCAGGGTGAATGAGACGCAAACCTAAATGATTTGGAGGCACGTCTTACGATCAGCAGCGATTGCTATGAAAGTCATATAATTCATGATTTGAAAGAGGAGGATATTAAAATAAAGAAACAAGAGGACAATGACTCGCACGGAAAGGGCATGAAGGCAAGAGATACTCTGAGAAAATCTCAAAAACACAGGGACAGACACGGGTGGGTAGAAGCTGGTTTTCAAGTCATCACTAGCGCCTACCCACTTGCAAGATGACAGTAATAATCATAATGAGATTTTTTTTTCAAAAATATATTAATCAAATGATTAAAACAAATATATTATTTGTATTATATATTTTATACAGTAAGATGTATGGAGAAAAGGAATAAATTAAGGAATTTTTATTTTTGTTTTGCTTGATTTTCATTGCTTAAGCAGATCCAACGCACATTTGAATGGTTGTGTTAGGATAAGTTAGGGCGGATTTCAAGCCTAATCGAAAAAACGTAGATAGATAGATATGAACAGACTGGAAGAGATAGATAGATAGATAGATAGTTAGATAGATAGATAGATAGATAGATAGATAGATAGATAGATAGATAGATAGATAGATAGATATGAACAGACAGAGATAGATAGGAACAGATATAAAGAGATAGATAGATAGATAGATATGAACAGACAGAGATAAATAGATAGATATGAACAGACAGAGATAAATAGGAACAGATATAAAGAGATAGATAGATAGATAGATATGAACAGACTGAAGAGATAGATAGATAGGTAGATAGATAGATAGATAGATAGATAGATAGATAGATAGATAGATATGAACAGACTGAGACAGACAGACAGACAGATAGATAGATAGATAGATAGATAGATAGATAGATAGATAGGAACTGACGGGAAGAGACAAATCGGTTTTCAAGTCATCTCTGGATCTTTTTTAGCCACACATTAACACTAACGATCATAATGAGCATTTTCTTTTCAAAAAACGTAAATATTGCTTTATATATATGTAATGTCTCCTAATTCTCATTTGTGTATGTTGGATTCCTATCATAATGTAAGTGTGTATATTTCACACAGGTATTTATTATTTTTTTAACTCCGAAAGGACACCTAGGCTCTCTTTGATTTCAGAACGCCATAGCTTATACTAACGCTACTTAACAAGTCAAATGCACGTGAAGCCTGCTTAACCAATGGAAATAACACAAGTAACACAAAATATCATTCTCTGATGAAGCTTTAATATAGTTGGGACATTTTCGATATATAAACGCTTTCTATTCGTACTTTATCCTATCATTCAGTCGGATTCCGATCCATATTTGATCTCATGCATGTATTAAATATAAACGAGGTTTTTCGTTATATCGACATCCTAGAGGGACACATCTGCCGAAACTTTATTTTCAACCGTGTTGCAAAGTTCCACTACCTCAGTTTCAATTACACGTGGTCCAGTGGATAAAAGCGTTGGTTGAACAAATCTAGTGACTCCTCTTAAAGATTTGTGAGTTCAATACCTGGGCACAGCAGAGGTGAACAAAAACTTGGAATTGAGTTGCGTTAATGAAAACTGAGATAATCAGAAAAGGCATGTCACGTAGAACGAGAATAATCTAGACTAACTAAAGGGTTCAGATCGAAATTCCAACGTATATCACCTGAAGAAGGCCGGATCATACAACGGTCGAAACGTCGTAAATACGACAATAAAGATGAGGACAACAGCTTGAACAATGTAAATAGTGTAAAAAGAAATATCGACAGGTCTTTGAGGACAATTGTCCGAACAGTGTAAATAGTTACAATACCTGATCTCAGAAATATAGACAGATCCTGAAGAAGGCCTGAGCGTACAACGGCCGAAACGTCATGAATATGACAAAAAAATGTGGACAACAGTCCGAACAGTGTAAATAGTTACAATACCTGATCTTAAAAATATAGACAAATCATGAAGAAGGCCGGAGCGTACAACGGCCGAAAAGTTATGAATATGACAATAAAGATGAGGACAATTGTCCGAACAGTGTAAATAGTTACAATACCTGATCTCAGAAATATAGACAGATCCTGAAGAAGGCCGGAGCATACAGCAGCCAAAACGCCGTGAAAAAAGCCAACAGTCCCAACAATGTAAATATTGTAAATAGTTATAATACTTTATCTCAGAAATATAGACAGAGATTTTATAAATAGAAAACATTTTGTCCACTTTCCACAGTGGAAGAGAGAATTTACACAGATGTCGGGACAGAGATCAGCAGCAGCCTTAATTACTGATAGGTGCCAATGAGTTCATGTGAGAGAATTTCATTGGCCGAGGTTAAAACCTCGTGCGCTTTCCCTCGCGAAAGACGACAAACTGGTTCATTTGTCGGTTGGCATTGTTCATTTGCCACGTTCCACTTAATTTGGAAAGTCATGGCGCGGTCGCTTCTTTTGTTCGAAAGTGGCAGTTGAAAGAATCGATTAATTGCCTTTATTCTTTTTGAAAGAACTGTTCTTGTGCTGCCTCTGTGAAAACGATGAATATATTCGGAAAATATCAGCTCTTGAAGGCAAATAAGGAAAAAAAGAAATCAGTAAAAAACCGTTTGATTTTTTTTAAAGAAATATATATCAAGAGCGAACAGGAAAACAGTGGAAGCAGTGGAGTCTTTTGTATTACACGTGTTCAGCGCCAAATCCGGGCCCCTCTCCTCTCTATCCTCTCTTCTCTCTGTCTCTCTGTCTGTCTGTCTCTCTATCCACACACTCTTATCTCTATTTCTTCCTCTCCTTCTCGGAGAATGATATAGTAAGAGAGTAAGAAAAAGAGAAATGAGAAAACAGCAATTTAAGTTTCACAAGTCTGTCCCAAGGCCACAATAATCGATCACCTGTGAGAATCAAACTCATTATTATAGCAAATATAATTGCAACGGGAATTTGCTAACCATCTTATCTCTTAAAAAGCATTAATCATCTTCATTGACCTGGACACACTTTGACCAGATCAGGTAAAAATGTGAAAGGATCGGTGGAAACGTTACACTGACTACAATAGTTTTTGATGATGCTCCATGCTCCACGAGTTTGCAAGTTTTGCAGATATTGAGAAAAATAGTTGTGGACTTGTACTAAGTATAGCTTAGTCTGATATAAGGTCAATAGAAAATGGGCTAAAGAATATTATTTTACGTTTAGCTTCAAATTGGTTGGGCCTACTGGCATAGGAGCTCAGCATTGAAAATCTTTACTTTTTACCTAGACTCGGATACCAGCCACTGGCACCAAAAGGGAGACAGGTATCCATTTCAGCCACTAGACAGACTCAAACCCTATTCTCATTAGTACGGATTCCTTTCAAAGCTATATTTCAGTTCATTCACAGGCGTACAAATATTACTTTTCAAAATAACATAAATATTTATGGAATTCATAATTATCTCTTTCTCTCTCTTAAGCGTTCAATTCACCTGAACGATTTTCGCAAAGCGGTGTTCATGTCGTAGATGCTTCTAAAGGTTAATTTCGAAATAAGTTGCCCATGTCTTAGATATAGTGACATCTGCGTCTAAGATAAAATAAAAAATTGGACCCATATTCAAAAAACCTTTCTCTAAAATGCCATGCCTCGTTGGGGATCATGAATCTCCAAAGATTCCTTTTCTTTATTACATGTGAATGATTTCTTTGGAAAGATAGTGAAGTGGCTTCTCGTTTCCTTCTCTTAGATTGGTTGCCATCCAAAGTGACAGAGTCCAGTCTACTCGGTCATTTAATCTTTACCTGTAAGAAGAAGGGTCTTTGTGTGAAAGCAGCGAATGTTGGACGATTTCCTCAAAGATGAAGAAGAGACTCGAGGCGACAGAGATGTGGTTCTACAGAAGGATGCTAAGGATATCATGGACCGAGCGAGTGAGCAACGATGAGATCTTAAAGTGATTGAAAATAAGGAAGAGGCTTATACTTAATATCAGAAAGAGGCAGCTGAAGTTTCTGGGACACACAATGAGGAAGGGGGCCTGGAGAATCTGATACTCACGGGTCGAATAAAGAGGAAAGAGAGACAAGGGAAAACAACGCGTGACATACCTGGCGGATGACAGAACGTGGTCTGGGGGAGGAAGCAGAGGGGAGGAACTTGTTGAGAGTTGCAAGGGATAGAGAGAGGGGGAGAGCCATGATCGACTACGTCCTGAAAGGACAGGGCACATAAAAAGAAAGAAATGTCACCAGCATTGTCAAGAATTTGAACCCGGCACGCCGATTACATTTTCTAAGCCGAGGGCTACTACACTATGTGCACATCCGTAACAAAAGATATTACATCGTAATTCACTTTTTTTAAAAAAATTATGCAAACTGTAATAAATGCACAAAATCTGGGTTTCTATTGTAGAGCATGTGGTCACTAATCTCGAAAGCCGTAGTGCATGAGTTCAATAGACTGTTGCTTTAGATTTTTGTTAGTAACTATTTACACTATTTACAATGGCTTGCAAGAATGGCTCGTTAACTATCACTCTTTCACAGTCGTTTAAAGAAGATTTTTACTAAGCTTATCTCTCTATGTTTCTGAGATGAAGAATTTTATATATCTATACTATCAACATAGTTCAGGCTGTTTTTTAATAAATTAGAATTAGACCAAATAAAGGGTCCGTTTGAAATTCCAATAAATACCACCTGAAGAAGGCCGGAGGGTACAACGGCCAAAACTTCGTGAATATGACAACAAAGATGAGAACAAAAGTCTGAACAATGTAAATAGTGTAAATAGTTCCTCAGCTCAGAAATGTAGACACTTATCCTCTTCAAAAGCCCCGTGAAAGAGTGATAGTTAACGAGTCATTCTTGCAAACTATTATTAGTGATCGTCTTCTTCATTTGCTACTTGGAAGTCGTGAACATTTGCAGAACAATATATGTATCTTAACAGGCGCACCGATAGAGAGACACGACGTAAGTAAACGCTTTTCATTTGCCTTTATTCAATTTATACTAGGTTTTATTCCAATTTCCTCAAGGTAGGTAGGACGTTAGATGATGCAGACCCCAACATCCCAATGATGCACGAGACAGCAGCGGCTTGAACATCCCATATCATTATTTAATTCGGACCATTGACTAGCCAGAGTGGAATCGTATCGCAAGCAGGAAAACCAGGTCTTACTGAGAAACTGCATGTTCGTACTCTTTCCCAATGGTGGAGTAAAAAGCACTGCATCGCTTTCAGTCTGACGTGAACGATAGAAAAGTGCACTGAGTCGGGAAATTAAAAATAAATCTGCTTGCAGCGTAAGCGGCAGAGTGGCGTATAGGTAAGCCTAAAAGCAGTAGGATTATCAAATTTTTATAAAACAGAGCTGTCGATAGAAAACCATTTTAAACCACTCTTAAGATCAGTTAACATTTAACAGAAAAAAAATAGACACTGAATTTGTAGACAAACCCTTGAAACCTTCTCCGATGAATGCAGCTTTGTTCACGTTTCGAAAAGAAGATAGGTTTGGTTTGGTGAATATTTAATGGAGAATCTCAGTTGGAACGCCTACAGATCAGTCAGGCATGATGCAGTTTCAGTTGAGGTGTTCTGATTAATCTCAAGCATGGGTTTGTTCAGAGCTGAAATCGAAAATGAAAATAACGGTTCTTTCATTTATAGGCATTTCTCCTAAGACCTACTGATACGCTGAGAATATTCCATAAAATATTTACTATTATCTTAATAATCTGAGAGATATTTAAGGGAAAACTCTGTTCATAGAGAATAAAGTTCTAACTGTTACAGCACAAAGAAACGTGAGTATCACATCTACAACACTCTGTCTATTTAGTTCCTACACACTCGTGCTCCGCAAAAAGGTCTAGCTACGAGAGTTAAATGGCTGAGCTAATTGGGGTATCGTACCTTGGTTGGAAGCTAGTCTAGGAGAAAAACAACAAGTCCAAAGACAGTTTTAGGGACTGTTTGCTTTTTTATTTTAGCCATTCATCGAATAAAAGTCGCAAGAATCCCTCAAGGTAGAGGGCTACCGAATGAGGTTGTTGTATGGGTGTAGAGGAGGAACTCAGTAGAGATTATGAGGATATGCAGGATAGATAACAGTTGACCCGAGACTTGAAGAGATTAAGCTTGTAGTGACCAAAGAATAATGATCTTGCTAAGAATCTGTCTGGGTGGAACATCTTCCTTACTAATGGAATACGTTTATATTATTTCAATCATTTCACCCCAGGCAAGGAAACAAAAGCCAGTAAGACAAAACGGATTACTGAAAGGGAAAGAAACTGAGAGGACAATAAAAGATCAAGATTGAAGAAGACAGAAGCTAAAGACGGGCATTGCATTTAAATTCTTGAAGATCGTAGTTGACAGAAAAGCGAGAAGCACGAAAGTGTAAACTGTTAGCATGATACTTATGGTTACAACTAGCGATTTTATCAGTGAAATTATGGGACCTAGCTGTCAATCTAGTACTGCGCTTAAATTCGTGAATTTTATTACTTTATGGTTTTTTTATGGTTTATCAAACTTTCGAATCTACAAAACATTTTAGATTGTAAGAATTCTTTTGAAGATAATGATTTTGTGATAAAAGCCTTACTAATTAAACCATAGCGGGGGGGTTCTTAACTTTTCCAGGGCTATTTGCGCCTAAGTGAAAATAACCGGAATTGGAACGTAGCTCTTCGAATTACAATCCCGAGCTGTTGTTCATTACACCACGCTTACAGCGATTCTGCGCAAATGCATTCACAATTTTGTTCTAAACTGTGCTTCGCGCTCGAGGATTTTGGCTGGCGTCGAATCAGAGTCGGTTTGTTTGTGTAAAAATGCTGAGCTTTAATTTCAGTGAAAACCGCGTCTCCACCTGCCAAATAAAAGTGGAGAGTCATTTGTATAACAACTTGAAGTAGATCGGCTGTTTTTCTTCTCTTCATACCAGATGGGCTAGAATCCAAGTCTGACTAGAGGGGGAGGAGGACTGAGTTGAAAGTAAAAGGTAAGCAAAAGTAAATTTGAAAAGCGAAACAAAAAAAGAAAAAAGAAAAGAAAATGGCGGAAAGAAAAGCGATAAATAGAATAAATAAATAAAGAATAACTCTTCCCTGTCGTAGTTTTAAAGCTTTGCTGGTTCTCCATTTTTAAATTACCACATAAACTCAAGCAGAAATTCAGTTTTTAGGACAAACAGCGCAGGCAGAATATTCGATGACGGCCTATATAGAGGCCATTCTAACGTGGGAAACATCTGTTTCCAATGGGAAACATGAGTAGTATTTTTCATCTTCAGGTATGAAAAATATTTACCAATTACAAAGAGTAAACGACTAAGATATACAATATAAAGTAATTTGTAATAAAACGTTTTGCTGTACTTTAAATTGATATAGTTAACTGAATTACAGTGGGCTATGTAAGAGTAAAACATTCCTTCAGTAGGAAAACAAGATCTCAAGGACACATGGCACAGTGGATAAAGGCGTTAGTTAGATCAAGTGACAGGACCCAAAGAGTGTGACTTAAGGCAGTGGAGAACTTGGAGAGGGAAATTAACAGGAGATAACTGATAACTGACATATATTAAACATGGCACGAGGAACTAGAACAGTCTACCCCAGTGAGCGACATTCCAACCACCTGAAGAAGGACGGAGCGTACAGCGACCGAAACGTTGTAATAAATATGGCGACAAAGATGAGGACAATAGTTCGAATAATGTAAATAATGTACATAATATCACATCTCAGAAATATAGACAGATAAACAAGATATCGTACGAAAGACTTGTCTAATTGAGGAGAAACGTGAATATGAAGCCAGAATCTAGACTCAAACGAGTCGAACAAGTACTGAAACCAATTGAAGAATGGAAAGCTTATAGAGTTTATTAAGAGTAAGAATGTAATATTCCCTCAGAATAATGCTAGATTCTATGTTCTTTTGACAACCAGGCAAAAATAGTTAGAACTTGGAATATATCATTAATCGAACGTAGCGTTGTCACTTCATTATGTGTCCTCAAATGTGTAGGTGTCTCTTTCAACTGTTGACCGTTTCCATTAGAACTTCCTTATATATTACATACCCTGTATATATTCTCAAAATTCATCAGTAGAACTATATCTCGGTGATAGTTATTCACTTGTGATGAAATCGTCCAGCTTTCTTTGCTCTATAGGAGAATAACTTTCACATAACAGTAATTACATTATTTTTTGATCATTTCCAAGCTTAATTTCTAAAAAGTATTTTTTCATTATTCCTACGCGTCTTCCTATTTCTGTGTCAAACATACTTGACCGAATGACTCTCCGATGTCGAATTCCGAACCGTTATCCATCCGCACATCCAAGCTTACAACACCCAATATTTCCAGGCTGTCTCCCGTCAAGTACTGCTTAACTTTGGTGATCCTTTCAACGTGATATTTCACCGAATGATTCATTGAGTACTGACAATAATACATTTCAGAACTTCACACAAGACTAGAAAGACCATAGAACGTATTAGCTGAAGCCAAGTGATGTGCGTCCTGGGTAAGACGATAAACTACATCCGCGTCCTGGGTATGACGATAAACTACATCCGCGTCCTGGGTATGACGATAAACTACATCCGCGTCCTGGGTAAGACGATAAACTACATCCGCGTCCTGGGTAAGACGATAAACTACACCCACGTCCTGGGTAAGACGATAAACTTCACCCAGGTACTGGGTAAGACGATAGACTACATCCGTATCCTGGGTAAGACGATAAACTACACCCGCGTCCTGGGGAAGACGATAAACTACATCCGCGTCCTGGTTGGAACTGCGTCGTTGTATGTTTTCTGAATGCTTAGCTCTTTCAACAAGTGTAAGATGTCGAAAAGTGCTTTGAAATATTCTTTAAACCAAAAAAGGAGTCGTATTCATAATTTTGCTGAAAGATGTAACTTCACAAAACGTCCTAGGATATTTCAATAGC
Source organism: Acanthosepion esculentum (assembly GCA_964036315.1). Lineage (NCBI taxonomy): Eukaryota > Metazoa > Mollusca > Cephalopoda > Sepiida > Sepiidae > Acanthosepion > Acanthosepion esculentum. Next base: position 3,412,209 of record OZ038481.1, read on the forward strand.
TGAACAATGACGCTATAAATTGAATGGACGAAAACTTTGCTCCAAAATGTCAGACACTTTTGCAACAGATGGATAAAAGCATATATATATATATATATATATATATATATATATATATATATATATATATAGCATATATATATATATATATATATATATATATATATATATTGCATTTATATGTATAAAGCATATATATATATATATATATATATATATATATATATATATATATATATCTTGTAAATTAAAGTCAAACCCCAGAGGGATCATGCATCAGGGCGTACGATTGCCACTGGATGTTGACTTCAATGTCCACTTTTATATTTAAATGGGCTCGATCTCTGATATTGAGCATTTTAAACCATAAATATAGCATACCCCAACATTGTATTTTAACATTGTATATATATATATATATATATATATATATATATATATATATATATTAAAATTATTAAAAAAAAAATATGTTTCCATCGCGACACAGAAAAGAAAATTTCCATGTTTAAAAACTGAAACTAAATTTAGAAATTTAACCTGGAATTTCTAGTATCGTTCCATTGTTAAGCGATGCTAGGAAAAACTTTCTAAGAAATTCACTTAATTTATAAGCGCAGACAATATTAATATTACGAGTTGTTAAGGGTAAGGAAAATTCAATCTATTTTAATTTAGGAGTGATTTGGTTTTAATTTCCCTAGACAGCTTATGTATCCAATATATGTAACTTACAAAGTTAGTTTAAGTTTAGGTGGGGTGGTTGTGCCTGCTAACAAACGTATACTTCCGTTTTTCAGTGAGTCGTCTTGGATTTCAATGATAAAAAATGTTGGCATTTTTATTTAGACGTTTAATTCATATTTTAATACACAAAGATTTTCTAAAAGAATCATTTAAACATGTGTAAGACATATTTTTAATATTTAAATTTATTCTTACAGATTTAAGGTACCATTTCTCCTTTTAATAACTAATAGACTGAATGGTATTTTTACAAATAAATCTATTAGAATTTAATTACTAATTAATGACCAAATATAAAAATGTATCATCTCTCTTCTTTATTATTGTTTTTTTTCAAAATAATTATTACTTAGAGAAAATATTTGACAGGGCCTATTTTATGAAACCAATAAAGCACCAACAGTAAAATGGAAATCAATTAGAAAATCTAGAGCTTGTAGGTCATTAAATGATCCATGTTCTTCGTATATACAGGAAAAATGATACATTATTAAGTTTCTGAAAAATAAAAATTTACTAAATCAAAGAAATTAAATAGGTATTTTTGTAGGCACTGCTCCAGTCAATATAAGCTTTGGTTAAGTGAAGTCCTGAGTTTAATATCAAGAACAGTTTGTGAAATCCATACATTCTGGTTTGGCGAAACATGCAGAAGCAACACAAGATCGAATTAAGAAAAGAAAATACGATTTCTTTGCACTGTCATGATAAGCGGAGGGAGAAGAGTCGATCCCTGGAGATTGAATAAAGGAAGCCATTCGAAAATCCGAGAAAGTTAACGGAAACAACAGGCAGCTGAAAAAGAAAGGGTCGAAAGATTGTGACATAAACAATCAAGATAAAAAGAAATTTATAAATGTAAAAGACAATAGGAAAACTGTAATAGTTGCCGACGCGTTTCGTCCACTGTGGATTTTCTCAAGGCAAAAAACGAAATGAATTTATTTAAACAAAGTAACTAATAATAACAAAAACAAAATCTCCTTAGCAACTGGAAGAATTTAGAGAACGCTATTTTCATACTGTTAACTGAAAATTACGTCAGTTACTGTCACATGTGGAGATATTGTTTTTATTGATATGATGACGGATTCAACTATTTTCTTTTGATTTCACGATACTGTTGTGTACGTTTGTTTGGGAGAGTAGTAATTCTGTTAAGAAAGGTGAAATAGGGAAAAAGCCTTGGCGTAGATTAATATTCAATGGCGGCACTCGCGAGGATTTTCCTTCCGAGTGATTTATTTTCTTTTTTTTATGAGTGTAGCATTTTTAAAATCAAAGAAGAAATGTTCAAATAAATCAGAGTATAATAACAACAAATCCTCATTTCTGGGTTGCTCAATATTTTAAACCGGGAATATAAAATTTTGAATTATTCTGAAGATGATAGAGTCTTATTTTAATGAGAAATTTTGCTAATAATTTAATGTGTCCTTTTTTATTATTCTTACTAAAATTTAAAAATAACTTCAAGGACATTTTCCGTCATTTTTCTTTTTCTGTCTCAATTTTGACGCCGTATAAATATTCATCAACTACAAAAGTAATTAGAATAGAAATTACTTGTGACATTTTGATAAAAATTCAAATATGAAATAATATTAAAATCTTGCAATGCCTCAAAGCGGTAGAGGAAGTATAAATATATATTTTGTCAGAATCTAAAATCGTTTTCGTTGGTGTCTTTCATAGGACACATTAAGTAAAGACAAGATTCAGTAACAAGAAAAGGCAGTTCAGTGTATTCCGAACCAACCTACGCCGGCTTATTTATTTAATAATGAGTCTCTTTATACTAGCAATGTTGATCATCGTCCTATTTCTGGCATTTTGCTGAAATGAAGGAGACGTCTTGCTTGGGTCAACGCTATTAGCAAACTTCCAATCAAAACGATCCTTTCGTCACAATAGACCGTTTTCTTTTGCCTTATCATTCAGCACTGAAGTCTCTTTTGATTGGCTAGGAAAGGAAATAAGGTTATGAAATGTAAAAATAAAGTATTATACATCGTAATAAAAAGTAAATTCTTAGAGAGATGTTTGTCTTTTTATTTTGAGAATGGTTCAACTTTGGCCGTATTTAAAGTTAAACACTTTGAAAACGAAATCTTAATCGAAGATTATAAATGTTAATTTTCTCTCCTATGTATATTTACAGCCCATGGCGTTTAATATCTCAGTTTATCCGTTATCTAAATAAAATAATTCAAAAATAATATTTATGCAACTGTTCTCATGAAGTTGTAGACGAGGTTGTGGTGAACAAGTTAAACTTATATTGAATAAAAATAAAAATACAGGCATTAATCTTTGGAATGCAAGACTGCAATTTTCAAAAGGTTACTTCCGGAAAACATACGAGGAAAGAAAACCTGGAGAATATAACACTCACAGGACATATTGACGGGGGAAAAAGAAAAAAAAGAGAAAAATAAACGGGGATAAAGAAGGATGGAAAAGGAAATGGTGGAGAGCAGTGTATCTTATGTGGCGTACCGGTAGTTTTTGTTTCATTGTGCGTGGGATCAGCGAGCACACCTTTCCAATACAGCTGTGCCCACAACACCACATTCTTTTTAGCTATGTCTTATTTCAGACTAATTTTGAGACTATCTGTACTAATCACCAGAATATGATGTCATCACTGACGTAAGAAATCTTTTGTACCGGTGACCGGTACCATCTTTGTGTCATATAATTATATAATAGCCATACGAGAAAATAATATTTGAACATTCATTCGATTATTCGTTTATACCAGATAGATTATTAATCTTATGAATTAAATTTTAACTTTAAAAACGTTAATCCTGTTTTCCACATTCAGGCCAAATTAGAAATATACAGGGGTTGGACAAAATAATTGGAACAGTTGCAAATTCCACTCCTATATTTCAAAGACCTATTATTTTAAAAACTTTAACTTATCGTAATTGCAGGTTATATATATATTGTAAATACGTTTATTTATCTAATTTACTGTCTTTGTCTTATTTACTTTTAGAATTTAGTAAAATGTAAGCTTAATGCGTGACCTCTCCGAGTTAGAAAAAGGACAAATTGTTGGAGCGCGCATTGCAGGAGCCTCGATCGCTAAGGTTGCTGAACGGTTGGGTTTTGCAAGTGCTACCACATCAAGAACTATGATGCAATTCGAGAAACAAGGCAAAAACCTCTAGTAGCCGTAGCTCCATAAGACTGCATATCATGGAAGAGCCGCCGTGAGGAAACCTTTTCACTCCACTAGCAACATTGAAAAGAGGTTGAAGTGGTGCAGAGATCACAATGCCTGGTCTGCAGACCATTGGAAGCAAGTCATATTTTCAAATAAGTCCAGTTTGTCTCTTTTCCCAACTTCAGGGCGAGTTTTTGTGTGGAGGCAGCCCAAAAAAGTTTACAACCCTGATTGCTTTCTTCCAACATTGAAGCATCGAGGTGGATCAGTGATAGTTTGGGCCGCCATATCATGGAAATGTCTCGGTCCAATAGTTGCCTTGCATGGTAGAATCAGCAGCAAAGATTACCTGCACATTTTGGGAGACCATGTTCATCCATATATATATATGCGCAGTACTTAGCGGAAAGTGCGCATTATCAGTGATAGAGCTAATGTATTTAGTTGTATGGATATGAGTTTGTGACCCTGGGTTTCACGCTTTTGCGATCGTCAGACAAACTCTGATGATCGCAAAAGCGTGAAACCCAGGGTCACAAACTCCTATCCAAACAACAATATATATATATATATATATATATATATATATATATATATATATATATATATATATATGATAAATTCTTCAGTCATCTTCGAAGTATGAAGATCCAAAAATTCTGTTTGTAGAACTGAGCAGCCATATTACCCACACATGTGAGTTCAATTTGGCTTGGACTGAACCAAGCACACCTTTTAGAAAAAAAAAACAAACAAACTGAATACAGAGTACTGGTACACAATCTGCTCCAAAAGGTCTTCGAACGATTCACTTCATGTTTTGAATTTAGTTGTTTTTCTTTTAGACTGGATGCCAACCAAGGTTAACAATAATCTTACTATTTCGTTCATAGCTTGGGACAAACGAAGAGACAAATCTATGGGTATTTGCGCAGAAGTCAATGTAAAGAACCTCACTTCAAATTCGAAATCGATTTCTCATTCCGGTCCCTTCTCCGTTACACTACCAAGACACACGCACGCACACACACACACACACACGCACACACACACACACACACACACACACATATATATATATATATATATATATATATATATATATATATACATATATTAAGAAATATAGTTTTAAGTTGTGCTATATTTATGGGATAAAGTGCTCAATATCAGAGATAGAGAGTATGTAAATATAAATATAAAAGTGAACATTGAATTCAACACTCAGAGGCGACAGGCTGTTTCATGAGAGACGTGACCTGACGATTGCGTCTAGCATGAAACCGTCTGTCGCTTCTGAGTGTTGACTTTAATATTCATTTTTATATATATACATTAGCAGGTAGTTATCGATCTGGGCTACCATCAGAGAATTTCGAAATTCCCTTCAGAGAAGGCGACCCAGATCGACAATCACCCGGTGACTAAGATGATAAAAAATATTTTGGGTATAAGTAAAATGTAGATAAAATTATCAAATTTCAAGCCATCTTGTGATCCTTTGTCGTCGTAAAGCTTCTGCCTGTGCACCGTCTGTGTCTGATCTTTGGTAGTCACGGGTGTGGCGACAATGTCTAGTGTGTGATGAAAGATGTCAATGTTTGAATGGGATCGGAGTGCAGGCGTTCTTTTCTACCCCGAAGTAGAATGCGTCCATCGTTTCTATAAAGTCTCTGCGATCTAGAATTCTGCTTGAATCATTTTGCATTCTCCCACAACACGACACTGTTTAGACTTCCCATAGCTATTTTTTTTAGTTTCAATCTAATAGATTGAATTTCATATTTCCAATAAGCAAGAAATTGTTATGTCTTTGAAAACTGTTATGGTCCAAGTTCCTTGTACCACGGCGATGGTCCAAGGTAGAACCAATGAAGAATAACTCGAACACAGGTATGGAATAAGACAGATATATTACAAACAGAATATGTACAAAAGAAGTAGAAGTGTTAGTAATAACAATCAGGTTTAGTTAGAGAGAACGATGTTGTCTCGACCAGTATCACTATTCCAATGTCATACAGTAATCGTCTGACGCGACTCTGTCTCGGACTGACTCTCGCTGACTCTGTGTCTGACTCACACTGCCTGACTCTGAAGATGTTCAGCAACACGCCCACGTGTGTCGAATGTGGCACAAGGCCGGTTTAATGTAGGCTCACCGAGCCCATAGGCTCGGCCAAAAAATGCCCGTAGAATCCGTATAAACGGGATCGGGTTGGTCAACCTCCTCGAACGAGGCTCTGCCTTTCGGCGGAGCCTCGTCCGGGTTCCTCTCTGCCCAGAGGCAGATAGTTCGACCGTCAAGCCGAGTCGTCCAAAAACGACTGACTCTGAAGTATTTAGTGTCCTCCCCACGAGGGACAGATGTGACACAAGGCCGGGTTTAAAGTGGGATACCCGAGCCCGTAGATCCCGTATAAACGGGATCGGGTCGGTCAACCTCCCCGAACGAGGCTCTGCCCTTCGGCGGAACCTCGTCCGGGCTCCTCTCTGCCCAAAGGCAGAGAGTTCCTCTCTCTAGCCGAGTCGTCCAAAAAGGACTGAACTACTGCTCCCTCTTAAGGCGCAGTATTTATGGTATACGGTATAGTCCATTACTATTATGGGTAAGTTCCCATAACAAAAACGAATTTAAATTGATTTATATTTAGAGTACTCTCAGCACAAACGTAATTCTCTTTTATGAAAAAGGCTCTCAAAAATAAAATATACATTTCTGAAAGTTTATTTTTGGAATAATAGATAATTTAAAGTTTAATTAACTGATTTAAAACAAATATTACTTACTTTTAGTTTAAAATATCACAGAAAAGCATGTTTGACACAGTGGGTTTTTTATGAGCTATTCACAGCTCTATCCAGAGCCTGATGTTCGTGAAATTCAAATATGTTTTCTAATAGATTATTTGATGAATATAACGCTAGTATTTTTCTATAATTCCTTTAACTACTCAGAATTCAATAAAAAAATTATAGAAATATTTTAAGTAATTTGATGTTTTATTGAATTTTAGGTCCTTTCGCTCTTAAATTTACATAGTTACCGCTATTATTCTTTACAATGTCGTGCATAAACGTCCGTATTTACAAAATTTGGCACGTTTATACACACTTAAAAGATTCAAAAAAATAAAACTAAAAAATATTGCTGGTCGCTGGATTCTAGTAAGGCTTTCCATTTATGATTAGTAAATATAGGTGTGTTTAAAATGTATCCGACCTTTGGGCATCAAAAAATTAATTTTGTACATTTCACAAATGTTATTCAATCAACTTTAAAATAATCCCTTTGTGAGTTCACATTCTTCTCCCAGTTGTTGATAAAATCTCTTAAATGCATTCTCTGAAATGCTATGGCGTTCAGCCGTCGCTTTTCTCATAATTTCTCCTCGCAACTCCTGAAATCGCTTCTTTTTCAGCGTGGTTTTCCGATAGCGGAAGAGTCAGAAGTCACACGGTGCTAATTCGGTAGGGAGAGTAGAGAGCCTGTCGAACAAGTGGCGTGTTGTTCGTGTCCAGGAAAGCTTGGATTCTGTGGGCTGAATGAGCGGGCGCATCATCGTGAAGTTGCCAATTCTTCACCGCCCAGATGTCCGGACGTTTTTTGTCTCACAGCATCACCAAGGCGACGTATAACCTCCAGGAGATATTCCTTATTGTGGGTGGTGGGTATTCATGATGATGAATGCCAAAGGAGTTAAAGAAACGAGTCAATATTACACTGAGATTTCTGCGGAGCTGTATTTTTTGAGGCTTTGGTAATGACAGATGATTCCATTTGGAGGACCGGAACTTGGTTTCCGGGCTGTAACAAGGAACCTATGTGAAATCATCATTGATGATGGTCGTCATGAAGACTGACTCATGGTGTGCTCAATCAAGCACATCCTGATCAATTTTCATGCGGAGTTGGTTCTGTGCTTCCGTCAACACCTTGGAGACGAAATTCGCCAAACTCACCGCATGCAAAAAATCCTCCGTTAAAATGCAATGCACTGATGCTGTGCTTATTCCTATTTCGTGATCCCAATCCAGGATTTGTTACACGATATGGTCTTACACAAGTATTTGCTGAACTATATCAATCGGCGCCTCGTTTCGGCTTGTGCATGACCTACCTGAACGTTATTTACATTGTTGGGACTATCATCCTCATCTTTATTGCCATATTTATCACAACGTTTAGGATACCAGGGCATTCTCTCATACACAGTTTGATTTTCATTTATTCTAACTTGAGAAAGCCAAAACGAAATGCGTCGTTGATGAATATTCCACTTTTCCACATTATCTTCGGACACACACACACACACACACACACACATATATATATATATATATATATATATATTATAATATTTTCATTATACATATTCTTTTTCATTCAATCTGAATATTTATTATAGCTCTCAATATTGTGAGTTACATTTCAGATGCAGTAGAACATTTTTTGCTGTTATCATAACATGTTTTTACCAGAGCTCATATTGAAATTTTTGTTGAAATTATTGTTTTCTCTGGCACTCCTTATTACTGGTTCGCATATTGTATTAATTTCTATGCTTGGTCGGCTCAGGAGATTTTTGTGGCCTAGCATATGTGCTGATTCCTTAAGTTTACGAATTTTCCAATGATGTTCTTTGTCTATGATCTCAACCTGATCCCACAGAGGGCGGTGATTTCCCTTTTCTCTCCATATGTGGTCAGCCACGACTGATTTTTCCACCTCCCCTCATGTTACAGCTTTCTGGTGTTCTTGAAGCCTCACCTTATGGGGGCGGCCTGTCTCCCCTTTATATTTTATGAACCGCAGATCCTTTGTATTTTCTCTGATAACCCATTCACATGAGGCAAGCAGACTGTTTTCTGAGTGTTGTTGTCCTCATCTTCTACACGCCTATCTCAGTTTATTGGCCGGAGCGTACAACGGCCGAAACGATGTGATAAATATGGCAACAAAGATGAGGACAATAGTCCGAATAATGTAAATAGTGTACATAATACCTCATCTCAGAAATATAGACAGATCTTGCTTATAGTTTAAAACATCTAACCCTATCCTCAAAAATAACAAAACACCTGCAAAAAAACACAAAAGAAAGATTTCTAATGAAATCTAACTACATGTATTTTGTATGGTGTATGTGTGTGTTTGTATGTGTGTGTGTGTGGTCCAAGTACTATGTTTTGCCACTATGTGTGTATGGTGTGCGTTTATGTGTGTGGGGTTATGTGTGTATAAATACTACTATGTGTGTAAGGGGTGCGTTTATGTGTGTATATTTATGTATGTTTATAATTTGTTCAGTGCTGGTTTAAATTTGTCTATGAGGTTTCTTTTCTTGTATTGGTAGGATTGCCTTCAAAATAAATAAATAAAATATAAAGGAAAAATACATGCGCCCTATTTGCTGATATTGAATACTATAACCCCGAAATATACCATATATTAAAACTATATATATATATATATATATATATATATATATATATATATATATATATATATATGCGAATGACATAATTAAGCGCTTGAAAAATATACTTCAATTGTGCACAGTTGAGAGATAAGCTGATTCTATAAACAACAGCCACCTGCGCTAATGCAAAGCTCTTCAGTAAAATGAATTGGAGCCCTCTGACTGATTGGCATTTGTTTACATTTGTAAAAACAATGCGCTAGAATTAGCTGTTTCTCTCTGCCGAGTGATCATGGCTCAGCGGTGGAAACTGACTTACACCAAATTTGTCGGGTTTCGGTCCTGGCTTGAAGCATTCGGATGTCTAGCTGCACTGAGGAGCTGTGATACAGCGAAACAGTACTGTCTGCGAATGACATATATATATATATATATATATATATATATATATATATATATATATATATATATATATTGCAATATGTGTCAATTAATGATTAATTTCCACGTGAAGATTACCATATACAGACACGAAACTCTGATTAGTGGATTACTGACACACCAAAACAATGGTGGAATTTACTATTTAATACCATATTAAAATCTGTTTTTCAACATTGAGAACTTTGGTTGTTTGCTTTTGTAATAGTAATGTTTGTGCCTTATGAAAAGAGGGCTTGTTTGTGTACGGACGTCCCCGCGTGAATTTATTTCTAACTGAAAGTTATAAATAAGTCATGAGTGCAGACGACAGGGCTGAAATGAGGACAAACAGCGGAAACATTTTAGAGTCTCTCCTGGTTTGAATAATATAGGGTGCGAGGGATAAATTGTCGCCTACACGACGGAAAAATGAAAATAACAGTGACATTCAATTAAACAGATATATTTATAATACTTATATATATATATTTATATAACATATTTATATATATATATATATATATATATATATATATATATATATATATATATATATATATATATATATATATAACAGTG